>OX578149.1:35212320-35542512 GCA_951213105.1 Amaurobius ferox | reverse complement strand
TATATATATATATATATATAATATATATATATATATATATATTATATATATATATATATATTATATATATATATATATATATATATATATAATATATATATATATATATATATATATATATATATATATATATATATATATATATTATATATATATATATATATTATATATATATATATATTATATATATATATATATATATTATATATATATATATATATATATATATATAATATATATATATATATATATATATATATATATATTATATATATACAATAAAACTTCGATTAACCGTCACTCGTTTAACCGTCAGTTTTTGTTATCCGTCACCGTCTAAAAATATGCGTGAGTATCAACAAACAAACAGACATCTTTAAAATTGTCCACGGATTACATTTACATCCTACTGTCGTAAATTTTGATACCTACCAGTCGTAAATTTACCAGTCGTAATTATACTACCAGTCGCAAATTTTGATAAAAGTGATATCGTTGGAAAGGTTTTGAGATGCTTAGTAAAAATGTCAATGGAACTACCCGTCAGAAATGTACAGTTTTGGAGCTAGAGGTAGATTCATGTTGCAGGAAACGCGCCAAATTGCACGCCAAAGCGGATTTGAGGCAGAGAGGGTTTCAACAGAGGAAACAATACATTTAAATACCGTCAGTGATCTCAGCCACTTTACTTTAAAGATCAGTGATCAAGCACTCATTCCTGCAGTTTAACTAGTATCACAAAATTCGCATATGCCGGAATGTTGATCTCATTTCCTCCGGTTTTCTTGTTTCAGGAAAAACCATGGAGTCAGAGCACGCTACAATTTCCGGTGTTTGTACAAAATGCAGGTGTGCCTACAGAAGGGAGGAGGTTTAATAAAATTGAAAATCGAAAGCGGAGGGGATTAAAAAGTTAGGATCTCATAAAAACATCAAAAGAAATCAGTGATTTGGAGTGGGGGCGTCATGCTATCTGAGGGAAGGGGAATCAGCACCCCTGCAGAATGGGCACTGATCTTTATAAGAAACTGGCTGAGATCATTGACGGTATTTAAATGTATTATTTCCCCTATTGAAACCCTCTCTGCCTCAAATCCGCGTTGGCGTGCAATTTGGTGTGTTTCCTGCAACATGAATCTGCATCTAGCTTCTAAACTGTACATTTCTGACGAATAGTTTTATTGACATTTTTACTCAACATCTCAAGACCTTTTCAACGGTACCACTTTTATCAAAATCTACGACTGACACTTCTTGCACTTCCCTAGTCATTCGTGACAGAGTAGCTTGTGTGTTCGAATGTATGTTTTGTTTCATAGTGTCCTAATTAACTTTTGCGGCATAACGTTACGATAGTGCTATTATTCTGTATTTTTAAGCTGTGTTTCGATATATATGTAGGCCTAAAAAAAGTAAGGCCTAATATCTTTGATATTTTTGCTGTGTAAAATTGTTTTAAAATGGATGAAAAGCGGAAACGTTCAGTGCTAGGTTTTAACCAGAAACTTGAAATTGTCAAACGTTTGAAGAACAGTGAAACTGCCACTAGTATTACTCAGATTTACAGTGTTGGAAGAACAATAGTCAATGATATCAAACGCGATGCTGAAAAGATTGAACAACATGTATCAAAAATGCAAAGCACCGATGGAGATGTTAAAACTCCTAAAACTATTTAACCGGCAAAATTTGACCAGCTGGATAACGCTATGTACCAATGGTTTATTCAAACCAGGAGTCAAGGGATCACATTTTCAGGTCCCATAATAATGACCAATTATAGAGAGGGCTCGTATCTCTAAGATTATTCGATATTCCTAAGTACATTTGAAATCCCTAAGAACATTTGAATTCCTAACATTTGATTCCTAACATTTGAATTCCTAACATTTGAATTCCTAAGAACATTTGAATTCTAGTACATTTGAAAAGTGGTCAATTTTACGCTAAATTGACAAATGTGGTAACCCTACACCGAAAGTCAAAACATTTCACGGATTGGTTGCCTGTAAAGGTTATTTTACATTGTAGACAATTAAAGCACAGTGAAGGCATGCAACAACAGTTGATTGTTTTTAAGTAGGAGCAGCTTAATTATGAAGTAACAATTATTTATTTCATGATTGTAGAACAGAGTATATGAGAAGAAAATAAATTGGAAGATAAAATAAATTTATTGTTTGAATATTTTTATTATTTATCATTTTTTATTATATTTTTAATTTTAAATATATATATTAATTATGATATATATATATATATATATATATATATATATATATATATATATGTATATGTTGCAGTTAAAGTAAAAAATCCGGTTAGTATTATTAATAACCACGTCTTTGTTAAATTTCATAAATATTGCATATTAATCACGTTTACCGGTAAATATTAATAATTACCAATGAAGTTTGGTCATTGTGATTAATTAAGCATAATTTATTGAAACCCTAACTCTAACGTAAGCATAATTTATTGAGACCCTATCTCCAACGTAATTTTTATGTCATGTGATGGGAAGTGTATGATATTACATACATGAACAGTTTAGTTAGCAATGAAATTTGGTCAATGTAAAAAATGTTTTACAATAATTATTACTGTTATTTATAAGATACATTCATTATTTATTACAACAAACAAATTACATTACACACAAACACCTTAAGGTGACAAAAATTGCACACAAATTACATTACAATTACAATAAATGGAAATCTCATGCTAAACGCGTTGAAAATTATTCCATTGACCAAACTTCATTGGTAATTATTAATAACAACCGGTTTATGTGATAAATTCTTATAAATTATTCACTTTAACCGGTTTATTTGGTAAGTATTAGTAATAGCTGGTTATTATTAATAATAACCGATTAATCGAATTGACCGTAACATATATATTAATTTACTTGATGACAACATATATAATTATCTAAAAATCTGGATGACAACATATATAATTATTTAAAAATCTGGATGACAACATATATAATTATTTAAAAATACCAAATTAACTTATATGATGAACAAATATAACTTGCCAGTTAAGAATATAGGCTAACATTTGGTAGTCAATATAATATACTCTATTATATTATATTAAAATACGTTAATTTTTATCAATTCATCAATTTGGAGTAATTTTCGCAACTTTAGCGTTCCTTCTACCACTTGGACATTACAATGAAAAAAGTTACTAAGTTGGCAATATTTCACCAAATTCACCAACTTTAGCGTCATTTCTGCCAATTGGACAATACAATAAAAAAGTTGCTAAGTTAGCAATATTTCACAAAATTCGTTAACAAATTTGTCGCTAAGTGTTGCATATTTGATTATATTTGCTACTGTTTATTTTTGTGTAATTTTTAGATACATGTATTTGAAAACCTACAATATCTCGAGAAAGTTGAATCTATCATTTATTTCAGAATGAAAAATTACATATAATATGATTATTTATTTAACATTATTGAATGTTCTGATCTATTATGATTTTTTTTTAATTCGTTCGAAAATTTGGGGGGTCTTTCAAGTATTCGATTGTGATTTAAATCTTAAATCAATAGGCTTTTAATATTCAGAAATGGTAATAATCGTACCAATTTGCGTTCTAATTCTCACTTTATTCGTTCATAAGATATCGCATCTATAGATATACACACGCGATATAAAAAACGTTCGATTCGAGTTCAGGGATACTTGAAACGTACTATAACGTCGAAAACTCATATTCGAATTTTTGACCCTTCACAATAATTTCCCTATACATTATACTACTTGTTATGTTTATAATGTTTAGGGAAAGTATTGTGTAGGAGTCGAAATGTGTATGTAGGGAAAGTAACAAAGTATGTAGTTAAAAATATATATAATGGAGAGACCATAACTGATATAGATACACAGACATATTGAAAATGATCATCTGTTATGGTATGACAATATGCGTTTTTTTATCTACTTATTTTGTCTTATTTTCATTATCTTATAGTATTTTTTCTTTCTCGTTTTACTTTTTTTACTTTCCCTGCAATACATGGTAATATATAGGGAAAGTATTGGAATCATGCCGAAAATCGCAACTCGAGTTTTCAACGTATTTACGCGTTTCGAGACCTCTAGAATACGAAAAAACTATTTTTAGCGTGACGTCTGTGTGTGTGTCTGTCTGTGCAGATTTTGTATCCACTCTAACTAAAAGACTAATTGGCCGAATTTCACAAAATGTATTAGGTAAGACACTTGTGGGCGAATATGATGCTGATTAATTTTGGGTACAATTCGGGATAAAACAACCTGCCTTTTTTTGCGAAATGGCCGAAAAAAACTGTATCCACTCTAGCAAAAAAACTAATGGACGGAATTTCACAAAATTCGGTAGATAAGTCACTTGTGGATTACCCTGGTGCTGATTAGATTTATGATTCAGAAAAAAATGATCTGCCTTTTTTTGCAAAATGACCCGCAGAAATCGTCAAAATCTAAAATAATAAACTACGTATGCACAAATATATCCATTAAATGCGTGTTTTATACGTAATTTGTAAAGAAGAAAAGAATAAGAAAGACCAACCTCATTACACTAGGACTGACCGTTCTCCAGATAATTTAGTTTTTTCGTATTTTCTCTATGCCCCTTTGAAAATAAGTCCAGTTACCAAATGATCACGAAAATTGAATTAAAATTGAATCAAATTTAATTAAAAAACGAGAACGTGGATGTAAGTCTGCAGGGAAAGTCATGTGCTGCCCACATCACATATTTTCATTACATTAAGTGGCACCATCACTGCCGCATTTTCACTAGCATATGGTTGTTATTTTGCGGCGCTTAGTTTATTAATGATAAAGAAATAAATCCAAGTGTTTACGAAAAAAAAAATAGTTTGCTTTTTAAAATTCTATTTCCTGAGAACTGTATGTTGTAATTTCTTTATTTGTTGTTGATTAAAATCACGTTCGACATTTAAAAGTTCAGTTTCCTCAAATTCTTGTAAATATTGCCTTGAGGTATTGCTTATAAATATTGTATGAGCAAAGAAGGGTATACGTCAAATATTTTTCAAGTTTAATTTCCTTAACGACATTACATTCTCATATATCAGTTTAGCTGCAGATTTTGTATTCTCTATAGTTCTGATGCATTCTATCAAGATGTCGCTAAATATCAAATATTTTGACCCTATTAAAGTTCATTTAGAATGTATGGAAATTACAGTTAAAGCTTTTATGAATAAAATTCTAAAGTTTTCTGAAATATGTTACACTCAGACTGAGCACTATGAAAGAAAATATTTTCTACCATGTCAAAATGTTTGTAAGGATTCGTGTTAAGAATCTCAATCATATGCAGGGTGTCCCAAAAAGATTGAAACGCGCTTTAATTCTTTACCTGTTGGATAAGTGGGCAATGTAAATTTAAAAAATGTTGAAAGTAAAGTAGGAAATAAGACTACGTTAATGAAATAGCTCTCCCATTCATTTTTAAAAAGTTACACTTTTTAAATTTTTATACGACCTCCCTTAGACAAATTTGGTCAATCAGAAAAATTTTATTTTGAATGCTACAAGATCATTAAAAAAAACCGCATATCTGTATCTTTAAAATCAACTGAATTATGATAAAGGAAAAAATCTGACTTATGCCACTTTTCCGTACCATATCAAAGGATGTTTTATCAGTGAAAATAGGTATCATAAACAAATCGACGATGG
Source organism: Amaurobius ferox (assembly GCA_951213105.1). Lineage (NCBI taxonomy): Eukaryota > Metazoa > Arthropoda > Arachnida > Araneae > Amaurobiidae > Amaurobius > Amaurobius ferox. Next base: position 35,536,792 of record OX578149.1, on the reverse strand, counting down.
AAATTGTTTAGATCAAAAATATGTTAATATGTGTTAACATTTTTTTTATCACAAATGCATCTAAATAAAGCATTAAACAGACTAAGATCATATAAAGCAGTGGTACTCACTACGCGTTTGGGGTTCTCCTGTGTATTATCATCCAGTTTTAACTTTCTTGAGATATGTCACGCATTTGCATGTCTAATTTGATATATGGTCCCTATTCACAATGTTCAATTTTCAATTAAATATAACTGGCTCAAATTTAAAGATACAGATATGCGGTTGTTTTAATGATCTTGTTGCATTAAAAATAAATTTTTCTGATTGACCAAATTTGTCTAAGGGAGTCGTATAAAAATTTAAGAAGTCTAACTTTTTGAAAATTAATGGGAAGACCATTTTATTAACGCAGTCTTATTTCCTACCTTACTTTCAACATATTTGCAATTTACATTGCCCACTATCTCCAACAGGTAAATAATTAAAGCGCATTTCAATCTTTTTGGGACACTTTGTATACAGACACGGAAAGAGACATCACCTCAACAGCTTCAGATTCGAGATTCAAGATCTTAAAATCCTAAACCAAGATCTTAAAGTCTTAATCTAAATTCTTTAAATCTTAAACTAAGATCTTAAAATCTTAATCCAAATTCTTTAAATCTTAAACTAAGATCTTAAAATCTTAATCCAAATTCTTTAAATCTTAATCCAAGATTGTATGAACTTAATCCAAACTCTTTAAATTTTAAACCAAGATCTTAAAATCTTAATCCAAGTTCTTGAAATCTTAATCCAAGTTCTTAAAATCTTAATTCAAGTTCTTAAACGTTTTTATCCGTAGATAACTGGGGTTACAATTTTAGAACTGTTAACAACACGTTATACTGAGTATTATTTGTACTTTGAACTTCTTTCAAAGTGCGCATAATTATTAAATTTAATATACAATGCGCATCTAAACAGACATAGACATTAACACATGGATCGCTTAAGCAGCAGGTTATCTTTAAAATTGAAGAATATGGGAAAATAAATGCATGAAATAAGAATGTGTATCTTCTTTAAATGTTGATGAAATTCTAAGAATGCATAAAACTTCCTTGCAACCTCTTTTTAATTAACTAAAAATAGAAAGACTAAATACACAACGAGAACATTTTTGCCTCTATTTAAAAAACAAAGAACGTGGTTATTGTGTGTGCGTGGGAGGGGGGGGGGGGGAGCTCTTCCAAGGCATACAGAATCTGAAAATTTAATCATTCCCGTTTCCTAAGTGGAAGTGGAATTTTATTCCCCGAGGATTGCTATTAAACTTCTCCCGTTTGTGAATCTTTAGGTTATCAAGGTAGAAAAGTCCAGTTTAAGGACGATTTTTATCGTATCCTCTGTTGTATCACGTACTCTTCTCATTATTAAGGTTGTTTGCAGAGTAAGGGGTTAAATCACCGCCTACTTTTGAAGCGAATGCTACACGTTACGGTTGAACATGATTTCTTGTTTATGAAAACTGCGGGACAAAATTTAAGCATTTCAAGTCACTTGTAGGTCACTGTGGTACTGTGTCACGTACTCTTCTCATGATTAAGGTTGTTTGCAGAGTAAGGAGTTAAATCACCGCCTACTTTTGAAGCGAATGCTACACGTTACGGTTGAACATGATTTCTTGTTTATGAAAACTGCGGGACAAAATTTAAGCATTTCAAGTCACTTGTAGGTCACTGTAGTACTGTGTCACGTACTCTTCTCATGATTAAGGTTGTTTGCAGAGTAAGGAGTTAAATCACCGCCTACTTTTGAAGCGAATGCTACACGTTACGGTTGAACATGATTTCTTGTTTATGAAAACTGCGGGACAAAATTATACGTCTCAAGTCACGTGCAGGTCACACTGGTACTGTTTTCCGTACTCTTCTCAGGATTAAGGTTGTTTGCAGAGTAAGGGGTTAAATCACCACCTGCTTTTGCTGCGAATTCTACACGTTACGTTAGAACATGATTTCGGGATTATTTAAACTGCAGGACAAAATATAAACGTCTCAAGTCACTTGTAGGTCACTTTAGTACTGATTAGATTTTGCGAAAATCGGCCTTTTCTTTAATGGCTTTTAAAAGTTGTCAAAATCTATATAAATAAAATTGAAAATCTGTTTGTATACGTGTGTGTGTGTGTGTGATCATCACGAGAGAACATCTGTACCGAAATTCATGAAATTTTGTGGGTAGCCGTGAAATAGTCATACGTAAAATTTAGTCCATGTTTAGAGTTTCTAGAACTAGAGGTTGTCAAAATGTAAGTAAAAAAACGCAGGATTGAACCTTCCATAGAGATAACATTATGCAGATATTTTATATTTTTTCCGTAAATTTATTGGAAGAAAATGATATCATGTCGCTTAACAGCAGAATTAAATCTAATACATTTATACGGTAGACGATTTTTTTTAATATTTTCTGATTTTAATAATTAAAATGTGTATATAAAATAAATTTTATCGGAATCAAGTTTCTTATACATATCGGAATAGCAAAAACAGAGTTTTTTTATACTTCATTTTAGTAGAATTAAATAAAATATTTTAATAGAATGTTTTGAATAATATTGTCATTTAGAATACGATAGGAATTTACACATGATTATGAATTTCAAGTTTATTTTTATTGTATATTCCATGAGAAGAACGGGTATACTGCTAGTTTAATACAAAAGACTACTTATGCAGAAATGCATTGACCAAATGCTTATTTCATTCAAAATTCTTTTACGATTTATGACCAACTCTATTCCATTAGGATAAACCGTCTGGAGATATTCTTATTTTATGGAATATTTCAGAGCTGGCAACATTTTGAAATATGCGAAGTTGCTATATGACAAGAAAAATATTTTATAACTATAAATTGGATATAATTTCAAACCAGTAACTTTTTACGTGTTTATTTTGGGATATAAAACTTAATGAATGTATAGAATATATAAAATTAAAATTTAATTTGTAAATATTTTTCTAAGTGGACACTTATGCTGTTTGTAAATCTTGATGTTACCAAGGGATACAAAGTGTGCAGTTTTTATCGTCCCATTTCATATGTCACGAACTTTTCACAAGATTGAGTTTGTTTGAAAGATAAACTGTTAAGTCGTCACCTCCATTTTGTTTCGAATGCTAAAAGTATGAAAGAACGTGCTGCTTTTGTTGCTATTTTAAGCTTTTTTAAGCTGTTTTAAATCGCATTTTGAAAACCCAAAATAACTGACAGATATGGTAAAACTTTTCACAAAATAAACCGAATTTGTTTTGCTTGGAACTTAGCAGTTAAAATATTATTAAAGCATTCCAACTTTTTTTCCGAAAAATAACTGTTCAAATTATTTTAAAATTAGCAAGTGTACCCCGGGGTTGCTGTTGTTTAAACATTCTAGAGTAGTGTTTTTAAAGATATTGTTCATCAAAATATTTTATTAAAGTATCAAATCCCATTCCTCCTAAAAATGCGAATAAGAATCGATCGCGCTATACAAATTTATCTGCACTGAGAAATCGGAAGAACAAGAAATTCTAGTCCCATTTGTAAACAGATTGACAAAAAATTGAATGTTTGGTAAACATACTCCCACATGGAAACAGTAAAATGGTAGCAAAAGTTATACCCGTGCCATTTTTATTCCGTTAAAAGTAATATGCTGACAAATGATCAAACTGTCAGCATTTTACTACTATCAAACTGTCAGCGTAGTTCATGAAACGCGTATGAGAACGAAGCATCGTGAAGCAATTTAAATAACCTGTATTCTCACTCAAGGGCAATTGGAACTAGATTTTCTGATTTGATGCTGCTAGTTGTGTACAAAGATGCCTTTGAGACGTACGTAGTCGATGGCGCTACGAGGAATTGCCGAGTTTAGAGAGAGTTCGCATCATAGGTCGAAAAGAAGCTGGTTCATCCAACAGACGTATCATCTCCATCTTGGTCGGACCTATATGGTAGCTGTTCAGTGTCAACGGGGAATCAGAGAAGGCAAATTTAACCAACTCAGAAGCTCAGGACGTCTCAGACGGACAACAGTTCGAGAGGCCGTCCGTCCAAATGGTTACTCGAATCCTTCGGATGAGTCAGACGGTCTGGGCCTTCAACAGTTGGAGAAGATCGTGGAGTCAAAAAGGGTGCCATATCCGCATCAATGTTACTGTTATCAGCCATTTGAAGATATTTGCCGTTCTCCATGCATACTGTATCAAGGAATAGTATTCGGAGATAGCTGGTAGAAGGTGTATTACGTGTCGATATCCATTAAGGCACTTACCACTGACCACAAGATATAAACAGAGTCGATTGGATTGGTACCAAGCTTGGTCAGGCTGGACAGCGTCCGTTTGGAGGCATGTTGTCTTTAGCGACGAATCTCACTTCTCTCTCAATACTAATGACCGCCGCATACGTGTATGGAACCTGACCAGATTTCCAATCCCGCATTTGTTGTGGAGCGGTACACGGCCACCATACGTGGTGTAACAGTCTGAGAAGTCATCTCGTAGGACAGCCCATCTTCTCTAGTTGTGCAGTAAGTCAATCTGAAGGCTCGCTTGTACGTCGAAGATATTTTGCAACCAGTTATTCTTCCTATGCTGTCAAGCTGCCCAAGTTCCATTTACCAAGAAGACAACGCTCGACTGTATACTGTATGACTTTCTCAACAATGTCTTCGAGTATTTAATACAGTCCCATGGCCATTCAGGTCATCAGACCTATCACTTATAGAATACGTGTGGGACATGCGAGATGGCAATTGCAGCTTTCCCAGAATACCACTGAATTATCTGACAAGTTTCAACATTTGTGGCAAAATCTTCCGCAGAGAGAATAAGCAACTTAATTAACTCTATTGCTGCACTAAATATCGGTTTGTATAACTGCTAGAGGAGGATATACCACTTACTAAAATGCAATTTTCTTGTTGCCACCATTTCCTAATAAAACGTTTTTGCTTCCAAATTGTAATAATTTACATTTATCCCCAAACGATACATACAGACCGAGGTTCGCGGTTGTAGCTCAATTTTTCCTATGTGCATATATATTTTTGTAACAGAGTGTATGTTAAAATTTCAATTTTCAACCCCATTCTAATATACTTTGTGCATTATAACGTTAAAGTAGTGAATGTAAAAACATATCTTCAACATCTAGCAGCATTTCGCAGAATTATCATATTTAACCATTATCTTTTTCTGAGCGCGTATACGGGATTCTATTCTACGGGACAAGTCTATCTAACAACTTTTCCCGTTTACACATCTTTACGTGACCAAGAGGGGGGAAAATCCAGTTTCAGGGCAATTTTTATCATCTCATCTACTGTGTCACGTAGTCTTCGCATGATTGGGGTTGTTTGAACAGAAAGGAGTTAAATCGCACCTTTATTATGTTCCAAATACTACACAAACGAAAGAATGTAGCGTTTATGTAATTGAGGTTAAATGGTAAGACTCTGTGTATGCTATAACATTCATTGTTAAGATATACCATGAAGTATTTTCATAAACATCAAAGAACTGACATTATTATTCGAAGCATGTGAATTTAGTTAGCATATTATGTAGATTTCATATCAGTTCCGTTCTCAAAGATAAGTCTAAAATAGGCGGAAGAACTTGTGAAAGGTAAGGACCCTGATGTGACAAGTAAAACACATTAGGTATGCACCGCACATAACTTTCTCTACAGTCCCAAATTCATATTTTTTCTTTATTTTGCTCTGAAAAAGAATTTGAATAAAATCCATGTTCTTCGAATGATAGAAAAGGAATTTGTAATGATCGTTTGACATATTAAAAACAGCAGACGATATTTTGGATATATTTTTGAGGATATATTAGTGCCATCTAGCAGATAAAAATATATTTAAATTTATCCGTATATTATATGATTTTAGAATATAATGTCCGCAATTTTTCAATCACCTTATGGTGAATTCAATAAGGCAAGTTTAAAAACGGATCTCCAAAGTCAAACAGAATTTTATTCCCGAGTAATTTTACTCCTGATTCAATGCCATCCAGAACTTTTCCTATTTACAAATATATATATATATTACCAAGTGAGAGTCCAGTCTAAGGACACATTTTATTCCCTCATTTATGGTATTACGTACTCTAAACACGATTCGGGTTGCTTGTACAGGAAGCAGTTAAATTGTAACCTCCATTTTGTTGCGGATGATTTTCTTACGAAAAAGTACAGCATTTCAAATGTTAGTGACAAGTGTGAAAAGAAATGTTCAATTCTGTTTGTGTATGCGATAGTATCAATAAATCCTTCTGGAAAAGTAACTATATTTTTAATTTATCATACTGTTATATAGAAAGTGTAGGGGAGACCGGGGCAAGTTGATACATTTTTGCTTTTCTTACAATACATCGGAATGTATAAGGAAATTATTGGAATTATGTCAAAAAACGCAATTTGAGTTTTCGACGAAGCTTACACGTTTTGGGACCTCTAGAACAGAAAAACACTATTTTTAGCGTGACGTCTGTGTGTGTGCGGTGTGTGTTTTTGCGTGCTTGTTTGTGCAATGTAAGTATTCACACTAATTCAAAAACTAATTGACCTAATTTCATAAATTTTTATAGGTAAGTCCCTTGTCACTTGTGTCACTGGTGTGTTGTCCTAGTGCTGAATAGATTTTGGTACGATTCGGAAAAAATAATCTGCCTTTTTTAATAAATGGTCCGCACAAAGTCCACAACAAGTTGCCTTAGTGCTACACAGATAGCCATAATCGCTCCGTCAAAGGCGGTTTTCCTTTTCCTACAGGAATATAAAAAGAGAAAATGGAGGAGTACATTCCTGCTCCAACATTTGGTGAGCATTCAGTCAAAGAGCCATCGGTATAAACATGTAACCATTCAGGTTCGGGATAGAGTGTATAGATGGTCTCAAGGGCTGAAATCTTTAAGCTCTCATGAGGGAACTGACTCTTAAGGATAGGCTGGACAAGATTCAGATTAGTAATTTTCTCAACGTGATTCAAGGGATTACGGGGTTTCAAAAATCCCTGAACAATACCCGGATCAAGTTCTAGGTCTGCTCCTAACTCTAAAACCGTCTGTAGAAAACCGATTTGTGCCTTTAAGGGCCTTTGCCCATTTTCATAACAGTCCTAAATGGGCACTTCAATTCTTATTAGCTTTTCATACAACAAAACACCTTTCTCCTCAATAATCGTCTGAATGGATCTATTATTTGTCAAGAGTAGCATTGAGTCGATGGGAATTGTCTTTACCGTATCGACAATCAGCTTAAGGGCCTGATTTTGTAGTAACTCCAACTTCTCGACCACGCTTCAGGGCAGTTACTAAAATTTCACAACAGTAAGTAATAACAAGGGTAAATAAATGTTTTATATGTGGTTTCTAAGGTTGTTCGGTCTCTTCCCCAAAGACAACCAGCCAATTAAGAATGCGTAGTCGTTTTTCAACCTTCTCGATTATATTGTCAATTTGGAGCCTCCAAATCAACTTATTGTCAAAGGTAACTCCCAAGTACGTAAATTTATCCTTATTTAACAATTCTTCGTTTCTATAAACAAGCTTTGGCCGGATGTTCTGATGCATCAACGGAAAGGTCTGCACCGCAGACTTTTTAAGGTTCACCGACATGTTGTTTTCCTCGCATCCCTTAGATAGAACCTCAAGTGCTTTGTTTAAAAACCCCTCTATCTCGGACTTTGCGTTCTTTTTAGCAACTTGAGTCCAAAAAACCAGATCGTCTGCAAAAAGGAGACATTCCACCCCAACTGTCTTCAAAGTCAGAATTAGATCATTTATATATATATTGAAAAGGCAACAGCTAATAACCGCCCCTTGGGGTAATCTCGTTTGAAAAATGTAGCTCTTTGAGGTTAAACCCCTGTAACGAACTTTGCAGCTTCTCTGATCCAGTAATGAAACAAACCAATTTAGCATATTATATTCCACTCTGATATCTTTCAGTTTAAGGACCATTTCCCCCCTCCAACCGGAGTCATAGGCCGATTAAAAGTCTATGTAGACCACTGTTGTGTACAACAGCGGTCTACATAGCTACATACCACTACTTCTGAAATCTCAGAAGTAGTGGTCTACATCCTTTTTCAGTAAATAAAACTACGAACTTAAATAACCCATGTTAAAATAAATAGGGAAATAACCAGTGTCTGAAACTGCATGAACACTTTCATCTATTAACTTTAAAAAATACGCAAAAGATTTAAAAATTACTCGTGAATGAAAGGTTATAAAAATATATAACATATAACAAAAAAGGAAAGAAAGAAACAGTTTTGGAAATAAAATGATATAATTTCATCAACAAAAAAATGTTACAAACACGTTTGTTTAAGTTACTGCAAAAAGTGCCTGCGTATAAAATACTTGAAAAATATAAAAAATAGCAAATGATAAATGAACTCTCAGTTACATCAGCTACTTCATCAACTACATTCAAATAACATTGATCAAACAACTTTGAAATTATCAATGAATGTAGACCACTGTAGACTAGAGACAAGAAGAATGTAACAAAATAAACTCCTGTTCGTAAAAATTGCAACACCATCAAATAACCATCCCAATTGAATGAAATTTATTCGATAAGCGACCTGCACTGATACAAATAAACGATTAAATTGACAAAGCGAAAAAACAATATTACATGTCGAAATTCAGTAATTGGTGAAGCCACCATGCCCTGCAATAAGTGCTTCTATACGACGTGGCATCGAATCAAACAGATTTTGAATTTGTACCTGAGAAAGAGCATTACAGATTGCTTCTATCCGAACCCAAAGTTCAGCTGTATTAGCTACAGGACGAGCGAGACGCCGACCAACAAAATCCCGGACTTGTTCAATAGGTGACATATCCGGTGAATACGCAGGGCAAGGAAGAAGTTGTACTTGTTGTGCTAAAAAGAAGTCTTGAGCATTCCTAGAAACCATGTGGATAGGCATTGTTCCGTTGACATACATCTCCAGGAATGCCTTAAAGTAAGGGTACGACTTCGAGCCCCAAAATATCTTTAATGTACCGGTTGCTGTTTAGATTATCCACATACTTAGTAGCTGATATCGTTCAAGATATCCAATGACGCCCCAGCCCATCATGCTTGACGTTCGTCAAGTATGACATTGGATAACGTACTCTGGAGGGAGTGTCTAACGCGGATGCGACCGTCACTGTACCCCAAATTAAAGCGCGATTCATTGGAAAAACAACATATTGCCAATCGGCACGCCACTGTCTATGTTGATGAGACCATTGTAGCCGCAGGCGTCGATGGTTTCGCGTCAGGGGAATCCTGTACAAAGGAATTCTTGCAGGCAGTCCACTGTAAATCAGACGCCGACGAATTGTTGGAGCAGACAGTGACACACCTGTAGAACTGCTCCAACGTTCTGCCAACTGTTGAACTGAAGCTATACGGTCCATCACAGCCATACGGATGAGGTGTATATCATCCCACGCTGACGTAACATTTTCTCGTCCACTGCCGGATTTGCGACTCGTCTGGTTTTCTTCAATCCACTGCTGCCACACTCGCATCACTGTCGTGGCATTGCGCCCCATACGAGATGCTGTTGTACTATAAGAAATACTCCTGCACAATGGCCTATCATTCGTCTGCGTTCAAACTCCGTATCTTACTGATATGGCGCCCTATGTCACCGTAAAGGCATAGTGACTTCTCATGAAGCGTTTACAGCTGGCAGACAACCATAGACAATTTTCAATGTTCCACTACAGCTCTCTATTTATACGATTAAAACAGCAGTTCAGAGGGCGCTGCTCAGCACACTCATGCACGGTAAGTCTGAAATTGTAGTCATTTACATAGTATACCCTAATTTGTATTTGCTGTAAGTTTCAGCTCAATCGGGAGATTCCTTCATGGTATTGCAATTTTTATAAACGTGAGTATGTGAATGAATCAGCAGGTTTCGGATTGTGTATGAACTTCATCGCCTATATAAAAATAGAACAAACTACTGAAAACTATCGAGAACAAAAAAAAATTCTGATAATAGAAACTGGGAGTATCGTAAAATTTTAAGGAAACAACCTGTTTTCGATAGCTCCATGACCTATTTCATCAACTAAATTCAAACTCATTAAAACGAACATTCTTCTGTTTATTTTTTTTTGCAACTATTCGAGCGGTTTATTTTTAATGACATCACATTTTTTTTCATTTTTATGCACCATATACGAATAGTAAAAGAAAATGTTCGATATATACATTCTAATGATCAAAACGTGCGTATAAGCAAAACTAGATATCGGATTATTGATCGTTTTAAAATCATTCCCCTTTTCACAACTCATAGAGAAATAACAAAGCATTTACAAATTCAAACAGAGAATTACCATCATTTAATCTACACCAACCAAGTGACACAGATTTATTTTGATGCACTGCATCTTTTTCTACTTTTTATAAACTTGAACTCTCAAGTATTCAACCAGCTGTCTTTACATTCTGGAACATATTATTCTGAAAGATTGCTTCTATTTCTAGCGATGGTCCTTCAATAAAAAAATGGAACAAAAATCGAAATAGAACAGCCGTTTTTCCCGCTCTTTTCAACACATCATCGTAGCCCCCCTGCCTGTGATAGACAGCGAACAACACAAAACAGCCAACACTTTGAAGACAGCCTCTTATTTATCTAGCACGCCTCGGTATTTCAACACACTTTTTCTTTTCAGAGAGTCACGAAGAAGTCTTCGTGACCTTCTGAAAGGTCAAATCACATAGTACCAAAAAACTATATATGGTTAAAAACGAAAAAAGAAAATAAAACAGGGACTTAGAACAAAGAGCGTCTCTCGTTCTGAGAATGAGAGAGAACGCTAGGCTTTTTGCCAAAAAAGAAGGGGGGGGGGGCTTACGCTGAGTTGTCTCGTTCGCAAGAGAAGCGTACTGTTATCGATCGGCGATCTTTATTAAAAGAGGTTTACCAAACGTCCATTTTGTTTCTGCGTGAGTTCATATAAATATTACTAAGGCTTAAATTTACATTTAATTTTTGCTTTCTCACACTATTATGTGAAAGAAGTTTATCCAAAAGAATAATATAGGAAAAATATTACAATAAATAAAACCATGCTTATAAGAAAGTAACATACAAAACTTCTGTAAATAAAGCAGGCATATTTCAGCTTGATAACGGCAGTTGTTTTGAGGACATTATAAGCCCTTTTAGGCTGTTCGTTTATAGCAGTTGTTAAGGACGCATACTGTCCTTTTGGCATGAAGAAGGGGGCTCTCGAAACAATTGTCGTCACCTAACTGATAAATACCTGCTTTCTTCAAGGAAGTTTTGTGTGTTATTTAGAAAAAGTATTGTTTTTCAAATTTTTTGAATTCCATATTTTGACGGAAATTTTCGAATGTTCGGAGCACAATTCGAACATATTCACAGAATCTGTCTAAAGGGGATGTGCACAAAATCAAGATCTTGCCCCTACTGCAGATAACTGAATCCATGAATCGGTTTAGTAGTTAACATGGCAGAATAGGACAAAATTTGAGATAATCATGCATAAACGAGATTATTACTTTCCCTGCAAGACATGGTAATGGATAGGGAAAGTTTTGGCGACTTCGCCACTGACGAAGGGCATAATATTGCCCGAAAGCACTATGGCCGTGTGATTTTGGACGCCAATGTCAGCAAAGGGGGATCGAAATGTTTGGGATAGGGTATGTCAAATACCTGTCCTTTTGAGAGGTTCTTCGTTTGGGATGCACACGCTGTTCCACCCGTAAGCAAGAGGTTAAAAATAGCCGCGATGCAACAGTCGTCTTGGTAATGTCATTAACCCTCATACATTGTCAAACTTAGTATCAATGGTAAGGATTTTTTAACCCCTCTAAAATGAATGGTAACATGCTATAATTGTGATCTTTGGACCAACGACGCATTTTGCAAATTTTGTAAAAAAACAAAAAAAGATTCTGGTATGTCGAGATGAGTCACACTCCCCATTAATTAAAGTAGTTTGATTGTAGGTTATTTAATTACTGTAGATATAATATATAGCACTACAAAGCAGGTTGTTTTTCATAATGTTTTACTGTATTTTTAATTTCGCTGCAATACATGGTAATGTATAAGGAAAGTATTGGAATCATGTCGAAAATCGCAACTCGAGTTTTCGACGGATCTACACGTTTCAAGACCTCTAGAATACGAAAACAGCATTTTTAGCGTGACGTCTGTGTGTGTGCCTGTGTGTCTGTCTGTGTGTCTGTCTGTCTGTGCAGATTTTGTATCCACTCTAACTAAAAAACCAATGCACCGAATTTCACAAAATTTTGTAGATAAGTCACTAGTGGGCGAGTCTGGTGCTGATTAGTTTTGGGTACGATTCGGGATAAAAGAACCCGCCTTTTTTTGCGAAATGGCCCGCAAAAGCTTGTATCCACTCTAGCTGAAAAACTAATAGACCGAACTTCACAAAATTCGGTAGATGAATCACGTATAGGTCACCCTGGTGCTGATTAGATTTTGGTACGATTCAGAAAAAAATAACCTGCCTTTTTTTGCAGAATGGCCCGCAAAAATTGTCAAAATCTAAACTAAAAAGCTACGTATGCTCAAATATATCCATTAAATGCTTGTTTAATACGTAATTTTTAACGAAAAAAGAATAAGACCAACCCCCATTACACTAGGACTAGCCGTTCTTGAGATATATTAGTTTTTTTCGTATTTTCTCCACGCCAACTTTGAAAATAAGTCCAGTTATCAAATGAGAACAAAAATTGAATTAAAAGTGAATTAAATTTAATTGAAATAAAGAGAACGTGGATATAAGTCTGCTGGGAAAGTCATGTGCTGTCCACATCAGATTTTTAATTATTTTTTTCCCTTTATTTTTCTTTTAATTAACTGATTTTTAATGTTTTGTATTTTGAAGAGAGTCCCGAAACTGCTTGTTTACTTCATTTTGTTATTTACTGCATATTTTCATGAATTTTGAATATCATTATCCCAATTTTTATGCGTCTTATACTTTCATATTATTTTATTTAGTTAGTATTTTCGTATTTTTGTTACCTTTCTTTCTGTATATGATTTTATATATGTTTTCCTCTCTCTAACTTCGCACCACTTCCTTATTTTTGCTTGTAATTTAAAGGTTTCTTTCCTCCTCAGTTTTTTTTTAAATCTCATATCAATTCGGCCTTTCTGTTCCATTTCTTTTGCTTGGTGTGATGTGAGGTCGCGTTATCGACCTGTGTTGATATGTTTAAGACTGAGGTCTCCATTTTTTCGCTGTGGGTGTTCCAAATCTTTCTTTACGATTGTTTCTTGGCCTGTCACCTTGCAGCTCTTTCTTAGAGGTTGTAAAGAGAAGACGCTATTTGATCGGAGAAAAAGGGATCAAAACTTCCTTGAAACAATTGTAGTCACCTGTTTTTTATATGCCTGCTTTCTTCAAGGAAGTATTAGAATGGATTGTTTCATGGATTTTTTTTTATATTTTATATTAACCCGAAAAAACTTAATTTTAGCGTGAAGTCTGCGTGGGTATGTCTCTCTGCGCGTCTGTGTTAATTTTTGTGCAAAATATGTATTTGTTCTAGCTGAAAAATTGATCAATCAAATCTCATAAAGTTTTATGGATAAGTCACTTGTGGGTTACTGGCGCGGTAGCCCACTGGTTAGCGCGCGGGAAATGCACTCGGTTGACCCGGATTCGATTCCCTCAGCTGCCAAAAAAACTGCCGCCGTGTTCACGCGGAGTACGATCACGTTAAACATGTGGGTCCGTAAGTCTTCAGGGGTGCGGATCTAAACCTGTAAACCAAGAGGTAGGCCAGGTCCGCACTGCTGTCTCCAAGTCACGTCACGTGTTGGTTACCCTGGTGCTGATTAGATTTGGATACGATTCGTAAGAAAGACCCTTCCTTTTTCACGAAATGGTCTGCAAAAATCGAATGTATCCATCTAGCTGAAAACCTAATTGACTAAAATTCACAAAATTTGGTAGATTGTGAGTTACCCTGGTGTTGATAGATGTTGGTACGATTCGGAAAAAAAAATAACATGCCTTGTTTTGCACAATGATCCGCAAAAATCATCAAAATCTATAATGAAATACTACGTATGTTCAAATGTATCAATTACTCATTTGTTTTATACATGCATTTTAACGACGAAATGAATGAGACCAACCCCACAGAGCTTCAGTAATAACCATTCTCGAGATATTTTAGTTTTCTCGCATTTTTTGCCATATCGATTTTGGAAATAAGTCCAGTCGCCCATTGAAAATGAAAATTGAATTAAAACTGTGAATTTAGCGTCATTTCAAATAATTATCCATGTTATTTGGGGAAATTAAATTTAATGAATTATGGAAAGAAAGAAAGGGGAAATGAATTTGAGTTTGTAGGGAAAATCATGTACTGTCCACATCAGAATTTTAATTCCATTTTTAACCATAGTAATAGAGTTAAATATTAAATATCGAAATCGTCTGCTGGCTAACTTTTTCAATCACACTATTAAAATAATTTCATTAATGATTGATTTTTAAATAATAATATCTGTAAACTTTCAAAATAAAGTCATATAGACTGATCGGAGATGAAATATAAATTTACATACCGCAATTAACATGTAACAAATCTATAAAATTTGCGTCATTTTTATTCTTTAATTTGAAGAACGTTTTTGATATTTAGAACTTTTATTAAGTGTATAGGTGTCACACTTAGTGACCACTAGCCATTTTTCCCACGCGAATCGCGTGTGGAATTAGCCAGTTTGATATACAAATGTGCAATTTTTGCTCTTAATAAGGGAAAACCTTACGCATCTCATGGCATTGCTAACTCAAAATCATCGAATTTTGAGTTGTGTCACTTCCTAGCGACAAGTTATTGATACAACACCCCTACAAAACTGTTCATATTGAGAAGGATTCAAGTATTACTGTTTAATTTTTGTCTTAAAATAATATTTGCGAGTTTAAAAGTTTTAGGGAATGCGCTTACTCTCATAGCAAATTTGTCCACTACTATCTCCATAATGAAAAAAAAAAAACTGTTATAACAGCTTATAGTTGATTAAATTTTTCGGAGGCAATAATAACATTTAGTAAATTTATTCTTTAAATCCAGTCTAATTTATGTCGTTTGTAACAGATAATATAGGCCTATGGTATAACTAAAGTAAGATTTATGATTGCAACAAATTAATCTTCTAACTGACAAGCGAATATCAAGTCTATACATGTTTGGCCTGGCGTTGTAAATTTTACAAAATCTTTTCACCATACTTATTCATAACCGCCATATTTAATCATAACCACTATAATAATCATAACCACTATATTTCGAAATCTAAAACCCGATTTGAAATCAAATTAGGTGTTCTTGTGGACTTTTAAAAGGCAATAAATTATTTACTTACTGTTTACGTCTTACCTTTAATTCTCACATTATAGCTTACTTTTAGTTTTTGCTTACATTATAGCTTACTTTTAATGGCTTACTTTTAGTGTAAATTCTGTATATAAATAGTTTAATTTTAGTTTTCAAGATACGAGCATTTCAAACTTACTTTAAAAGCAAAAATTTTCAATCCTCTTGAACTAGACAAGACAACTGCTCAACTATAAGTAGCTTTGCAAAAACAAATTATAAACTAGAAGCAAAATTTCCTATTAAACATTTTTATTATTTTCTATTTTTATCTACTTTTTATAGTTTAGAAGATCTTTTGAGTGAAAAATGCGCAAAGTGAAGCGAAATTTCGCTAGGACGAGAACTCTTTTTCTCGAAAAAAAAAAGTTCAAAATATTAATATATATTGAAATTATTTTTCTAAATTCTAAATTAGTAGTCGTATTTCTTATAAAATAAGTATAAATTTCTTGATTATTATTTTTGTCTATTAAGATTTTTATCCTAATAGATAAAAATTTTTATCTATTAGGATTAAATATACAAACGTCCAGTATTTACATTTTCCATATCGTTCCGATTTCCACCAGATGCTCCGATCACAGAGTTATATAGCTTAACAGCTTTAGCTAAACCAAGAAATATTATTTTCTTTAAAGAATTAGGGGCACTTGGCATAGGGGGGGGGGGGCAACCGTGAACACATGGAAATATAAATTGGTGAAATAAAACCAAGTTGACTTTCAGCATCAAACCATACCAAAGATTAATTATTATGTTTTGTCCAAGGTGACTGTACTGTCTTTTTGTCAAGAAGAATGTGGATTGTGCTTTTGTCTAAGAAAACTGTTGAACACAACAATATGTAATTTGAATTATTTGAAATACTGACTGAAATAGTTTTGGTACCTTATTTAAGAAATCTCAATGTATTCACTCTCACATTCAGCCGTCCAGGACTTTTCCCTTTACAGATGCAGATATAGTCTTAAAACTTGTTGTACTCCGATTCGTAGCAGAAGAATCCTTTCCGCAGTACAGTCTTCTACATGTTCGCTTCCTGGTAATAAAAGACTTTGCGATATGAAGCTTTAAAACGCTAAAAACATATTCTGGTTCACACGCTATCTTGTCTTTTTCTACAGTACTACAACTGTAGAAAAAGAGGCACTAGTGATAGCCATGGACCCATTCTTGCGCATGAGTAGTTTGAAATTCTTTGAGTTCCTGTTTCAGATGCTTATATTACTCTAGCTAATCGTCTCTTCATAAAAAAAATTAGAAATCATTGATTTTATTTTAACACAATCTGTATCATGTATTTAGAAAAATTATTTTTACGGGGCTGAAAATAATTCTCAATTCGAGTTTTTGGGGGATTTATGTGTTTTGGGTTTCCATGAACTTTAATTGGACACTTTTTTAGGGAATGTGTGTGTGTACATATGTGTGCATGTGTGTAATATATGTGTGTGCACATGTACATGTGTGCATATATATGTGTATTCGTATACACATATATGTACGTATGCGTGTATCTATATGTGCATATGCGAATATCTGCGTGTATATATACGTGTGTGTTCGTGAATTTGTGGACAGGATATCTCACGAACGAACAGAGCGTTTCGAATAAAATTCAAAGAACATTTTGCAAAAGATTTGTATTTTTTTTTCACCAAATAATTTGCCAATTGTCATTTATTTTACGGAATATTACTTAACTGTCCATTACATTTTGATATTGCACGTGAGTGGAAATAAGTCATTTTCTTTTTAAAAATAAAGTCGCCAAAAGTGCCAAATTTCAATTTGGCTCTTTTGGTGAAAGAAATTTCAACGACAAGAAATTTTTATAAAAGCAAATTCAGAAAATATCCCCCGAATAAAAATTTATATAGAGATTTTACAAAAAAGAAAATAAAACATCTTAAATAGAAAATTGCAAAAACTTAATTAACGCGTAACAAAATTCTTGAATCCCACAAATTTTTCCGACAAAAACGCAAAAATGCCCCGATGGGAAGTATAGGCCTCCCCAACAGGAGGCTTACGCCTCCTAATCCCCCCTCCACTTGCGCCGATCCTGATTATGAAAAAAACCTAATAACCTCAAAAACTATCTTCTATAAAATGTGCTATAGTGCCATATCGCAGCAGAATTTTGTGATATTCTCGATGCTGAACGACCCTCGAACAATTGTGATATCATTCATGAAATTAAATTATCATTAGAATTCTAAAAACCATAAATATTTCCTGTTTATAAATCAATAACTAAATTTCACATAGAGTGATGTGAAATTGCAGTTATTGATATTGACACAAATGCCCTTAGCACTTACAAATATATGAGAAATCCCCACAAAACCTTTATAAAATGATGTTTAGTGCTACAACACTAAGACTGTATGATGCTCAAGTTCACGCGTCTGATCATGCTTGTTTATTCTAAATTTAACCACCTATACATCATCCATCAACTTAAAATCACTTCTGTCTTACATATTTTGAGATATCGCAACAAATTTGAGACTGGAAGTTAACTTATCCTTGTACAAACAATACAAATAACGGAAACGTAATACATGACAGAATAAGAGATCTAACACTAGAAACTACTTTGATACTGGTATTATATCTTTTTCTTCAGTGGATATTTGTAAATAGGACAATTTCTAATGGATAACTTTGCTTAATAGATATTTTAATGATAATGATTTCTTTAAAATAATCTGATATGGACAGTACATGACTTTCGCTTCAGTATTTTTTTTCTCTTCATATATTACGTAATGCATGAATTTCATTTCATCATTTAAAGTGCTACATAATAGTTAAAACCATGGTTTAAGCAAAGAAAGTGTGGCGTAAAAGTGAACACCAAAAGGATATGTTCACCAGGAAGTTTCTGGGAGATATGGAAATACTTTTTGACCTCCCCTCCAGGATATTCTGTTAGCCCACAGGAGAAAATTTGAAAATTCGATTCCGTTTAGTTTTGTTCCGTAAGCAACATTATAAATGTGCAAATATTTAGCCCTGTGCATTAAAAAGGGGATATTTGTATTACCTGGAGTAGCTTTTCGAACATACCTTAATATTTTATACCCCCTGGAGAAGGGGTGCGGTAGCCCAGTGGTTAGCGCACGGGAATTGCACTCGGTAGGCCCGAGTTTGATTCCTTCCGCTGCCAAAACTGCCGCCGTGTTCACACGGAGAACGATCACGTTAAACATGTGTGTCCGTAAGTCCTCCCGAGAGGTTAGTGGTAGGGGAAGGAGGGTACGGTCACTATGGATGCCTCCCCCACTGAATTCCGGTCTAAATTGGGTGACTCTTCCCAGCCGTCCATCCAGTTATCTTACACCTTTCTAGTAGGTCGAACGGTCTGGGTTTCAACAACAACCCCCTGGAGTAGGACATCGAAAATTCGACTTCTCTTACATTCTACGCCGCAGTGGATACTATAAGTGCGCAAAGATTCAATTTCTTACATCACCAGGGGGCTCCCGGAGGGTATAGAAAGGCAATAAAGTGTTAGACAATTACTATATAGTTCAGTTCGATAACTATACTTTTAATAACTTACTGTAAGTTCACTAAAAACATTTTTGTCACCATTTTCCACATGTCCTGCTTGCTATACAATCATTTTTCAGTATCACTTTATAAAATGATGCATCATTCAAAATCGAAATTCACATCAAAATGAAGTCGGAAATTCAACTCCTTTCCGCACAAACAAGCCCAGTCATTAGGAGAGTACATAACACAATAGATGAGACATAAAAATTGTCTGTTTGTTGTACTTTTCCGTCCTTGGTAATCTAAAAATTTTAACCAGAAATTCCAGATAGCTTAAGATCGGCAATGCAATTCTGTGTCCACTTAGAAAAACGATTAAATTTTGAGATCTTGGAAATGGCTGTTTGCCTTCGGAGAGATTCTTTTCTCTCGAAGTAATTTTTTGCGGTAGATAAACAAGAAAGCTCTTTCAGTGTCCTTAGTAGTTCTATTCTTGTTCATTTATTGAAGTTGCAAAAAAATAAATGTATTTGAACTTTTATGAATGGTTTCTAAAAATAAATATTATTTTACACGTTTTCTACTACGTACGATTTTTTGCTGAAACTAGAGATAATGTATTTATTAATGAATTGTAAGATTCAGTTTTACAGAATTTTACTTAGTGTAGTGAATTGATTGCTTTTTTATGAGTTGATTGTTTTTTTATGAGTCCCAACTGTATTTTTTATCAATTTATCATTCTAACTTCTTTTGTTTTACTAGTAGATATACCCGGCGTTTCTCGTAATTAAAAATATGGGCAAAATAAAATCTAATTTTCTCTTCAAAAATTCTAATAAAGTATCTCATGGCACAAAATAAGTTCGAATTTCTGGATAACTAACGCTTTTATTTAAAATCACCTATAAGCATAAATAGGAACAATATACAGCTGATAATTCTATAGCTATCTTAAAGGATCACAGCTATCAGGAACGATAAAGCATAGTAATTACTTCCTCAAGTCATTCACAAAACTGAAGATTATGTTCTCAGATCACGGACGTATCTCATAATTCAATTTGACTCGTATTGCGTCAACTACCGTCAACTCTACGATGACTCTCTTATATACTTTCCATTAAAATCTTTAGAAAAAGGGCATATCTTAAAAAGTTTGGAATCCAATCTAGAAAATTCGAGTGAATTACGAAACTCACTAAAATTCGTCAAATTAGCGATATTTTCCCATATTTGGCCTCGAAAGTCAAGCAACCCGGAATTCCACGTAATAACAATGGTTGCCTGTAAATATATTTTCTCCTTTGGGGAAGAAGTAATGTTCCATGAAGCATTATATGAAACTGTAACAATATTTAATTCCCTAAAGAGAAGCATAAGAATTTATTAAATGATTTTTGCGGAAAGATCTTGAAGTTTGTTCAAGATACGCTAAAGTGAAAACGCTTAAATGATAGAAAATATGTCTGTACCACTTTTAATCCGATTTAACAATCGGTTAAATACCATAGAAAATACATGAATATGAAAATTTTGAGCTAAATTGAAACAGATAACTTAAAAATTTTAAATATCAATAATCCTGTAATCTTATATCCCATAGCCATAACTGATAAAACCAAATCAAAAATATAATACAATTCATTTATAAAATTTATTTTCTATTAATTTATTTTTTATTATTTACTTTGTATAAATTAAATAGAAATCGTCTTACGAATAAACCGATTTGTTTAGTTTGGCTGTTAAACAACAGGATATCATTTTCTTCAAACAAAATTTTGAAAAATAATCGTCTGTATAAAGCTATTTCTAAGAAAGGTTTAATTTTGAAGGGAAAGGGGGGTTTGATTAATATCTGGACAACCTCTGGTTAAAAAATTCAGAAATTAGTTACTCACGGTGAAATAGAAAATAATCATACCAAAGTTGAAAATATTTCATCAAAATTGCGTGTTTGTATGCGGAACCAACATCGTCTCACGAATAAACCGAATTGTTTAGTTTGGCTGTTACACAACAGTATATCATTTTCTTCAAAGAAAGTGTCGAAAAATAATCGTCTGTATAAGCCTATGTCTAAGAAAGGTTTAATTTTGAGAATTTATTTTTTAAATTAATATCTGGACAACCACTGGTTCAAAAAATTTGAAACTTGGACGCGGTTACTCACAGTGAAATAGAAAATAATCATATAAAAGTTGAAAAAATATTCCATCAAAAACTGTGGGTTTGTATGCGGAACCGACAAACAAACTGACAGACTTCAAATTTTATATGCACAAATTTCTCCACCTAAACAAGTTTTGGGCTTAAAAACTGTTAGATCACCAATAAAAATTTCTGAGAACATTTGGAACCTACTATCATTTGATCTCCATGAACTCTACCAATTGTGCGTTCCAGAATGACTGTCAATATCAAAAGATTTAGTTCTTAAAATTCCATAAGTTCCCGAATTTGCAATTTTATCCTATTTATATAAATACAAAAACAAGTAAAGCTCACTGTGAGGAACCCAGACGTTTGGGAGTATTTTTTCATAGTATTCAGAGTAATGTGTGGGGGCGGGGGTCGCAGACCTCGAGTGCGCCGGCATCGGCAGCCTGGTCGAAAACAAGACCATGGAGTCTGTCATCGCAACCGGGGAGTGCAAGATTACTGCGAAACAGAACCATTTCAGCCGTCATCAGAGCGAGGATAGAGAAATACACAAAAAGATGCGGGGCGGTCTGAGATGATAGAAACATTGTAAAAATTCCAGAAGGGCTTATCACAGGGTGGTCTTGAATGGGGAAACGCGAATATATATGCAAAAAGGACGCGCACGAGAGAGACGCCTCACAATTTTCAAGGAGTTAGGTCGCACGGATCGAGCTCGAGAGCCGAACGATGCGAAGGAAACTCACATTGCCTCGACCAGCTGAAAGTGCTTTATAATATGTTTACATGCAACGAATGATGGTGAATAAAGTTTGTCGTTAATATACAGACTTTTCCTGGTTCATCCAAACATATTGAGTCCCATCTTCGTTTTATCTCACACATACGAACTTGCGAATCTCGAAGAGGAAGGATTATTGCAAAACTTCTATGGTCGTACCCGCAGACACCGGCATTGTACATACCGGTGCACTTTCATCGACAAGCACATGGCGACCGAAATGTTACCCCTAACCCAGAGTTCCTGTATGAAAATCCGAACGACTATAACTAGCGAGGGGAGAAAACATGGAACATTCGATAACTAAAAGTGAAGTAAGCAACAAATTAACATATGCAACATAACAATACACAGCGGCCACGAAAAATGTTGGTAATTTTCAAAATCATGTAAAAGTATGTCCTACTCACAGAGGAATTTTAAACTTTTCTTACAAAATTACTTTTTTATACAAGTATAAGTAACATTTCATGACACCTACAGATGATAATTTTCTCCTTGTATTTCGTACACATCAAATTAGATATATTTAAGAAATATTGTTTGTTATTTTTTACTCCTCCAAGTTTTCAAAGCACCAGCATATATGACAATTTCGCTCCTATAACTTTTTTATTATTATTTGTGCCATCATCACATCATTGTCACATCATCATCACATCATCATTTTCAAGACACCGCGTTCTTGTGTGCTTGGAAATTTCACAGGAAATGGAGGCAGTTATTTAACTCTTTTCCCTGCAAATAATTTAAGTCATGATGGCAAGATTACGTGACATACTAGAGCTTCCCACCTTGATATCTTAAATATTTTTTAACTATAGAAGCTCTAAATAGCCTGACATCAGCAAAATTGTTCCATGTTCACTAAAAAGACTCGAACTATTCAATTTTGATATTTTGGAAACTGCTAACTGCTGAAAAATTGCTGTTGAAAATATTGTTTTTTCTCCAAGTTATCTGTTTTTGGTGTTAAAGAAAGGACTGGTTTTATGTTGTGTTATGCTTCATGTAAATGTGTGTATTATGATGCATGTTATATCTAATGTTATGTTGTATGATGTATCTTATATCTAGTGTTATGTTGTATATTGTATGTTGTATCTAGTGTTATGCTGTATATTGTAAGGACTATCACTTTTTAAATGGAGCTTTCCTTTGCATTTATTTATTTATTTATTTTCAAAACTTAAATTTGACCCTTATTTTTATGAATGATTGTTCAAATGATCCAACTGAGAAAATATTTTCAACTATAAATAACTTTTGGACAATTAAAAAAACGCAGCTTAAAGCTGAAATTCTGGAAGCTTGTATTTACACAAAATGCAACAAGAATT
The DNA here is from genome assembly GCA_951213105.1 of Amaurobius ferox. Classification (NCBI taxonomy): domain Eukaryota; kingdom Metazoa; phylum Arthropoda; class Arachnida; order Araneae; family Amaurobiidae; genus Amaurobius; species Amaurobius ferox. The sequence goes on along the minus strand of OX578149.1, from coordinate 35,513,527 downwards.
GTTTACAATTTCATGATTTTCTGAAATCTGATCACGTTTTCCTCCATACATCTGAATATACATCCATCTGAATATACATTCCACACATCCTCCATACATCTAAAAAATCCATATATCTGAGTAATACTAAAAGTACACATTTTTAATGTTTATTATTTTAACGTCAATTAATTGTAATTCATTACTGCAATTAAAAAAAATCTGATGTGGGCAACACATGACTTTCCTTATATAATGCAATGAATTTACTACGTTTAAATTAAAAAAATGTTATTCTTATAGTAGATACTTATAGTCTTTCCAAGATATTGAATTTTCTTCAAGTAGTCGTCATTTTCAGTGATTTAGCGTCATTTTTATCAATTTGGCGAGATTTTTTTTAATTTGGCAACAATTAAAAATATCGCCAAGTAGGCGACATTCCGCCAAATTCGTCGCCAAAATCTCGCCAAGCATTATGGACGGAGAAATAAGTTATTCTTACAGCAGACAAATACAAACGTATTACTCAAAATATCTTTTTTCGTGAATGGAACGAGCTAGATCCACGAGAATGATGTCACCTAATTTATCGCATGATATTACATATGAAAAGTGAACATATTTCTCAATAGGAAATATATTTTTTTATTTTATATAACTTTTTGATAATTTTTTTTTAAAATGTGCAATATCTCGAGAATGGTTCATGTTAGCATTCTAAAATTTATGTCAATCGTTTTCTAATGAAGAATTACATAAGAAATGTCTATTTGCGTAACTTTATTAGCGGTTTTGATTTTTTGACGATTTTTTCAAAATTTCACTCGAAAATTTAGGGGGTTCTGGACATTCGATTGCGTATAAAAACAATAGGCTTCCAGTGTTTACAGATTGTGATTTTTGTACCAAATTTCGTTCGAATCGGTCCATTCGTTCGTCGGTTATCGTCTCCACAGACCCACTGACACACACACACACACACACACACACACACACACACACACACACACACACACACACAGGCATCACTTCAAAAATGTTTGATTCGTATTCAGGGATGCTTGAAACGTGCTCTCCCGTCGAAAACTCGAATTTGAATTTTCGACCCCGTCACAATACTTTCCATATACATTATGTATATAAGGAAAGTAAAAATAGGTTTTTCTTATAGTAGATACTAATATTCTTTCCAAGATATTGAATTTTCGACAATTAGTCATCATTTTCATTAATTTAGCGTCATTTTTATCCATTTGGCGAGATTTTCGTTAATTTGGCAACATTTCAAAAAGTCGCCAAGTTGGCGACATTCCACCAAATTCGTCGCCAAAATATCGCCAAGCGTTATGGCCGAAGAAATAAGTTGTTCTTACAGCAGATAAATGACCATTGGTGTTCAAATACAAAATTATTACTCAAAGTATCTTATTTCATGAATGGAACGAGAGCTAGATCCACGAGAATGATGTCACCCAATTTATCGCATGGTATTACATATGAAGAGTGAACATGTTTCTCAATAGGAAATATTTTTTTTTCATTTTATATGACTTTTTAATAATTTTTTTGAAAAATGTGCAATATCTCGAGAACGGTTCATGTTAGCGTTCTAAAATTTATGTCAATCGTTTTCTAATAAAAAATTACATAAGAAATGCCTATTTGCGTAACTTTATTAGTGGTTTTGATTTTTTGACGATTTTTTCAAAATTTCATTCGAAATTTTAGGGGGGTTCTGAACATTCGATTACGTATAAAAACAATAGGCTTCCAGTGTTTACAGATTGTGATTTTTGTACCAAATTTGGTTCGAATCGGCCCATTCGTTCGTCAGTTATCGTCTCCACAGACCCACTGACACACACACACACACACACACACACTCACACATACTTTCACACACACACACACACATACTTTCACACACACACACACACACAGACATCACTTCAAAAATGTTTGATTCGTGATCAGGGATGCTTGAAACGTGCTCTACCGTCGAAAACTCGATTTCGAGTTTTCGACCCCGTCACAATACTTTCCTTATACATTATGTATATAAGGAAAGTAATAAATGTTTACTACTTCTATAATTTGCTTTATTTTTCGTTAATCATATTTTCCAATCTTTCATGTGTTAATCATATTTTCCAATCTTTCATTTGTTAATCATATTTTCCAATCTCGTAAAAAAAGAATGCAGAAAAATCATGTGCTGCCCGCATCTAAAAATTATTAACGAACCCATGAGAAACCATTTCTTTTTCTACATTGATAGCTCGACATTTAATACTATCTGAAAAAGCAAAATTTGGTATTTTTAAAAGCATGCATCTCATAATTTCACGCCTATAATTAGAGTGATGTGGCTGAACTGAACCGGGGAAATTATGGAACTGCATCGACGTAATTGTTCAAACAGTTACGTTGTCCTGTGTATGACGATTTACGTCCAGACAGAGCGTCGCCGGTGACATGAATAGAAACAGCCAGAAGGACACATATGTATCAATCCATCGACGTATATTACAGGGAGGGAAAATTGCCGAAATCTATTTTAATATCCTTACATTGCATTGTATATGTAGAAGATAAACCATCTTATAGAAAACGTTAATGTTGATATTGGTTTAAGATGATATTGGTTTACTTGTTATATATTCTCGAAACATGACACATATGACAATATATATATACATGATGTCCCAAAAACATTGACCTCAGCTTTCATTCCTTAAATATTGATCTTAGACATTAAAATAAATTACAAAGTAGCGTAAAAAAAGGTACAGAATTTTATGAAATCGATTAAAATTTTTAAGGGAATTAAATTTTAAGAAATACAAAATTTAAATTTTTATACGGCCCCCGTACAAAAACATTTCCAATGAGTAAAATGTGCCCGATACACTAATAAGGTGATGTACAAAATTTCAGCATTTTATCATAAAAAGTCCCAGAGAAATGAAAATACAAAAATGCTGACTTAAACCACTTTTCGATGCATCGACATGGAATCTCAGAGGGGAAAAAACCATGTCCGCAGATCGCGTTTCAGGGATCATACACAAATTACGAAAGAAAACAATTATTACATAAATAAATAATAATTTTTCTATTTATTAGTACAAAAGTATCTACACTATGTAGAAATAATAACTTTACACAAAGATTAGAAATCTTGTTCAAAATGTTTTCAGTCCACGCCAAAGATTCATTAAAGATAAGAGGCAGATAATATTTGCCTATGATGCATTTCTGCGTTGTGTTATTTGCACTCTTGCTATAAACATTTACAATGTAATTTGTAATTAATCCTTCACCAACTTTGTTGAAACATATCTCTGGGACTTTTTATGATAAAATGCTGAAATTTTGTACATCACCTTATTAGTCTATGGGGCATATTTTACTCATTGGAAATGTTTTTGTACGGGGGCCGTATAAAAATTTCAATTTTGTATTCATGCAAATTTAATTCTCTGAAAATTTTATCGATTTCATAAAATTATGTACCTTTTTTACGCAACTTTGTAATTTATTATATATGTCTAAGATCAATATTTAAGGAATAAAAGCCGAGGTCAATGTTTTTGGGACACCCTGTATATATATATATATGAAAAGTATTATAAAGAGATAAAAAAATACGACTGGCTTTGCCCAAGTTAGTAAGTTCTAACTGAGAATCAAACGCCTATTGGTAGCAAAAAATGTGCCCTACTATTGTTTTTACTAAAAAGTTTTCCTGGAAACACCTATTCCTCAGGACCTAATAAAATTAGATATTAGACTTCCACTATTAGAGATAGAGAATAGAGATAGAGATTAGAGATAGAGAATTATAGACAGAGAAGGACTTCCACTTTCGGGTCAAAAATTTCCATTTTACTTCAAACATCTATTTCTCAGGATTGGTTATAGATATAGCTTAGATGGTAACACTAATGCCAATTAAATTTATAGATATAGCATCGAATTGTGGAGGAGTTAGAGTGGTTTAATAATGATTTCCGCTTCCAGTTTAATTTTTTTCTTGAATTTATTTTGCAAGATGGGTTATAAATCTTTGATGATTATTAATATAACTTCAGCATCCATTTCTGGAAGAGGTAGGGAGGAGGGTTCATTAAAAATTTCCAGTTTAGATTTTTTTTTCTCTTACGGTTAAAAAATCTGTAAATTTGGATTTTTTTTCGGAAAATAACTGCTGCTATGTTTATGAGTATTTTGGAGGCTTTCGACATTATTGATCATGGGATTTTTATTTTAAAAACTTCACACCTATGGATTTTGTGGTACTGCTCATGACTGGTTAAAATCTTACTTAAATAATAGAAATCAATTGGCAAACATTAATAGCATAAGTTTTAGTATCATGACTAATCACTCTGGTGTCTCTCACGATTCGGTTCTTGGCCCTCTTATTTCTTTTGTAAAATTAATAATCTGTGTAATTTGAATCGAAATGGTCAATTAAACTCCTTTGTTGCTAACACTGTGTAAATGTATTCTGAAAATGATTATAATAGTTTACTGCGCAATATGAATGATGACATGAAGCATGATCATAGGTAGTTTTTTTTCTAGTCAATTAAATATTAAAGTTTCTAAAACTAATTGCATGCTGTTTTCCTTATCAACTCGTACCATATCCTTAGACATTAGATATCATTTGCCTACTTGTTCGACATAAAATCCCTGTTTTTCCCTATATTTGATCATGTTAAAAGTGATAGATATTTGGGATTGTATATTGATCGTAATCTTAAATGGCATTTCCATGTGGCTTATGCTGTGTCTAAACTTCGTTATATGTTATTTAATCTTCATCGACTTGGGCCAATTTTTTCACAGTCATTTTTAAAAATTGTATACAACTCATTTGCATTATCTTACTTCTTGTACGGTATCCTTATTTGGGGTGACGATTATTACTTTCCTTATATACATAATGTATAAGGAAAGTATTGTGACGCGTCGAAAATTCGAATTCGAGTTTTCGACGGGAGAGCACGTTTCAAGCATCCTGGATCACGAACCAAACATTTTTGAGGTGATGTCTGTGTGTGTGTGTGTGTGTGTGTTTGTGAAAGTATGTGTGTGTGTGTGTACGTATGTGTGTGTGCGTGTGTGTGTGCCAGTGAGTCTGTGGAGACGATATCTTACGAACGAATGAAGAGATTCGAATGAAATTCGGTACAAAATTCACAATCCATAAATACTGAAAGCCTATTGTTTTTATACGTTATCGAATGTCCAGAACCTCCAAAAATTTTCGAGTGAAATTTTGAAAAAATCATCAAAAAATCAAAACCTTTAATAAAGTTAAGCAAATCGACATTTCTTATGTAATTTTTCCTTACAAAACGATTGACATAAACTTTAGAACGCTAGCATGAACTGTTCTCGAGATATTGCACATTTTTTAAATAAATTTATCAAAAATCCCATAAATTAAAAAAAATATATTAACTGTTGAGAAACCTGTTCACTTTTCGTATGTAATATCATGCGATAAATTTGGTGGCATCATTCTCGTGTATCTAGCTCGTTCCATTCGTGAGAAAAGATACTTGAGTAATACTTTTGTATTTGAACACAAATAGTCATTTATCTGCTATAAGAATAACTTATTTCTCCGTCCATAACGCTTGGCGAGATTTTGCCGAAGAATTTGGTGAAATGTCGCCAACTTGGCCACTTTTTTAAATGTTGCCAAATTAACGAAAATCTCGCCAAATGGATAAAAATGACTCTAAATCAATGACGACTCATTGATGATGACGACATGGAAAAAGACGACTCTCCAAACGAAGAACCTCTCAAAAAGACAGGTATTTGACATACCCTATCCAAAATAGTTCGATTTAAAGAGGATTGAACTGTTTTGGATAGGATATGTCAAATACCTGTCTTTTTGAGAGGTTCCTCGTTTGTAATTGACGCTGTCCCACCCGTAAGCAAAAAGTTAATAATTGTACTACACCTGTTGCCTATCTCTCCTTATTATAGTGTATCTTAGCAACCCGAATGGCTATTCTCTAGGCCGCATTGTTTACGATCTGTGTTTATGTTGTGTTTTTCTGTCCGTTGTTGTGCTCATCTGTATTGTCTTGTTGTATTAATAAAATTTGAATTTTGAATTTAAATTTGCTAGGGGTTCTTTATGCAATTATATTTTGTTTGGGAGTCATATAATTATCTTTTGTTATGGGATCTGTAGAGGCTTTTTTCAAGGTTTTTACAGGGATACCATACAATAATGTTCGTTTTTCAGAGAGTTATGTAACGTAAAAGAGTAACAGTGAAATCGTAAATAAGTCAATCTTTTTCAGAGTATAGTTTTCCGTTTTCTGTTGTGCATATAATTTCTGTTTCACTCTATCAGACCTTTATGTTGTAGCATAGCTAGCTAGCTAGAAAAGTCCCCCCCCCCCTCTCTCTCTCTTTATCTCTCTCTCTCTCTTGTTCCTAGTTACGCGCATTGGCACCTTAAAACTTTATCTTCGAAGTCTTTCTTGTATCTTGATATATATATACATCCACGAATCTAGAATATGTAGCAATATAGAGTCATTGTTACTACATGTATTGCTCCTTATACAGGTGGGTTCGCTCAGTTGTTCTTTCACCTCATTTTCTTTCACTGTTCCAAGAACAGTATTATATTTCTTCATAGCAACCCAATAAATGGGCCGCTTAGTAATCAGATTAGCGTCTAAAGCTGCAGGGAATACATAATCTTCCCCGTCACTTTCAGCACCAAAAAGAAAAATCTGATGTGGACAGCACATGACTTTCCCTGCAGACTTATATTAACGTTACCTTTATTTTAATTATATTTATTTCACTCTTAATTCAATTTCCGTTCTCATTCGGTAACCGGGCTTATTAGAGTAGACACACAGACAGACACACAGACACACAGACACACACACAGACGTCACGCTAAAAATGGTTTTTTCGTATTCTAGAGGTCTTGAAACGTGTAGATCCGTCGAAAACTCGAGTTGTGATTTTCGACATGATTCCAATACTTTCCCTATACATTACCATGTATTGCAGGGAAAGTAAAAAGGTAGGAAATCCACGCACACCGCTTTTCTCACACTAGAGCGCAACGATCATTGTGTGGTCAAATTCGGAAAAAGGGATTCATATATGATTTCTGCTCCATGGTGGATAAGGAAGAAGTTTCTTATATTTTTATTACCTTTATCAATACTACTCAAGGCTGATGAAAGGGGTAAGTAGCCGGGTGTGATACCCCGAAGCCCTAGCTTATCAAAAGGACCAAGTCGCCTAAAGCATAGTGGCATGGGCGTATTGAATTTTTCGAAAAATGTGACCTTATTTAATAGAAATATTCTTGTTATCCTTGACGTTATTAAATAAAATTACAAATATTGTTTCCTTCAAATCAAATTTAACCTCAGTAACACGTCAAGAGTTAAAATAAAAATGTATGTACAGCATCTGTAAGTTTTTCAACCATTTTGTTGTAAAGTAAACGCAATTCTGTTAAAATCACTTATCATTACCATATCATTTGTTATAACTCCCTATTGCTATACATTAGTTATACAATTAATTATGCTTGCTACAGTATGAACTAATTAAGTTAACTTCAGTCCTTTTGTTGTTATGGATAAATTTCTAGCCATTATTCGAAATTAAACATAGAGCCTTCTACATCCTGCATCAGCTAGAGCCATTACAATTTAGAATTATGTTATATGCGGTAACTAGTCAGTGCTTAGTAAAAAATTATTAGCGAAATTATACACGAAATTAATAGTAAGTAATTATTATTTACTATTAAAATATGAGAGTGAAGCTTAAGTACAACAAGGAAAAGTGAAGGATCCGGAAAAGTTTTAGCCAGCGCTTTCCTCGGGATGTTACGCCATATCCTCGAGATTGGCGAGTTGTTGTTGTTGAAACCCAGACCGTCCGACCTACCAGAAAGGTGTAAGGTAACCGAGATTGGCGAGTGTAGTTTCAAAATACAAAAGCGAGTTTAAAAATTTGGATACAATTTAATTTTTATTCTAATCCGTAACAAGCGTAAGCATGGACTAAATACAAATATATTAACCTTTAAAATATAAAAATCGTCTGATATAATGATACAACAATTGAATCCAATACGAATCTACGAATAAAGATGTCTTAAAATTAAAATGCAGACGATTTGGATTAATATCTATCACGTAGAGAATAACTCCTGAAGATCAAATATCCCAGCAAAAAATATCTGCAAAACACTGCAGAAATGTCCAAGAAATTTTGCCCTTTTCAGATATTGGCGTCTATGGACGACAATGCCTGCAAAAAGGGGACCGAACTGTTTGGGATAGGGTATGTCAAATACCTGTCTTTTTGGGAGGTTCTTCGTTTGGGATGGATGCTGTCCAACCCGTAAGCAAAAGTTTAGTAGACATTCTATTGAAATAGTTTTAAAAAGCCAGAGCGCTGTCAGGCGTCAACACACTTCCTCAGTGGCGTCAAGTGAAATCGAACTAACATGCTCAAATATCATCCACATCGGCAGGCAAAATATGCATATTACTATGTATTCAATTGTATGCAATTGTATGCAATGTATTAGCTATGTATGCAATTGATTACTCTCGGAAAGTTGAATTAGCCATAGTAAAACACCCAGTATGTGTTTTCAACTGGTCAGTTGAAGTGGTGATTTACTACTTACGTAGTGATTTACTACTTACAAGTAGTGCGCACTACTTCCTTAGGTTAAGTAATGATATTGCAGTATAATTCTGTTATTCATTTCATTTCTATGATGTTGTTCATAATTTCCTAGTCAGAATATAACTTTTCCAGCCGGTCCAAGAAACAGGACAGTTAGTTATCCGATTATCGTCCGACGCTGAAGAATGCGTAATTCACTTTATCACTTTCAGCACCAAGAAAAGTGTCCGCTTCTCATTCAATAGAGCTGAACGGTCAAAGAGAGTATTTAGAAGAAAAAGGGATAGGTTCATATTTTATATTTCCTTCGGAAAGAATAAAGGAGAATATAAAAAAAACGGTTCATCATAACCACTAAAAATGATGTCCATTTATTTCTGATTACAAGTACAACTTATTTTTATTTATTTTTATTTTTATTTATTTGAAAAAACTGCAAGCTACAGGAAGTAGTCCCAGTTACAGCGTGCAGGAATAACAATACATTAAAAAAATACAGATTAAAATACCATAAAATACATTTAAAAGTTAAAATACATTAAAAAGAAAAGCAAACCTTCAACAACAAATGATCTTCATAAACAGATTCACATTAATACATACAATAATATACAGGATGTTTACAACAAATGCTTTTTAAAATCCATCTCCGATGAATAAAATATATCCAGGTTATCAGAGAAATTGTTGTATAATTTAGAAAATCAAGTAATTGCACAATTACATCGATATTCGAATTAAAATTCTTTACAGCAAATAAGTTACTGCTTCTGTTAATGTTGTATACTGAGGAACACGAAATCCAATCCCACCCAAAACAGGGAACAGTCAACTCGGCCACCAAACAGATTCCTGAAGAATGAAAACAGAATGTAATCCCTTCTGCTCTGTAAGCTTTTTAAACCAAACAAATAAAGCGTTTACATATCTGATAACATTGAACATATTTCATTTTCATCGGTTTTCTTAAATTTAGATCAAAATCGTACAATGCATCAAAAATGGCGCATTGTTAACTGTTTGTAAATTATAACATTCGCTTTTAAATAAAAAATAATAAAGAAAGAAATGTCTATTTTTGTAAGAAATATTTATATATTTATTTTTTTAGAATTTTTTTCCTGTCTAGTTCCTGTTAAAATAGTTCCTGAAAAAGTGAAAGCCTTTCCCTGTTTCGACTCACGTGAAAATTTAGTGATCTCTGACGTTGATTAATTGAAATAATTGCACCGAATTTCTTCGATTTGGTTCAATTTGTTCGAATGTTATCGTGCTAATAGTTTCAAGCATGCAGGCATTTAAAAATTGCTAGCATATTATGAGGAGTGCTCTACGCCTAAATCCATCAGAATCTGGGAGTCGGTGCTCATCACAATCATTCCTGTTTATATAAAGAAGTTGTAGAAGTGCCACATTAACTTTGTAAGGTAAGGCCCATGCGTGTACACATTAGGTCTATACTAAAATGACAATATCCAATCAAATGAAAAAAATTGCAGCAGGAGAATTTACGGTGTCGGGAACAGAAACTAGGCAACATAGCAAGATAGTTGATAAATGTCAAATCATGCAGTTGGAGAGAATTGTCTAATTAGTATAAACATGCATCAGCATTGCACAAAATATGTATATAGCAGGCAATACTTACCCGTATTATATATATATATATATATATATATATATATATATATTAAATATAGAAGCAAATTTATTAGGAAAAACGATTAATGTTTTCTGCAATTTCAATTTACCGTGAACAAAGCAGGTAGAAATAAAATGGAATATATGAAAGAAACAGTCATACCGAATACAGTGATGGCAGTGCCCCTAGCGGATAATTTAAAAAGTTAGGGTAATAAATTCGGCAGTGAAATAGACTTAAAAAGTCAATTAAAGTTGTAGAATATTATCGAATGAGTAAGAACCGGCCATGAAACTGTTACAGAAGGTATTTTTGACACAATAGTTATACGCGAATGCCTAAAAAATGCAAATTCAAGAAAGCTAAAAAATAAACAACACTAAAATGCTCAGAACTATAATGGGCTATAGCAGACTATAACAGATTGTTCAAAATTATCTCCATCAGCAACAATGTACATTTAAATTCGAGGTCATGTACTTTTGGCAAGAATTGCAGTTGTAACCGTATTACAGCTCCCAATTTGAAAAAAGTGCTTATCGTCTGTCGTATTCTCGTTTCCTGAGTCTTGATGTCGATTATTACTTATTACATGTTCTTCTACACCTTTGTCATTGCCATTTTTTTTTCTGTCTCTCTTTATTGCCTAGTTCGTTAACCAAACTTTTCAAATTTATCACCAGGTGGCACCATGATAGCTTTTATTCGAGGTCACTTTACTATAGATGGACCTAACGTGCATATTCATGGACCTTCCTAAACACTTCAGACCAGTGGCGCACCCAGAATATTCCTAAGGGGGGGGCCATTGGTGCACAAAATTTTTATGAAGGAGGATGACTCCTCGATAAATTTTCCGAGAAAAAATGATCAGAGGCCATATCAATTAACAAGGCGGTTGTCTTTTTTTTGTACGTAGGGGGCTTTGGGGTGTTGCTCATATATAATTGCTTGGGCGCCATTGTACTCTCCACTCATTGCAGAAGCTCCATCGAACCCTTGTCCACGGAGGAAAGACGTATCAATGTTGCAGTCTGCAAGGCCTTTAAGAATAGCATCTGCAATTGCTCGACCTGTAGTTTCAGTCAGGGGCACAAACTTAAGGAAGTTCTCCACTATCTTAAATTCAATTTTATACTTATCATTTGTTTCAAACCGTTTCAAGTAACGAACGCAAAGTGTCATTTGCTCTACCGTTGCAATATCTGTGGTTTCGTCACATAAAACCGCAAAACATTTGGCCTCATTCACCTCAGTTGCTATGTGCTTCACAATGGAATCATTGCATGCTGAAATAATCTCATTTTGTATATTCCAACTTATGTAAGTTGCATTTTTTGCACAACCTTGTAGATGAGTTTTCAGTATTTCTTCTCCTGCATCAACTCGGAGTCGCAAAAGGGCTCTAAAATTTCCTTCGCCTTGGCATGGTTCTGACAATACGTCCAAATCCCCACAGTCTCTATGCCCTCTCATGGCCAGCCCTTGCCTTCCACAAAAAATCACTGTTTTGATAATAGGTTTAAGAATAGCCCTATTCTGCAAAACTTGTTTTTGCTTTCCTCTGTCCATTACTTGATCCACAGGAACCGTTTTTCCTTCCGTGACCCTTAAGAACTCATCGGCTTTGAGAACTGAATCCTTATGATAGAAAAAATTTTCATGTTGACTGAACTTCTCCAAGGCCTTCTTCCAATTATTAAATCCTTTTGAAACAAGTTGACCTGTAGCTTGTGTGGATCTTAAACCGACTTCATGGGGTGCAAAGAGAACACAAAATTTGCAATAGGCACTGTCCTCTGCCTTTGAGTAAGCTAGCCAGTTATGCTTACTCAGCCAAGATGAGCAGAACTTCCGAGTGTGGTGAGGTTTTCCTTGACTTGATACAGCACTAGTGACAGTAGCAGGAAAACTGTAATTTGCATATGGTTCCCAAAGATTTTTTAGCGCTGTTATCCTATCTTCATCTGTGAGGTTAGATTTCTTGACATAATTAGAAATATCTGCAGCCAGAATTTCTATTTCAACTGTGTTTGGTATTGTGTTTTGTCCTACCTTTACCTCCTCACAAGAGTTTGAAGACAGCCCGGGGTCACGGCTGTTGCTTGCTTCGACTGCAACCTCATCAATGTAACAAGAGCTCAGGGAAACGTCGTTGGGAACGTCACTATTTTCAATCTTACTTTTTTTTTTTAAATAATTTCCCAGTGTCTGTTGGCCTAGCCCTTTTCGTTTTTCACTCATTGTCTTTTTTTTTTACCTTGCTCCTCAGTTATTCAAGAACAAAATTTGCTATATAGCCGAAATACGCACATAAACACACACACTGGTCGTTAAAGATGCATTTCACTGTAAGATCAGTTGAAAGTTCAGGACCATTATTAAATTCAGCTATTCACCACGCAGGCCCTCGTTCCGAAACTACCAATTCACTGTTATCACCTTGTGTCGTAACGTCGCACTTTATTTCAACTCACAGCAACACTTAATTCGCGAAGCGTTGGCACGATCTATTTATTCACTTCCACAATTTTCTCACTGGGTAAACGAAATCCTCGAGTTTTCGAGCGAACAGCCGCTTCCCCGCCGTTCACTCTTTATATAGGGCCACGGAGGCGCCTGTGACGTCACTCTACACAGCACTGGTTTAGTACGACTCCAGCGAGAAGGCATTTGGGTCACGTGATTTTGGACGAGTCCATTAGTTAAATTCAATCACAGGTAGAAACGTCTTAAGAAGAACGGGTTTCCAGAATTGGCGCCTTTAGTGCGAATTAATTTATAATTTGTACAGTACGATAAAGAGCTTTATATGTATAATTACATTCAGTGTAAGTGTTGGGATATGCTGGAATTGTTTTCTTCACAATGATTAAAATTATTTATTACAATAATGGTTGTAAATGTTTTTTTTTTATACTTTCTCGAAGGCAGACCTAGTTCTCCCTTGTGCTGACAGCGCTCTTCGCGTTTTGCTTTCTCAGCCCAAGGGGGGGGGGCAGGGCCCCCTCGGCCCCCCCCGTGGGTGCGCCACTGCTTCAGACTTTCCTAGGAACCGACAATGTCATGTATGTATATTAGAAATACGGGGTTTTATGTAATAAATAGCCTATACCTCTCCATAGCTTTCCCATTGTAGTTCTTCTATCTAATATTCCTTCAGCGTTCCAAGGCCAAAAATGGGACTTTTCCCATTCTGCTCAATAAACGATTCACTTAGTAATCCTATTAATGCTCAACACTGCAGGGAATGCGTAACTCAACTCTTCTACTCTCAGCATACACCTCGCTTCTTCGTTAATGGAGCGGGACGGCCATAAGAGAGTGCGGCCAAATTTAGATAAAAACGGATTCATATTTTATTTCTCAGTCGAAGAGAATAAAGGAGAAATATATTCAGTAACTTTATCACTGTTATTATCAATAATAAAGAACTGTATGCGAGACATCAGGCGGCATGCACTCCGAATTAGCTTCCTAAAGACGGGATTTTAAAGGGGAGGGGGGGGGGGTAAAAAGCAACACAGGCATCTCAATTAAAATTACTTGTAACTAAAAATGTGCTGCATATTTTATAAAATCTACATTTTTATTATGAAAGAGCTAACTTTTAAGCTACCTAAATATTCCCTCCCTTCCTATAAATAACAATTCTAACTAACATTTTAAAGGGGGGGGGGCATTTAGGGGAGATTTTGGATTAAAAAAAGCAACATTTGCATCTCAATTAAAATTACTTGTAATTAAAAATGTGTTGCCTATTTTGTAAAATTTACATTTTTGCTATGACAATACTAACTTCCAAGCTAATTAAATATTTCACCACTTTCCTAGAGGGGTAATTTAACTAACATTTAAACGAGAATTTAAAAAAAGGATTTCAAAGAGGGGGCGGGGTTGGATTTATAAATAGCAGCATTTGTATCTCAATTAAAATTACTTGCAATTAAAAATGTCCTGCCTGCTTTGCAAAATTTACATTTTTGTTATGTAAAAACTAACTTCTAGGCTAATTAAACATTTTCCCCATCCCTATAAGTGATAACTCTAATTAATATTAATTTAAATTATGGAGCCATCTTTCGTAATTCTAAAATTGGTTATTACCTGTTTTAGATGTAAATGTTCTGTATTTATTTATCATGAAATGTAACTAGAATTAATAATCGATTACTTTTATTTTCATGGCACTAATACATCAAATATGAAATTACACTCAACATGGTCTAAAGCTATAAATGTTTTAAATGCCGGCAGAAAATAAGGAAATAAGACAAATTTAAAGAAATTTAACAGTTGCAAACAACATTTTCAGATTAAAAATTGAAAAATGGGAAAATTTCTTTTAAATAAACTTCGTAGATATTCAATATCAATCAATGGCTGAAAATAAAAATCACTGTATATTTTTAATGCAAAATATTGTGAAGAAATAAAGAAATATTACTTTTAGGTGGAAAATACTTGCTAAAACTTAACTTCTATACTCAATTAGTATCAATATATTTTTTTATAATACTTTCGAAGCTAATATTTCCACTCGAACTCGATTCCAGAAATTTAAGATTGGCTATTATTAAATTACATTTTTAATACGAGACGTGCACATATCTAGAACAAAGAATTTTAGTTGTCTTGTAGGATGCAGAAAGCCTTCTTAAATACAAAATATTTTATAAGTTGATCGATATATCGGATTTCTTGCCTTTCTACTGCCGATCTACTAACATAATTGCTGCTTTCACATGGACCCAATATTTAGTGAACGGAATATATATTTGTGAAAAAGATAATCATGCATACTTGAGGGGCAACAACACGTTCAAGAAAGCAAAAATATACAAAATTATAGGGCAAAATATTATTATACATTATCTTACATCAATTACTAAACACCGCGTTCAAATCGAATGCTTGCTTATAAAATTATAGACAACTGAAGATTATAATCCATCAAGTCTGGGAAAGTGTACTTTAAATGTGTTTTTCTCAAAATAAGATTTATTTCGAGATTTTTATAGATTTAAAACATTACATGCGCATTAAATTTTGTCATAATTACATAAAATTTACTGGACATGTCTAATATAAGGTTCTACTAAAATGGTGCATGCATGTTTGAATCCAAATCCTTTAATTGACATAGATGTGTAATAAAGCTTTGCTGTTAAAATTTTGATGGAAATCCACATCTAAACTAGGACTATATATATATATATATATATATATATATATATATATATATATATATATATATATATATATATATATATATATATATATATATATACTTTAAAATCAAAGACAACCAAAAAATAGGATTAAAAGTCTTTTCTTAAAATCTCCTTATTACGACGTACAAGATCACACGCTTTCTGACACTATTATACACTTCATCATAGTCGCCACTGATGAAGGATATAATAGTACCAGAAAGTGCCATGGCTGTGTGATTTGGTATGTCGTAAAAAGGAGATTTTAAGAAAGTACTTTTAAGCCTATTTTTTGATTGTCTTTGATTTTAAAGTATTAATTAGTTCACGTGTTTCCATACTATTTTATTACTGTATATATATTTTTTAATTATCTGAAGAGATGGATTCAAAAATTAATGCACAATTGTGTTTATATTACTCTGTTAAATTAATAAAATTTGAAATCATGAGGGGGGGGGGAAACTCATTTGAACTCACTGCAATTCACCACAGCAATATATATTTGACGAGAAATGGCGATGACGATTTCAGTCCAGCACATTGACTGCAATAAAATTGACGGAATTGCGGAACCGGCTGTTTGGCCCCGTTCAGCAGATTAGAACTCCGGAGCTTTGAGTGTAGCAGCCCGATACTATGAGATTAGAGCAAAAGACATCTTCCGGTCCGAACTTATAATTTGGTGTGTACCGCTTGGAGCTGTCGATCGATGTAGGAATAACACAAGAACAGGTCTGCCATAGAATTAAGGCATTGTTTTAAATTGTCTTGCATAATATTTATTTTATTCTGATATTAATATCATAAAATAGTGCAACAGCAGTGGAATGAAAGTGAGAAAAGAAGAAAAACTTTCAACTATTTTCCCAGAGTATCTCAAGAACAACTGATTTGCAGCAGAGAATTGGTACAGTTTTTCTCGGGGAATGGCTGTTTCCCAACCTATCTTTACAAAATCCAAAAGAAAGACACCGAAAACTGTATTTGTGGTGAAATAGGATCTCCGAAACATTTCGTATTTGATTGCGAACTTACAAAGAACTATCACCTTAAAAGGCCCAGTACACAACATATGTCAATATTTGCCCCCAAAACCTTCTGGGTAATAGCTGGGCTAAACAGAGAATAAAATCTATAATTCAATTCCTAGAGGAAAACGAACATATATTGTGAATTATTACTGGTAACCCCCAAACATTCGCTCTCTGTTTTTTGCATATTTATTTGTAGTACTCATAAATTGTGTTATAAATACTGCAATCAAATTAATTTTAAGTTCACATTTGTTTTAATCATTGCAAACATCATTGTATGTATCAATATAGTATTGAAAGCCATGGTAACCTGTGAGAGGTGTACGTATATGTTGTATATATAGTTTTGTATGTATGTTTGCATAAGTAGTTTTGTATATTCTTATATATTTTGTACATATATATATATATATATATATATATATATATATATATATATATATATATATATATATATATATATATATATCTTTAAGAATTATTCGTGGCATTTTGTATATGTAATAACCAATGTTAGAAATATTTTTATATACATAGTTGCTCCCATTTGAACCAGTTCTGCACATAAGTGCTTATGGATGTAGAGTGTAGAAAGCCCAGACCACACGACCAACCCGAAGGCTTATGGTAGCTGTTTGTGTGGCCGGGAGAAGTGCTTATGGATGTGAAATATTTGTGAAATACTATCTGTATCTAGTATAGACAAACATATTGTATATAATTGTTTATCATTTTTATCTTGGTATTAAGTTTTGATTTCTGGTTTGGGCAGATATTCCTCTACCATAGGCTGTAATTACTGTAAACCTTCGGGTCGGTGCCTATAGGTGGTTAATCTGTTAATCTGTTTTATTCTGATATATCTATCAAAATATCTGTTGTATATTAGTTTTCTTAAATTAAATATTAACTTCTTTTTTTCTTTTTAGGTAAGTGTTATCTGATTCCCTACTTGTTCATGAATGAGTTTTTCTTTGACAGGTACAATGTGGTAAGTTATGAATTTTTCCATATTTCTTTCTATCCAAATTTATATGTATCGATAAAAAAGCGTTTTGAAATATAATTAATTACTCTATGTTGTGAAATGATTTAATTGCTACTTAATATTTACATAATATATCTTCTTATGAATGCAAATTTAAATTTATGAATTGAAATTTTGTCTTACTTCACTTCCCTCACAGCAAAGATCGTCACATGTGTGACAGTAACGTTGTAGTCGCGTGACACCTGGGTCACAATGTGACATCATATTTGTGACTTCTATGCGACGTTACGTATTAGTAACTTTGTAACTTCATTGCGACTATATTCGGTGACGTTTCCACAATTTAATTAACACGTAGCAATGTGACGATATTACAATGGCAATTACAATGTGACGTCAAAAACAAGTTAATATGCGACGTCACAAATGACCATGAAAATGGTCAAAATGACTTCGCTGTGACCTCAATATAACATTGCCGAGACTTACTGCGATGACCTGTGACGTCCTAAAGTCACAGTGTGACGTAAATCTTACGTCACTGTGAAAAAAATGCTGTTAGGGTTTAAATCGTAAGAAATGATATAATGATAAATAATATAGGAAATAGTAATATAACAAATAATTTCTCAACAAAAAATTTCTTAACTTGTCTTGTCAATGTCACGAGTTAGGAGTTATAGAAACCGTATTTGTTTATGTATTTCTTTTTGGGGGTGGGGCTTGAATTAGTAGTTAAATAAATATATCAGTCCCTTAAGCAAAGTTTGTATAAAGGTCTTCCAATATTTTAATTTTCCCAAAACAAAAATCTTTGTACTTAAAAGTAAAAGCATTTAAAAAATTGCTTTTATTTTACGGATGGACGCTGTTCCACCCGTAAGTAAAAAGTTGACTGTATTTTTTTTCGAAACGGAATTTTCAAAGGTTTTAAGTTTTTAAAATGCTCCATGAGTCTTTATTTTTATCTGAGATGCATGAAATTTGACAAAAAGACACCTCTCATACTTTTTAATCAAACTGAGCATGCATTTTAAAATTGGATTTTATTAAGGTAATTAAAAGTGAATAAGAACCTAATTAAATGATGAAAATTAAGTTTTAATGCGGAAAAATATTTTTAAAAAATTAACTTTCTAAGGGATTTAAAAATTAATTGGTTCTTAATATATTTTTGAGTGATCATAATGTAAAATTAATCAAAAATGTGAACAAATGGCACGCAAGAAGCATTTTCAAATTTTCGTTAAAAAAATTAAATTAAAAGAAAAATACAAAATTATAACAAAGTTGAAAAAAATTTAATGGTATTGTATATAGTAATGTTAAGAGGAATATTTATACAAATTTTCACATTTCTAAGTCAATAAATAAATAAAAAAAAATTTCAAAGTCCACCGTCTCCTTAACAGAATTGCAACAAACATTATAGCGAGCTCTTTAGAGTATTGAACATATAATTTAACGCAATAACATTGATTAACAAAAACATTAATAAAAATATAACTCGTTTCTTTTATTTTATCATGATGTGGCACATACACACAAGAATGAAGCAATTTAAACATTTCTTACAACCTAATTTGCAAATACTCAATAAAATAAACTGATTCCTGGTATTTAATAAGCACTGGCTGAATATATATATATTCATTAAATATCTTACATTTGGGAATTACTAACAGAATTAACTTTTCTGTGAAGAAAAATAGCTGAATAAAATAAAACAGAATCTGAAGGGTGCATCTTTTTTCATAATTGATATTTTGATTCCAAATGGTATTTTTTATGATCGTATTTCGTAAGCAGTAATTAATTTACAAGAATTTGTATTGTCATCGTATACTGAAAATCAGTATATACAACGTCTGTGTGAAATTATTATTAAAATATTTTATTCAAATTAACAGCAATATATTAAAAAAAACTGTTAAAATAAATATATATTTCAATTGAAAAATTGAAAACAGTTTCCTTGGTGGATATTTTAAGAATCCAGCTGGATTTCAATCGTCTTCACTCCAAATATTTTAATTGATTGAAAATTAAATTTAATGGATTAATTTAATCAAAGGTATTAGCATTTATTAATTATTATTATTATTTTCAAGTAAACAATTGATTAAGTAAACCTCGTAAGGTGATTCTATAATTATCGAAGGATATAACCATGTCTTCATTATTATTATTTTCAAGTAAACAACCGATTAAATATATATTGTGAGGTAATTCTAGTAATTTATTAATCGGACAGAATATTACAGTAGGTAGCATACGACTGGGTACAATTTATGATGCTCGGATTCAATCCCTGGTTCTGGATTACTTCGTGGGTAACACTGTATCTAATACATTACTATAGTATCTGAATTCAAATTTACGTGATTTTTAGCTGGAGAAAACTGTGGTAGTCCAAGCTCCATTTTGAAGGGGCAATATGTTAGGTAATTCTAGTAATTCCTCACACGGCCAGAATGATGTAGTTGGCAGTACATCTGAATTCAATCCAAGACAACCCGATTCGATCCCCGACTCTAGCAGATTGATTTATCAGTGGTAAAAATTTGGGTGGAATATTTAAAAACTACCATTCAAAAACTGACGACTCTAATCATGCGAGTATACAAAAAGAAAGGCGAAACTAAGTCATGATCTGCACTTGTGACGCGATACATTTTCAAGCAAAATAAAACTTTAAAAAAAATTTTTAACATAATATTTTAAAGCCATCCTCCATGTTATCTGCAAGAATGAGTTTTTACACAATTATAGTATTAGCCACTGAACAAAACCTAATAGTACTTGATTTTCGATTAGTCCCCCCCCCCCGAGCAAAGAAAATGTTTTTGAAGTTATTTCAGACCCTCCAGCAGCCCCCCAATAATCTAGAAAGTTGATTCCAGACTTAAAATAACGACGGAAACTAACATAGCCATATTTTTGACCTCCAATCCCCCGAGTGAAGAGTATGGAGTATTTTAAAAAGTTGTTCCTTACCCTAAAGCTATCTCCACGATGGCTTAGAATGCTGAATCTTTGCACACATTATCAACTATTGAACCTAAGCCAACGGAGTCGGATTTTTTTATTTTTGCCCCTGAGGTGGGCAAAATGGGAGAGTACTTCAGGAAGTCTCTCAGAAGTGTCCTACACCACTCCCCTCCATCTGTTAACCTAAAAAGCTAAAACTCGATCAAGGAGAAGAATCTAACAGTTCTAATTTTCAATTGAGAAGACTATTTTGGATGCTAAAAAGCTTTCATAGTGAAACAAAATACAAAGGTGGCAGTTAATTTTTTCAAAAATGTTAGTTTCTTTGTATTTGACAGGCTTATATACTAAAAACATATTTGGATATAATTTCCACCCTTTACAGATCATGTCTGCTCTAAAAAGATAGTAAAAAACTAATCTGAATGTGAACAGCCACACTTTTCTGCTGCGCGTTGCATAGAATAACTATAATACTGCACCAGCACGTTTATTAATTTTCCACTAAGAACAAACAACCTGAAAGTGGCACGCTCAATCTCCGGGAAAGAATGTTCTGCTATTGCGTCTGCATGCTAATGAGGGACAAACTCTGCTTATTTTCTCTTTTGTTTCTTCAAGGAAGATCGGACTGTTGGATCGCCAGGCAGAAGAGAGGATTTGGCCGTGAAGGAAAACGATCGTTTGTTTTTGTCTCTTCTAATCCGATTATCTGGAGTCAATGTATATTTTCCTTTTCCCCGGTATTAGGCTGCTATAAGTTCGTGATGAAGTAACGTTTAATAGTACAGAAATCAGGGACAGAGTTTGTTCCAGTTTTCAAAGGGAAATCTTATTAAGTCCTCGGTGGAAGTTTCGATGTAAAGAGAGTATAGGTGTGTTTTCTTTAGGCTGTTAGTATGGGTTTAAGTGTTTATGCGTTTGAGGTTTAAGAACTTGATAAAAGTTCAAAGGTTATCTAATTCAGTAATCTCTGAAATAACTTTTTCTCTAATAGATCTTGGCGAAATACATGAAACCATTTATTTGAAAGGTATAATCAATTAAAGGAAAATAAATGTTTTCTCATGATGATTTAATTTATGATATATTGTTTTGATAGATATAAATTCAACCTTTTTATGCTATAAATTGCTAAAGTATTCGGGATTTACAGAAGCAATTTATGTTGCATTCCAGTTATATTTATTATTTATATTTCAGACTGGTTTTGTTTAAGCTGTACGCAACAATTTTTATGGCAAAAACTACAAAAACTAGATGACCACTAGTGACATTTGTTTTACCGCGTTATCACGTTCAAAATTTTAGTACAATATAACAATTGACAGAAACGGATAGATTGATGAATTGTGAGGAGAAAAAGAAACATTCTAAAACACTCGGATTGCTATAAAAGCTCTTCAAGCCCGCTGTACAAGTAGAACTTATAACTGGTTTCTCAATAAAAATATGAAAATCACGACTCCGAGACGAATGTTGCGCTTATAATCACTGCTTTAATGGTAATTCTACATAGAACTCGCATATAATATATTTCGATATAATTTTCCATCCTTTATATCTCAAGTCTGCTTTAAAAACATAGCAAAAAACTTATCTGAATTTAAACAATCTCAATGTTCTGATGTGTGTTGAATAGGAGTAATACAATACTGTACCTGTATGCTTATTAATTTTCTTCTAAAAACAAACTTAAAATTCCGCACTGCATCTCCGAGAAATTTTTTTTTTCTTTGGCGTCTGCAAATTGGTAAATTGATTAAGAACAAGGTCTGCCTGTTTTGTCTTTTTTTTTTCTCCAATGCAGACCGGAATAAGGAAAACTTATGCAACGTATATAAGCACAAATAACAACATAAGAAATCAACATACAGCTGTTTCGAGGATGCGCTGAATCCCCTCCATCAGTGCAAGAGTACCAACAAACTCGAAGTCCAAAAGAGAAATGGGTGCAAAAAAATTTTCTTGCACCCTTTTCTTTTAGACTTCGAGTCTGTTGGTTCACTTGCACTGACGAAGGGGACCCTGTGTATCCTTGAAGTCCTATAGAAAATGGGTGCAAAAAAATTTTTTTTTATTGTACCCATTTCTCTTTTAGACTTTAGGTCTGTTGGTTCTCTTGCACTAAGGAAGGGGACCCAGTGTATCCTTGAAGTTTAAAAAAGAAATGGGTGCAAAAATGCTTTTTATTGCACCAATTTCTCTTTTAGACTTTGGGTCTGTTGGTTCTCTTGCATTGAGGAAGGGGATCCAGTGTATCCTTGAAGTCCAAAAAAAGAAATGGATCTAAAAATTTCTTTCTTGCATCCATTTCTCTTTTGAACTTTGAGTCTTTTGGTTCTCTTGACTGACGAAGGGAACCCTGTGGATTCTTGAAGTCCAAAAAAGAAATGGATGCAAAAATTCTTTTCCTGTGTCCATTTCTCTTTTGGATTTCGGGTCTGTTGTTTCTCTTGCACTAACGAAAGAGATCCAGCGTATCTTTGAAACAGCTGTACACTGATTTATTGTGTTGTTATTTGTGCTTATACAGATTGCTCAAGTTTTTCTTATCCTTTGCACAAAATATATTTTACTTACTGAAGACCGGAATGTTGAATCGCCAAGCAGAAGAGAGTATTTTCGATCCAAAATTTAGGCATGGTAATCAGCAATTTCATTTCCAGATATATTATTGTGAGCTTTTATCCAATGCTTTGGAGGCAAAAGCAGTCCTTTGCTTTTGCCTCCTCTAATCAGCTTAGCCCAATCTGAAGTCAATGCATAGATTCCATTCGGCATTAGAGTGTTAATAAATTCGGGAAGAAATAACACTTAGCAGCACTGATAATCAGGGAAAGAGTTTGTCTAAGCTTCAAAGGGGATTCTTATTAAATCCTCGGGTGAAATTTCGATGTTTAGAAAGTATAGGTGTGTTTGCTTCTGACTGTCAATATTGGTTCAGGTGTTTATGAGAGTTTGAGATTAAGGATGTGATGGAGTTATGCAAATGTGCAAGGGTTATGCAAATCAGTAATCTCTAAAACAACTTTCACACCATTATATTTTGACAAAATATATGAAATCATTTATTCAGAAGGAGACTCAAAGAAGCCATGACGTGTCAAAATATGACGATAATTTAGATATTTGCATATTATAATACTCCAACTACTGCTCTTTAATTTGGCTGAAAATATTTTCACTTCCGATATTTTTAGTGGTAAAAATTAAGTTAAAGTTTTGTTTACAAGGTATTATTATAAGGTTATTTGATGTTCGTATTCTCAAAACGAGGTTTTATCCTGTCACTGTTCATACAAAATAATCCAATAACATAATTTATTTACATATTAGTAAGAAACTCTCTACACTTCTTTATAATGATCAAACAATATAATTTCGAGTGTGAGTAACAAAATAACTTCAGAGGCCAGTAGGGTTAGTCTCCCTCAGGTGGGGTCAAACAAAAAAATTCCCCACTTCATGTGTCTAATCACTCCTGAAAGAGAGGCAGAAACCATTGAAAAGAGTAACCAGGTACTATAATACCCTAATCCCGTCTGAATATTTTCTGAAGTATGATTTTATTATGCATTTGAACTCATTGGGATTACAACACATAACAATTTTTCTATGATTTTTCGTTTGTACGTTGGATAAAATTGAGTATAGAATTGATTATATAGAAATTAGTATTTCATATAAAATTATATATTTCTACATAATGTATATTTTTTCTTTAACTAATTGCTCAATTTTTAAATCCATGCACATTTTTATTTATCATGATACTATAATACAGAAAATAAATATTTTGAGGATATCTATAATGCGCATAGAACATCTGCCATTTTCCATGAAATTTTACACAATTTATAATAAATCAAACTATATTTAAAACATAATTGACGTACCAGCTAAATAATTTTCATTAAATATATATACACAGCTAGACAATTGCTAAGGACGGGTGACACTATCACCCATAGCAATCACAAAATGAAAGGAAGCAAAATGTGGAAAATTAGAATAAGTGCGGGATACAGTAAGAAGAGATGTGCGTATGCAAATTTTTCACTTCTATGCCTGTTCGTCACGTGATAACGCTGATAAGAGATTTAAAGGACTTGACGCGTGTGGACAGTTGTTGTTCCAAGTGAAAGTTTTACGGGACAGATTAAATTGACGAACTTGAAATTTCCTGCATGTCTTCCCGATATCAATTAGATGATTTTACGCGTGGTCGTATTATTGGAAAGATCGAAGAAGGGTGAAAAATAACTGATGTTGCCAGGGAGTTTGACATCGCCCACAGCGCTGTTTCACAGATGTGGTACGCATTTAAAAACTCTGGAATGTGTAGCAAGCGTCACGAGGGGGGGTCTTGTTAGAAGTACAGCGTCCGCAGGAGACATGTGCATTGTCCTATCGACAAAAAGGGACCGGCGCACCACAGCTCAGCAGGTGACAAATCAGTTTGTTGCTACCACAGGACAGCGGATCTCCTGAAAACCTGTAGCCAGAAGCTTGGGAGGAGGACTATACGCCTACAGACCTGTTGTGTGTGTCCCCTATATGTGGCTGGAACTGGGACTATGACTGGTCAACGATACATTGATGAAGTTCTGCTGCCTCATGTTCGCCTGTTCCGTGGTGCTCTTGGTGATAAATTCGTTTTCATGGACGACAACGTACCATGTCATCGAACACTCGCTGTTTAGGATTGTCTAGACAACGAGGGTATTCAATGCCTCGTATGGCCAGCAGTTCTCCAAATCTACACCCCATTGAAAATGTTTAGGATGCTTTGGGGAGGCGACTTGCTGGTCGAAAATATCCTCCAACAAGCAAGAACACCCTCATCTGTGCACTGACATAGGAGTGGGATAACTTTCGTCAACAGCTACTGGATAATGATCTGCAAAGCATGATACGACATGTGGAATGTTGCATTTTCCATTTCTCCGTACACAGCATCAAATGAACATTTTTTTTTCCTTTCAGATGTTTCAAAACCTTCTGTATTTTCCAGGACAATAAATAATCTTCATTCTAATGTCCGAACAGTGTGGGAACAATGTTATATTTTATCCTGCTGGGCCTCCACCCGCGCTTAATGTTGTGCTACATTGCAATTTGTGATCCGTCCTTAGCAATTGCCCAGCAGTGTATATATATATATACTTTTAATATATTTTCCTTGTCCTGGCCTCTCCGTGCTCTACTTTTCCGGCCCTTTCTCGTTGCTTTTTGCTATTCACTACACGCTTTTATATTGCTCGCGCTTTGATACTGTGGTTACTGATTCACACTCCTGCACTTTTGTATTTGTTATTTTAATATATATATATATATATATATATATATATATATATATATATATGCACACATTATGACCAATATTATATTTTAATTGCTGAGAAACTGGAGAAATGTATCAAAATGTAATCAGCACCAGAATAATCCACAAATGACGTACCTACCAAATATTAAGCAACTTCATTGAATGGATTTTTTGCATTATCAGCTCATTAGAATTGCAACTACGTTAATATCTCGAGAATGGTTCATCTTATTCATTTTGTCGCTACATATTACGCATAAAACAAGCATTTAATTAATACATTTCAGTCTATTTAGTCATGTATTTTAGATTTTAACGAATTTTGCGGGCCACTTGGCAAATAAAGATAGGTTCTATTTTTCCGAATCGTACCAAAATCTAGCATCACGATATCTCACTACTGAATTTTTTATCAAATTTTGTAACATTTCGTCGAATAGTTTCGGAGTTAGATTAGATACATACATTATACAGTCACACAGGCAGAGGTACATATACACTGACGCCACGTTAAAATGTGTTTTCGTGATCCAGAGTGCTTGAAACACGTAGATTCGTCTAATGAAATTCTTGAAATTAATTTTCAAACAGGAGCATATTGTCTTATATTTCAAATTCACCAGTACTACTAAGAGAACAGCGATTATTATTAATCTATTTTATGGCAATTGAATTGCATATGTTTCAAATTTTTGAAGAATAATAACATTTAGAATTCTACTAGCATTTGCACTTTTTTAACCATAACAGACGTCAGTATATCTGTTAGTTTTATAAAATAAACTTGTTATATTTATTTTTCTATCCCCTTTAACTTGAACCTGATTAAAGCAGAATCATAAAAACAGCATCCGAAACGAAAACAATCTGCACCTTGAAACAGGAAAAAAAATTATTTGGATAGCATACGTACGTGTATTTTCTCTAAAACTAGCACTATAATGACGTGATCCATCTCCGAAAAAGAAGCTGCTGTAATTTCTTATGCATTCTAATAAGATAAAACTATAAAACTGTGACCCTTTTGTTTCTTCAACAATGGCTGCCCGCCACAATGAAGATCGAATTTGCCCTCTGAAGGAAAACATAAGTTTATTGTTACTTCCTTCACTAGGCAGCTTAACCTCATCGTTATGTTCGTCATCCCTACCCCTACTCTAGAGAGCTGTGTCTCAGACGCGTTCCTCCTTAATCAGTCGAAGATTTCGTCCCAGTTTTTGGAAGAAAATCATTAAGTTCTCGGATGATCTGCGAATCAAAGAGTAAAAGGATTCATAGTCAGAAAACTGTCTGTAAGGGACGTTCTCAAAGAGAGAAATTGTATCCCCTTTTCAGCTGCCAGCATTTAGGAACAAGTTTTATACTTTTCACCACTCTTTAGTGCGGAATAGTCGATAACTATACTGGTATATAAACGTGTTATGGCGTCAATTGTACAAACATCTGGTGATCGACAGAGTGCAGTCGGCCACTCTGTCAGATTCAATCGATCAGTTGGTGTACCCCAAAATATTTGCAATGTTACAAACCTCTGGTGACACACAAAGAGTCCACTCACTCAGCCACTCTGTCAGCCTCAACTGCTCAGTTGTTGAATTCCAATATATGTGCAATGTTACAAACTTCTGGTGACACACAAAGTTAGTCCACTCACTCAGCCACTCTGTCAGCCTCAACTGCTCAGTTGTTGCATTCCAATATATGTGCAATGTTACAAACCTTTGGTGATCCACAGAGTTAGTCCACTCAGTCAGCTACCCTGTAAGCTTCAACCACTCAGTTGTTGGATTCCAAGATACTTGCAAGGTTACAAACTTCTGCTAACCCACAAAGTTAGTCCACTCAAACGGTCTCTCCGACAGCACAATCCACTCAGTCAGCGAATGTTAATCTACTCAGTGGGTGATTCACCAAAGGTTTGAAATTTTGCATTGTATTTGAAACCCCCTAGTGACAAACAAAAAGTTAGTCACAAAAAAAAAACATTCATTTGGTCAGATGCCATTTTGATTGCCAATAAGTACAATATTTAGCCCATTTATAACGTTTGCAGAAAAATAAGGAAGTAATTAGCTATCGGACTGGAACTAATAATTTTCTATGTTAGAGATCATCCGATATCGGACTGGAACTCATAATATTCTATATTAGAGTTCACCCGAAATCTGACTGGAACTAATAATTTTTAATATCGGGTTTCTCCCACCACCAGACCTCAATGGGTTAATAATTGCTTTTAGTGCTATAGATCTTATTCGATGTTTCACTTCCAACAAAATGCCATGAAATCCATCTAAAACTAAAACAAACCGCAACTCTCACTGCCAGTTAAATCAGGGGAGAATAATATAAGGAGCATATTTATTCAATTTATGTAAAACAACAGCTTCATAACGGCGCACTTCACCTCCACAGAAATAATCTTTTGTAGCATCGTCTGCATACCAATGAGGGGCAGGCCCCGAATATTCTTTCTTTTGTTTCGCCGATGAACAGATGAATGCTGGACCGCCATGCAGAAGAGAAAAATTTCGATGTGAAGGAAAACAACCGTTTGTTTTTGCCTCTTCTAATCCGATTATCTTAGACTCCAGTCTATATATCGCTTCTTCCTCTTTGGTATTATGATACTACATAAGTTCAGAATGAAATACCGCGGGATAGCGCTAATAATCAGCGAAAGAATTTGTCCCTTTTTCCGAAGGGAAAATCTTATTAAACCCTTGGATAAGAGAGTATAGGAATGTTTGTATTATGCTATCAGTATTCATGGTCGTATTTACAGTCGCAGAGGCTATTAGTTATGCAGTTTTTTTACACACACACACACACACACACCCAAAAAAAAATTCCCCAAAACTTTTACAAGAATTTTAACATTGAAACTACACAATTAAATAGCCTTTTTAAATCATAGAGCATAGAATGCAGTAAAAATGCAAAATATTCTGTAATATAAATTTTATTTGATTAATATGACCTAATCACAAAATAAGTATGATTTAATTCAAAATAATGCATTATGCATCACAATTGTATATGTACTATACTAGGTGTGCTTTCAGAGTTGTGAAAGCCAATTGAGGTGGGAGTGCTATTGAAAAATTAAAATTGCAATGAATTATGCCAAATTTTTCGAGATTTTGTAAGCGAGAGGAACTTAGTGCCGAAAGCTAAATATAGTGGGAAAGGAAGGGATATTTGCAGTTTAATAACCGAAAAGAAAATTACCGTGAACATAGATTGAAACCGTACGTCATAGATTATACAGTACTAAAACCTGCATACATAGCAGATTCTAATATTTCAGGGGCAAAGGGGTGATAAGAATTTCTATTGTTTATTTTGTACTGTTTGCAATCGGGCAAATTCTGCCCTCTTAATCGGAAAGAGTTTGTGATTATTGATATCAAGCAGTCGGAATTCTGGGAATGCTTCAATCAATAAATCCTCAAACTTCCGAATTTGAGACAGTGCAACATAAGTATGGTAATTATTTAAAGGGCTTAATGGGGTATACTACTTTAAAAAATTAAAAGACTTAATGGGGTATACTACTTTTAAAAATTAAAAGGCTTAATGTACATTAATTATTGGTATGGTAAAATTAAAGGGCTTAATGTATGGTAATTATGTGTGATAATTAATGTATGGTAAGTATGGTAATTATTTAAAGGGCTTAATGGGATATACTACTTTAAAAATTTAAAGCGCTTAATTGGGCATAAAGCGATGATAAGGTATGGCAATTATTAAGGGTTTCGTATGATATAGTATCAATAAATCCTCAAACTTCGAATTTGAAACAGTGCAACAAAAATAAAACCAATAGAAAATTCGGTTTTACAAATATCTACAACTCATTAGTAGAGGATTATATCTTGACTTTGGAAATTTCAAATGAGGGATTGATTATGCTACTATGCACTAGTCGAGGGTTTTGCCCTGACTTCAGTGGGCATTGATTGTACATGCGAGAATATGCAATGGCATGTGAGCATACATTTTTTTTATGGGGTGGATGAGATCTTTTCCGTGAAAACGACTAATAGGATTTAATTTGTATCTATACGAACTAACTTCCGATAAAATTTCATTAGGATCGTTGGAGCAGTTTTTGAGAAAAAAATTATTTTCATGGTATTTCACACTTTTCATACCATTTTCGAGGTTTTTACACTATTTTAGATTTCTAAATCTAAAACCTATCACCCGTTAGTTGTGACCACTGTGCAAAATTCCAAGCTTTTAACGCCAGCCATTCTTGAGACGAGCGGTGACAAAATGACATTTGAGCTAATCTTAAAGAGTTTCACTACGCTCAGCTCAATAAAGGAAACTGTTTACATTACTTGTAACATTGTCAGTGATATACATCTTTTCCCTACAGAAACAGTTTCAAAATAGTAGATGTGGACAAAAACTCGTTTAGGGGACCTCCTTCAAAAATGAAATACATTAAATGTTCAAATTTGAATACACATAACTTATTTTGGGACCTCACTTAAACTCGAGTATATATGCTCAGAATGCTCGAACTATTTGGGTTCTGTATGTTTAACTCTGAGCACTCTTATGCAAATACATCCTGAGTATAATAAAGAAATTGTTATAAATATAAATTTTACAGATGAATGGTATCAAATTTTTATAAGGATATAAAAGTTATAGTTTTGGTATATAATATTACGAGAACTATTAATAAATTCACATTTTAAAGTCCTCTGCTTTAATATAGCAAAGGTTATTCAAATTCATATATTTTCTATTATGTACCATTTAACTGATCTAACTCATTTTAACTGATTGTTGCAACAGGATAAAAATGGTACGAGTATATCTTTTGATACCATTTTAACGTCTTCCATTTGGGGAATGTTGAACAAATTTCATATTTTTCGTAAATTTATTTATAAACAGTATCAGGTTGTTTTACACTTCAAATTTTCATGTACATATAATTTTGCATATCTACAACCAATGTTCTTATACTTATCTATTTTAAACAAATAAAATTAAATATTTTAATAGAATTTTTTGAAGAAAAGTGTCATTTCGAATACTACTAAAATGTACAAATATTTTATATCATAAGCAATGCCAATTATATCTACCAGTAATTTATAAACATCATTCTTTATTAATAAATTATTACCTACTTTATTACAGTACTTGCTGCATAATCACGTGCCATACGTACCATACATTTTGCATACACAGTATTCTAAGAGTCGTAGACCATGGCGATCGCATTTCAGCCATTTTCATTTGTAAATCTACACTTTCCATCTTAGGAATCTTTGATAAAGATTGCCCGAACTAAATCAACACCAACATTTTGCGGCCTGTTAAATCGAGGGAAAATAGTAATAGGGCAACACATGTTATTTATTTCCTATAAAAAGAAATAGCCCCAAATGGTACTTTCCATTTCCCCAAAAGAATATTCTACAACGTCGTCTGCATACTAATGAGAGACAAGCCCTAGATATTAATTATCTTGTTTCTTCAATGGGAAGCGGATTTTCACTGTAAAGTAAAATAATCGTTTATTGGTGGCCAAATGTGTGTTAGTGGCCAAATTTTTGTTGGTGCCAAAACTTTTGTTAGTGTCCAAATTTTGTTGATGGTAAAACTTTTGTTGGTGACAAAATTTTTGCCATATTTTTGCTTATGCTAAAATTATTTTTTAATCATCGATTTCTCAGGATCTACTTACTATGGGGGCAGAAATTAGATGATGGCTGATATAGAACATGAAGTTTCAGAATAGGTAGAAGCTTTCTCAAAGGATTTCCACCTCCAGCTCTTTTTCCGTTGTGCTTGAGTCATATATTTCTCAAGATTGGTTTTAAATATAGAGTTAGGTGATAAACTGATATGAATTTAGCATCAACTTAAAGAGTAGATAGAGTAGTAGTAGTTTACTAGAGATATCCACGTTTGGTTCTTCTTCCACTTCCGGTTTAATTTTTAAAACATATATTTATGAAGATTGGCTGTAGATAGTCAGATGATAACTGACATAAATCCAGTCCCAAATTCAAGAGAGGGTAGGGGGAAAGGGGGTTCATTGATAATTTCCATTTCCGATTTTTGTTTTAAATTCTAGTCCAAAACATTCCTTGAAACATCTAGTCCTCAGGATTGGCTACAAATAGAGTTTAGAAGATGATTGATATGGATTCAGTATCGAATTCCAGAGGTGCTTGGAAGATCCGCTAAGGAATTCCACTTCCGGTTCTGAAGATGTCATTGCCAGTTTTTCCGAAAATTCGTATGACTTTATGAAATAAATATACAGAAAAGAAGAAATGTTTGATAGTTCTATTAAAAATAAAGTATACACCATTCGCCGACATATAAAAGATCTTTTATAAATTTATTGTTGTTCTTGTCTTCTTCAAGCAGGTGAATTCCATCAATATAGCTTTCGCTCCACCATTGGGGCTCTCTAAATCCAAGCATGGCATTCTGCTCCAGATCCAGCAATGGCATTTTGCTTGATAGTTAATCACATGAATAGTCTATTCCAGTTTGCAGAGGAGGAATTTTGTTACATCCTCAAAGAAAATTTTAACGTTCAGAAAGTTTAGGGATTGTTTGCATAAGGTTATCGATACTGATTTATGTGTTTATATACGTTGTTGGTGTAAAATGCTTATACACAAAGTTTAGAGTTTATGCAAATCCAAAATCTCTGAGATGCTGTTTTCACACTTAATAGGCTGCGGTTAAATAAGTAAAGTCGTATATTATAAAAAGAAACAATCTTATAAATGCATACATTATGGGTGTTTTAAAACAGAGAATAACATTGTGTTTCTTTCTACGCTTTGGACTTGGAACAAGCAGTCAATGCTTTTATAAGATAAAATAATCTAAAATAGTATGATCTTGAAATCAATGTGCAGGCGTTGTAACATTAATGTTAACTATTTACTTCTTACGACACATATCATATATTAAGATAGTCCATGTTTTATGTCATTACAAATGCGTACAATGTAGTTCATTTTAAGACTCTTTCCCTCATTCTTCTACTTTAATATGTGGTTTTGTATAATCACCATTTTGCTCATTGTGTCTGTCCGAATTATGTCATATATTAAGAAACAAAACAATTTCAGAATTTATTTTATTTCAGTAAAATAAAATGTATAAATAGTCCATTTGTAAACTTCAATTTGTTCTTTCTCCCCACAAAGTTTCAATATGCACGTAAACACGAATATATTTCTATTTAGTAACAGTGATTTCACGGATCTTAAAAGATTGTTGTAAACACTGTAGAGAACCTTCCCAACCGGGAATCGAACCACGAATCTCTGTATTGACCAGCCAAAGCTCTATCACTAAACTACTGGGGCGAAATCGAAAGCTCTTGTCGTCGAAATTAATTCTGCCTTTTCCACTCTCTAGTGTCAGATAGGCGTGCAACTGAAAATCTAACTGGCCATCCCTTTTTACCTCAAGTTAACCTCCTGATGCTATTTTTATCCTCCAGGTTTGCATCCTGCGAGGTCGTTGCCCTCCCTGTGTGAAATTAGAACCCAATATACCAGAGTCTACTGAATCCGTTCTAGTCGTACTTGGGTCACTTTCAGTCTTCCGACATCTTTGCACTAATCTACTGGGTTGATTTGTTTGAGCACCATTGTAAAGAACCTTGCTGCCTCATCCGGGAATCGAACCACGGATCCTCATACTGGCCAGCCGACGTTTCACCGTTGGGCTACTGAAAAGGAATTGCAAGCTCGTATTGGCCAAGTGGGCACTGCAATACTACTGTCATATTAATATTATTTTTGTATTTCGCAGCCATGCTATAATGGACATGAGGAAAGGCATTGAAACATAAGTAATCAAGTCACTGGATCAAAAATCCGAATTCATATTACATGTTATTGCCAAGCTGTTCATATTAGTTTTACCAAATATAATATAAAAACAAGGCCCTGATGAAGATCCAGCATTCCTATAAAACTATATTTTTGTCCTTGCTATTTCCAGCCCATACACACTTGATAAAAGTTCTGAATATAAAAAGCCATTTCAAATTTAAGCATAAAAAGGACACACATTTTATAGCTCTGTTGAGATGGACACTGCGGTATGTAAAGCAATACTTCATCTGTGATCACTGTATGTTGTCCTATTTTCAAAGTTTCAGGAGTCTATTTAAATAGATTCAAAGTTTTAATTACATTTGTTGTAAAGAGACTCGAAAACGACGAAGTCACTTTAGTTTGAAGACTCAAATAATCACTGAATTCAGTTTGTTTGGAGACTCATATAACGATCGGGTTACGCTCAAAGTGAGAAAATAGTAATAAGGACATGAAGACAAACATACAGAAGTATAAACGGACGCATGAATTTTAAATGGAAAGCAAGTAGTACTGAAGCTACATGGACGTGCATACAACTTTTTTTCAGGAGAGGGCAAACCACTGATGACAGTGGTGGCAAACTTAAGGATAAGACGAATAACATCAACTAGCTTGATGCCCACTTTTGTGACCCTGAACATCCCCTTCTTGCCCTCTCCTATAAGCGCCCATACTAGGCTGTCTATCAAAATTTCATAAAATTCAGCACAGCTATTCACCCGTGATGATGAGATAAAAAAAACAAATGAAATTTCAATTT
The DNA here is from genome assembly GCA_951213105.1 of Amaurobius ferox. NCBI lineage: Eukaryota > Metazoa > Arthropoda > Arachnida > Araneae > Amaurobiidae > Amaurobius > Amaurobius ferox. The sequence continues at coordinate 35,478,972 of OX578149.1, read as the reverse complement.
TATTTATATAAATGACCTATAAAATGTCCCCTCTCTCGCAGCAAGTTTCTACTTTAAACAAAATTTATTAATTCAAAAAATTCCGTCACTAAAACTTATATATCTCCTTTCTTTTACTCCAACACTTAGAAGTCCTGCATAGAATTCATTCTACCACAATGTCCTCAAACATTTCAAAAGTCCTCATGTAACAGACGTATATATAAATCAGATTCTCTTTCCAGAGAAATGCTGATTTTATTTCTATCGTTTCAAACTAGGAGCAACTTGACAGAGATATCCTGCAAACCATCCAAAACTGAAACAGACAAGTTTCAAAGCATGTTAAATCAAAGAGAAAATAATAGTCCGTCAAATGTTTATTTATTTTCCATAAAGCTGACCCCATATAACAGCGCAGTCTATCTCCGAGGAGCAAAATAATCGTCTGCAGTATCGTATGCATAGTAATGAGGGATAAGCCCTCTATCTCCTCTGTCTCTTCAGTGAAGAGCAGGATGGTGCCACTCTGCTCAGAAGCGAGGATTTTCCGCGTGATTGAAAACATGCGTTTATTGTTTTTGCCTCCTTTAAGCCGCTTAGCCCCGTCGATAATGTTTTCTACACCCGAGTATTAAGGCGCTCTAAGTCTGGGATGGAGAGTGTATTGATAGTTCTGCTAACCAGAATAACAGTTGTCCTAGTTTTCCTCAGATAAAATTACCCTTGGTCCGAGAGTATGTTTGCCTTAAGTTATCGGTACTTATTGTGTGTTTGTTCGAATAAATTTAGTTAGAATAAATGTTAGAAGTTAACGTTTGTTAGAATAAATGCGATTAATCCCTTTCGTCATTGCTAGACAGACCAACGAACCCATGAACAAAAAGACTCAATGGGAACAAATAGAAGAAGCAAGAGAGCTTATATACCAATGTCGTAGATTAAGCGTCCATCTGAGAGAAAAAATCAGATATATGTAGAACAGCCCAGATAATCAGAAGCATAGAACTAACACAAAAGATAGTACATTTAACAACGAACTATTGCGTAATTTATTAGGTCACCTCAAATTTAAATAGGTTTCAGAATACCAATTCCGAGAACTGTGGTCAAACCCAGTCAGTCTGTTAGAAATAAAGATACCCCCTAAAATATTCTTTCTTCTTCTTCGACCCAGATCGTTCGACCTACCCGAATGTTAAGGTATCTGTTTAGACAGCCAGTAAAGTCACCCAATTTAGACCGGAACCCAAAGGAGGAATCGCGCCTTCCTTTCCGTACCACCAACCTCTTCGAAGAACTTACGAACCCACATGGTTAATGTGATCGTACTCCACGTGTACATGGCAACAGTTTGAGCATGGGCGGAAATCAAACTCGGATCATCCGACTGTAATCCCCGCGCTCTAGCCACTAGGCTGTCGCGCCCCAGCCCCCAAAATAACGCTCGTAAAATACCCCGCAAACTAAAATAACTCTTTAAAAAAACATCTCTGAAAAACAATTGCCATTAAAAGCAGTAATATCTGTATTGGCCGACAAGAAAAAGGCCAAGTCTAGGCCATTAAGTCTATACGGGAAATTTTTTTAATTTTGGTTCGCAGAGTTTACGAGAACTTTTGGGGGCCTGCGTTTATCCGAGAAGACGGTGTAAATATACAAACCGCTAAACCAAGGATTCAAAAGAGGAAGAATATTTTTAGGTTAGGAATAATACCCCTTATGATTAAGCGTATCGCCAAAAGTTCTCATAAACTCTGAGAACTTGAACTTAAAATGCTTCCTGTACAAACTTAGTAACCTGGGCTTGGCCTCTTTCTCAGCGGTTAATGAAAATATCGCTATTTCTATTGACGCTATTTCGTTTCTTGCGGAGATGTCTTTTACTTAGCGGGTTTTTTTACATATTTTTTAGGGATACATCTTACTTTTTATAATACAGAACATATTATAAAATTGTTCACAATGTGTTATCTCAAATTCATCGATCAAAGTCTTTACGTCAAGATCACGTCAAGACTTTACGTCAAGGTACGTAAACGTCACTACGTAAAACACTCCGAAAAGTGCATCTTGATTTGCTCCTCCACATTTTTTAAACTCAAGCTGGTTTAAAAAATATATCATAAAAAGTAACCGAAACAGATACAGCCCCTTGTTAAATTGAGAGAAAATAACAAATATTTATGCATTTTCTGTAAGCTCGACCCCATAATGGCGCACTTCATCTCCAGGAAAGAACACTTTGCAACGTCGTCTGCATGCTAATGAGGAATCTCTATGTCTTCACTCTTCTATTTCTTTAGCGAAGAGTGGAACGTTACCCCTCCACTCAGAAGAGAGGATTACCGATATGAAGGGAAACATACGTTTATTGTTTTTGCCTCGTCGATATATCTTTCCTTCGCCCCGGCAATAGGGCGCTATAAATCTGGAATGGGGCATATGCTGATAGTCTTGTTAATCTAAGGGAAATGTTTGTCCCAGTTTTTTGAAGGAATCTATGTATAAAAATTACCATTTCCTGGTAATATAGGTTACTAACAAATACTTAGTAATATAGGTCCCAAATTCAAATAATTAAATTTGGGAATAAAAAAAATCGTTTTATTAAGGAATGGTGGCAACAAGATGATGACATTTTGTGTGTTTAAGATAAAATCCTTATGAGTATATAATGGAAGTTTCTGTGAAGCTATTCACACGGCTAGGTTTCGGGCAAATAGTGTAATTATATGGATTGAGGGCAAATATTATATATTCGGACAAATAGTGTAATTATATGGCTAGGTTATATTCAATTATATGGTTAGATTATATGCGGACAAATAGTGTAATTATATGGTTATATTTCAGGAAAATAGCGTAATTATATGGGTTCAGAAGGCGCAATAATTTAAAATGATAATTCATGAGCATTTGAAAGTATAGATATGCATTATATATATAAATATATATTATTTGGGGTGTTTCTAAAACTAGAATTACGCTCCTATATAAATCTACATGCTGATCGAAAATTTGGTAACCCATTAACTGAAATGTGGCTCAACTCAACTGAAAAGTGGCTCAACTCGAAAAATCGTATCGTGAGTGCAAATTATTACAACTATAGCGTATTATCCTTCACTTAAAAAGGCTTGAAATTCTTTTTCGATCGATACCATACTTGACAATGTAACCCCCCCGGAGAGTAACATGTCCCCCAAGGGGGTCGGGACACATGACGTCAAGAACAAAACAAAATTATCTCGCGACTATTTTTTAGAGCAATGATTAAAACTATTAAGTCACGTGATTATTGAGTTCTAAATAAACCCTTTTATTCCTGGTAATGTCAAATTTTGTCCTATGCTGCAATGTTAAGAAATATAAAATTTCGACTAAATTTCGAAGTTTTCGCTCGAATTAAAAAAGATTATATCTAGTTCTAGATTTTTTGATAACAAAGCAGGATTTAAAGTTTCGGAAAATCCATTCATATTTGGGGCTGCTATCGGATACACGCCCATAGGCATATCGACCACAGGCATCAGACAGACAGACGGACATCACTCCAAAAGTTGTGAATACATGTTTAGGAGGTCTTAAAACATATATTGGCATCAAAATCTCGAAATCGAAAAGTTTTGGAGCAAATAATATTTTCTCAATGAGAAAGTGAAAATTTAAATTGTATATTTTTTCAGTTAGGTGGCACTAATATACTCTCGATATATCAGAAATATTATCTCCTGCTTTTATTGCGTTAGACGATTGTTACAAACCCCTTTTTCAACAATCGAACAGCATGGCGTTTTACAAAAGTAAAGTGATTTTAATTTTACAGCAATATTTCTCGGGCCTTTCTTATGTGAGTTCATTGAAGAATTTCGGTAACGTAGTATTCTATTATAGACAGCATTTCCAGAGTTGAAATAGAAGGATTGCTTGTTGTTTCAATTGAAATCTGGTATAGTTGGATTATGCCCTATAGTTTCAGTCAATTTTATGTCCTCAGTGGAGAACTTTGGGGTTGGGGGTCTGAGATACTTTATTTTTATACCCTCCGCATTTTGTCCTTTCGGGAGAAAGTTTGGCTTTCCTACGTTCAATCCAATGATCGATACAATAAATGTGCAAAGATTCACACTTCTAAGCACCAGACGGCTGATTGAGGGTCTGAAAAAGCGTAAAAAAATAATCTACGTCATGGAGAGAAGGGACATAAACATGACTATGTTAGGCTTGATGAATCTATACGTTTTGAGCCCTCTAGAACTCGAAAAAACGATTTTTAAAGTGGTGTCTGAGTGTGCAACTGTGCAAAGAACGTATCAACTCTAGCTGAAAAACTAAGTGGCTAAATGTCCCAAAGTTTGGTAAATAAATCACCTGTGCGATATTCCGGTGGTGATTAAATTTTGGTACGATTCGGAAATAAAGATCCTGCCTTATTTTGCAAAACGGCCCGAAAAAATTGCTAAAGTCTGAAATAAAAGACCACGTATGCTCAAACGCATCCATTAAATGCTTGTTGTATACATAATGTTTGACGACGTGAATAATAAGACTAACCCTATAACTTTAAGACCAATCGTTCTCGAGATATTTTAGTTTTGATGCATTTTTGCCACGTCGCCTTTGAAAAGATAAGCAGTCGCCAAATAAAAACGAAAATTGAAATAAAACTACATAGTCGGTGTAATTTTAAATAATTATACACGTTTTTTTAGGGGGGCTAATTAAACTCTATTTAATGTATTAGAAAAAATAAAAATGAGTTCGTAGCAATAGTCATATGCTGCATATTTTTACATGGAATTTCAGCAGCATATATTTAAAAAAAATTGCAGATTCGATTGTTTGAGATTTTCCGATAAATAAGATTCGTATAATCAAGATTTCACTCCATTTAGTGAATTATAAAAAAAATATGAAATGGGTTTGAGTTTGTAGGGAAAGTCATGTGCTGCACTTTTTTACATGGAGTTTCAACAGTATATATTTAAAAAAAAATTGCAGATTCAGGTATTAGAGATTTTTCGATAAATTAGATTTGTAGAATCAAGATTTTACTTCATTTAATGAATTATAAAAGAAATAAAATGGGTTTGAGTTTATAGGGAGAGTCATGTGCTGCACTTTTTTACATGGAGTTTCAATAGTATATATTTAAAAAAAAATGCAGATTCGATTGTTAGAGATTTTCCGATAAATAAGATTCGCATAATCAAGATTTTACTCCATTTAATGAATTATAAAAGAAATAAAATGGGTTTGAGTTTGTAGGGAGAGTCATGTGCTGCAGTTTTTTACATGGAGTTTCAATAGTATATATTTAAAAAAAATTGCAGATTCGGTTGTTTGATATTTTCCGATAAATATGATTCGCATAATCAGGGTTTTACTGTATATGTGTTTAAATAAATTTCTGAATAAAAATGCTTTCCTTCCCTCCTTTCACTAAAGCTCAGTAGCAAAATTCGATTCCCGGACAAAACCGCGCCGGCTAAAACCGCGATCGAAAAAATCGCGACGGACAAAATAACGAACGGACAAAACAGCGAACGGACAAAACCGCGAAAAGAAAAAATGGAGAACGTTGAACGTTGATACTAGAAATTTAAGAAAAAACGATACTTAGAAGAAATTTGATAAAAACGAAACTTAGAAGAAATTTATAAAAATTAAAAAGAAATTTAGGAACTTTTCGGCCAGTCGTTCGTTTTCTGTCGAAGATCGCTATGTGAAAACAACCGTTTGTGCAACAGCTGATCCGTAGTAATTCGAACATGGTTCTATGCCCGCTTACTTCGCTCGCTAAGAAAACATCACAGAATCCGGCCCCGCTGGCTGTCGGAGGTCGCACGTAGCAACAGATGTTCCGTAACTCATAGAGTGATATAACAATTCGAACATGGATCTACGCCCTCTAAAAAAACATAACAGAATCCGGCCCCAATGGCTGTCAGAGGTCGCAAGTAGCAACAGATGTTCCGTGGCTCATAGAGTGATGTAGCAATTCGAACATGGATCTATTGTCGGAAAATGAAGTTGTTATCAATTTTTTATATATTATCGAAAAATATTTATTTTTTATATTTTTTTATATATTATCGGAAAATGAAGTTGTTATCAATTTTTTTTTTTGCACTCGCGTTTTCGTCCGTTCGCTGTTTTGTCCGTTCACGGTTTTGTCCGCGCGGTTTCGTCCTCGCGGTTTTGTCACTTCGCGATTTTGATCGGACACGGCAAAATTCAGGAATAGAACCTTAATGTTATTCACAAGGCAAGTCGTCGCATTTGTCTCTAGTTTAAACGACACAACCTCAATTATATTTCTACTGGAATGGAAAACTGCACGATGCTGTCCCATTACACCATTTGGTGCTATTCTTGCCACACTAAATGAGTCCCCCAACTTTCTTTAATCGAAATATCGAGAGATAAAAAGAAGTTTCGTTCCCCTGTGGCCTTTCCAGTTCACTGGAAAACAAGATTTTAAGATTACTTTGCTCGGGAATGGTAACCATTTTAGATTTCAGGAATTTTCTTTTATTCATTAACAACTATGCTAACAGATTCTGGAACATAGAAGATAAGCGGATATTATTAAGTTCTCGTACTTTAAATTATAATATAGAGAAAGTATAATTTGCACAAAAATTTTCGATTTCGAGATTCTGATATCAATATGAGTTTTAGGACTTCCTTAATACGGTTTACCTACTTTTAGAGGGATGTCTGTCTGTAGTCAATTTCTTGTGTACAGCATATAGTTGGCACAAATATTAATGGATTTTTGCGAAACCTTATATCCGGCTTTGTTATAAAAAAAAAATCAAAAACTAAATAGAATTTTTGAAATTAGAGTAAAAACTTCGAAATTTATATTTCACTATCATGGCAACATAGGGCAAAATTTGACATAATTAAGCATAAAAGGGATTATTTATGGTGCAATTATCACAAAACATAGTAGTTTCAATCATTGCAATAAAAAATAGCCCCATTATTTGTATAGCTCCGATAAAATTTGTGCGTTCCTGATATTATTAGCCTCCCCCTCCGAGGTTCAAGTTGCCACTCCGATGGGGTACATTGTCTAACATGGTATCAAAAGAATATTTTTTCAAGCACCTGAAAATGAAGGGTAACATTCTATAATTGAGATTATTTGGATCAACAATACAATTTTTTCAAATTAATATTAGCAAAATTTTACGAAAAAAAGAATCCCCCAAAACAAGCTATTTGAAAATGGATTCTGGTATGAGAAATTGGAGTTAAGCCACTCTCAAGCTAATTTCAATGGGTATGTGTTTAATTTCATATTTCCTTGTAGTTTTCAACTTTGGTAGATATATTAATGAAAAATTATTTTCTTACACAAAAAAAAATACTGCAAGGAACAGTAGTAATTATAAAGATACACATACTATTTGCATTTTCCCATGATGATAGGCAGTGGTAAGACATATGATCAAAATAATTGAAGCATAAAAAACATAGACCATGTGCTGAAATACATTGCCCCTGTTCGCAGAAACCCACCACATGCGCAATCCGGCATTAACCTGTAAATAATATAATTTTTACAAATAAACATTAAAGTTCAACACTCTAAGATGATAAGGTATTTTTGCTCAACTTTAATATTTATTAAAATTATTATTTTGCATTATTAAAATAGTTACTCAAATTTTCATTTACAATTTATATTTCATACGTGTCAATTCTAACGCCAGGTGTGATGACAGCTGACAGGGGAAATTTTTGATCAGCTTTAGAACTAAATTCATAATTATAATTAAATGTCCTCATGGACAATAAATAGCATATTTGGTTGCTTTCATTAGCATTTGACGCTGTCGTTCGCCACCGCGTTTTCACCAGGAGCTCATCCTGGTTATCCAAGCTGTACACATTCTCTTTGCATCAATCTATATGACTCTGTCTCACTTCTGAATATTTGACTCCCGTCTCACTACATCTGACTTCTCTCTGCTGACTAGGATCTCACTGGAATCTGTTCGTATAGTATTACACCGCTTTCATCTTCCCATTGGTTAATTAGGTTGTGTGAGAAACTTTCTCATTGACCACATTGAGCTTAACAGCTAGCGGTCCAGGAAAATTTTCATTGGCCACATTGCTTAACAGCCCGTGGTCCATAGAGCCCTGTGACCCCTCTTTGTATGTGGGATTCTTTTTGGTTGGACCATAAATTGCTGTAGGACATTTTATGGTCCCATCATACACTACATAGAATTTAACATCAAGTCTTGGCGTCGGCTGGTGCACTTTTTTATTAGTATGAGGTAACATTTAATTACACATGACTCAACTTGACGTATATTTTATGTTACCATAGCATCCTAGCGTGCGCTATTTCACCTGTCATTGTCTGTCATCACGATAATTATAAGTAAATAAATCGTAATTCATGCGGGAAAGCAAACCAAAAATATCTGAAGTGAGCGGCGCATGACTTTCCATACAATATACTTTGACTCTTTCACATCAAATTAATGGCATATAAAATTCATACGCAATGATTTTTTATTCAATTTAACTCCACTTAGATTGAAATTAGGTACTGTTTGCAAATTATGAGTTGAAGCAGAATGGCTTACTCATACTCGTGTACAAAATTATTATCAAAATGAAATCAACTGCTAATGAATACCTTGTGAAATAAATGACTATTGGCGAATTCTGCCGATATCTTCCTGACACCCTCCTTTATAATTAAGAGATCTAAAAAATTATAGTGTAGATTACAACAACATTTCTTTGCAAAAATTTGTTTTATTCACTCTGTCTATTAAAACTGAATGACTGCCTAAGCATGCATTCTATATCCCTCTTTGAAAAGGAATGCAAATGTTAATCTCGAACTAAGTTATTCAATTTCTCTTTAGTTTAAAAGGCACAGTTCACGAATGTGCTTCTACTAGATGAAGAAAACTTCGCAAGATTGTTCCATTTCACTTTATTGGTGCTACTTTTACTATACTAAACGAGTGCAAAGTCTTCCATTAATTGAAACATTGAAAGGAGAAAAAGTCACTTCTAACGCATAGCTAGTCCATTGCAAAACAAGATCAAAAGACTACTTTGCACAGAAAATGAAGTTACATTAGATTTAGAGAATTGCACTTAGTTCATTAACACCTTCAGGGTGCTTTAGTATAGGTGCCCTCGCCTTTTGAGCTTTAGTAATTGGCTTTAGACACGTACTTCTTAAAATTGCTTAAAGTAACTTAATTTAAAGTAACTTTTGAAAAACATGTACTTCTTAAATTTCATAAAATTAAATGCGAAATTCTTGCATAAGTTTTTTTCCGGTGGGTGATATTTTTATGTTGATACGAGATTTAAATTTGTAAAAGTCCCTAGAGCAAAAGAAGTTCGATTACAAAAAGCTGAGCTTTATAATAACCAGTTAAAAGGAAAAATCCGGTACAATTACCTACAATGTTTATAAAGATTCCTACAATGGAATTAACGTAAAAAACTACCAAAATTGCCGAAAATTGGAATTTCTCTCAACTTTGACTCATGCCGTAGGGTCTAATTGCAAATTGAAACCAGACTTTGCAAAAAACGAGTGTACTGAAATTTTTAATTTCTTTGTAGCTTATCCCGGATTTGTAGTGGAATATTACGAGTTTCTTTTAGAAGCAATAACTTACCAAATACAGTAGTGCAAATAATTGCACAATATTTTTTCCCTATAGGCTAGCTACTGCATAAAGCCACTTTTAGTAACTGAACTTTTGTTTTATAATGGACGGAATAAATCTTTAGACCCTCTATTTTGATAAAAATACTACACATTGAAATAGAAAATTATATAACAGAATTCCGCATTTAATTTGAGCAAACTTTAAATTAGAAGTATGTGTCTACAACCAACAGCCGAAGTTCAAAAAGCAAAGTCAACTATGTGGTAGCACCCAGTATATCCTTCTTTAAGATCAGAAAAAGAATGTAAATGTTATTTTTTAGCTAAGTTATCCAATTTCTCCTTAGTTTAAACGAAACATCCAAGAATGCGCTACCACCGAATGAAAAAATATATAACAGTTCCATTTCACTTTATGGTACTGTTTCTGCAATCCTTATGAGAGTAAAGTTTTTCTTTATATCGAAACATCAAGAGAGGAGAAAATCGCCTCGAGAAAAACATGTGGTCTTTCTAGTTTATTGCAGACCAAGTAAATACTTCTTCGATGGGGAACCATTTTGAGAACTGCATTTAGTTCACTAATATCTGCACATTTGATTCCGGGGATTACAGAAATACAAAAGTGTCTGCAGTGATTTTATTCCCGGATATTTAGCAATTTATTTTCAGATTTCGTAAAATATTGAAAACATTAATGACAACAATCGTGATAGTTTATAGAAAAAATCTGATGTGGGCAGCACATGACTTTCCTTATATAATGCAATAAATTTACTACTTTTACAGTAAAAAAATAGATTATTTTTATAGTAGTTATTTGTATTCTTTCCGAGATATTGAATTTTCCTCAATGAGTCGTCTTTTTCCATGTCGTCATCATCAATGAGTCGTCACTGATTTAGCGTCATTTTTATCCATTTCGCGAGTTTTTCGTTAATTTAGCAACGATTAAAAAAGTCGCCAAGTTGGCGACATCCCACCAAATTCGTCGCCAACATCTCGCCAATCGTTATGGACGAAGAAATAAGTTATTCCTACAGCAGATAAAGGAGTAATGGCGTTCAAAAACAAAAGTATTACTCAAAGTATCTTTTTTCATGAATGGAACGAGCTATATCCACGCGCATGATGTCACCGAATTTATCGCATTGTATTACATTTGAAAAGTGAACATGTTTCTCAATAGGAAATATTTCTTTTTATTTTATATGACTTTTTGAAAATTTTTTGAAAAATGTGCAATATCTCAAGAACGGTTCATGTTAGCGTTCTAAAATTTATGCCAATCGTTTTCTAATTAAAAATTACATAAGAAATGTCTATTTGCATAACTTTATTAGCGATTTTGGTTTTTTGATGATTTTTTCAAAATTTCACTCGAAAATTTAGGGAGGTTCTGAACATTCGATTGCATATAAAAACAATAGACTTCCAGTACATATGGATTGTGATTTTTGTACCAAATTTCATTCGAATCGGTCCATTCGTTCGTCAGTTATCGTCTCCACAGATTCACTGACACACACACACACCTCAACACACACACACACACACACACTTTCACACACACACACAGACATCACTTCAAAAGTGCTCTATTCGTGATCAGGGATGCTTGAAACGTGCTCTCCCGTCGTAAACTCGGATTCGAATTTTCGACCCCGTCACAATACTTTCCTTATACATTATGTATAAAATCTGATGTGGGCAACATATGACATTCCTTATATAATGTAATGAATTTCCTACTTTTACAGTAAAAAAAAATCTGATGTGGGCAGCACATGACTTTCCTTATATAATGCAAGGAATTTACTCCTTTTACAGTAAAAAAAATGTTATTTTTATAGTAGATACTTATATTCGTTCCAAGATATTGAATTTTCTTCAATTTGTCGTCATTTTCATTGATTTAGCGTCATTTTTATCAATTTGGTGAGATTTTTGTTAATTTGGCAACAATTTAAAATGTCGCCAAGTTGGCGACATTCCGCCACATTCATCGCCAAAATCTCGCCAAGCGCTATGGATGGAGAAATAAGTTATTCTTACAGCAGATAAATGACTATTGAAGTTCAAATACAAAAGTATTACTCAAAGTATCTTTATCTGAACATTCGATTGCATATAAAAACAATAGGCTTACAGTGTTTACGGATTGTGATTTTTGTTCCAAATTTCGTTCGAATCGGTCCATTCGTTCGTCAGTTATCGTCTCCACAGACTCACTGACACACACACACACACACACACACACACTTTCACACACACGCACATACTTTCACATACACACACACAGACATCACTTCAAAAATGTTTGATTCGTGATCACGGATGCTTGAAACTTGCTCTCCCGTCGAAAACTCGCATTCCAATTTTCGACCCCGTCACAATACTTTCCTTATACATTATGTATATAAGGAAAGTAAAAAATAGGTTTTTCCTATAGTAGATAATAATATTCTTTCCAAGATATTGAATTTTCGACAATTAGTCGTCATTTTCATTGATTTAGCGTCATTTTTATCCATTTGGCGAGATTTTCGTTAATTTGGCAATATTTCAAAAAGTCGCCAAGTTGGCGACATTCAGCCAAATTCGTCGCCAAAATCTCGCCAAGCGTTATGGACGAAGGAATAAGTTATTCTTACAGCAGATAAATGACTATTGACGTTCAAATACAAAAGTATTACTTAAAGTATCTTTTTTCATGAATGGAATGAGCTAGATCCCCGAGAATGATGTCACCCAATTCATCGCATGGTATAAGATATGAAAAGTGAACATGTTTCTCAAAAGGAAATATTTTTTTCTATTTATATGACTTTTTGATAATGTTTTTGACAAATGTACAATATCCCGAGAACGGTTCATATCAGCGTTCTAAAATTTATGTTAATCGTTTTCTAATGAAAAATTACATAAGAAATGTCTATTTGTGTAACTTTATTAGCGGTTTTGATTTTTGACGATTTTTTCAAAATTTCGTTCGAAAATTTAGGGAGGTTCTGGACATTCGATTGCGTATAAAAGCAATAGGATTCCAATGTTTACGAATTGTGATTTTTGTACCAAATTTTGTTCGAATCCGTCTATTCGTTCGTCAGTTATCGCCTCCACAGACTCACTGACACACACACACACACACACACACACACACACACACACACGCGCACACACACAGACATCACTTCAAGAATGTTTGATTCGTGCTTGAAACGTGCTCTCCCGTCAAAAACTCGAATTCGAATTTTCGACCCCGTCACAATACTTTCCTTATACATTATGTATATAAGGAAAGTGATAAGGAAAGTAAAAGGGGCTAATTGTCGGTATTCTTACTTTTGAAACAAAGCGGTTTATAAGCATTTCTAGTGAGAACCGCGGGCATTCTGCTCTATAAGGAATAATTTTTTTTTCTATCGAATCTGTTTCATTTTCAACAAAAACCTTTGTTTTAATTAAAAAATGATTACAAAAAATATGGTTTAAACTAATATTTAGCTCAGTGAGGTTTAAACAGTATATCGTTGCTATCAACTCTAAAAATTTTCAAGCTATTTTTCTCTGCTGCTCTGACCGGTGTTTTAAATGATTAATTTGTAAGATAAATGATAATTGTCGTTTCATTTTCAGCAGAAACCTTTGATTAAATTAAAAAATGATCACAAAAATATGGTTTAAACTAAAGTTTAGACCAGTGGGGTTGAAACAATCTATCCTTGCTATCAACTCTAAAAATTTTCAAGTTATTTTTTCTCTGCTTTAATGTTTAACTGATTAACTTGCATGATTCATTTGTAAGATAAATGATAATTGTCGTAAAAACATGCGGGGTTTTTCTTAGAATTAGCCTGAAAAGCTATAAATAAGGCCTTAAACTCAATTTTAAAATTTCTGAGAACTTGACCCTTTTCCTGTGAACCATCACATACTCATAATATGAATGGTGTTATACAGAGTAAACAAAAAGTTGCGCACATCAAATTTTGCAATTCTATAATGTATATGATCGAGTTATGTTTATAATCGATCCAAAAAATTGAAATAGTAGATATTTTTTAAATAAGGTGGTTCTAATATACGCTCGAAAGTATATCAGAAATAACGTGTACTGTTTTCAACAATTCAGACGATAATAATTTTCTTTTAATCATTCGAAGATCACGACGTTTTTTAGAGTGACAAAATATTTTAAATCGATATATACGCTCAAAGTATATCAGAAATAACGTGTACTGTTTTCAACAATTCAGACGTTAATAATTTTCTTTTAATAATTCGAAGAACACGACGTTTTTCATAGTGAAATAATATTTTAAAGCGATATATGAGCTCGAAAGTATATCAGAAATAACGTGTACTGTTTTCAACAATTCAGACGATAATAATTTCATTTTAATCATTCGAAGAACACGACGTGTTTCATAGTGAAATAATATTTTAAAGCGATATATGAGCTCGAAAGTATATCAGAAATAACGTGTACTGTTTTCAACAATTCAGACGATAATAATTCCATTTTAATCATTCGAAGAACACGACGTTTTTCAGAGTGAAATAATATTTTAAAGCGATATATGAGCTCGAAAGTATATCAGAAATAACGTGTACTGTTTTCAACAATTCAGACGATAATAATTTTCTTTTAATAATTCGAAGAACACGACGTTTTTCATAGTGAAATAATATTTTAAAGCGATGTATGAGCTCGAAAGTATATCAGAAATAACGTGTACTGTTTTCAACAATTCAGACGATAATAATTTTCTTTTAATAATTCGAAGAACACGACGTTTTTCATAGTGAAATAATATTTTAAAGCGATATATGAGCTCGAAAGTATATCAGAAATAACGTGTACTGTTTTCAACAATTCAGACGATAATAATTTCATTTTAATCATTCGAAGAACACGACGTGTTTCATAGTGAAATAATATTTTAAAGCGATATATGAGCTCGAAAGTATATCAGAAATAACGTGTACTGTTTTCAACAATTCAGACGATAATAATTCCATTTTAATCATTCGAAGAACACGACGTTTTTCAGAGTGAAATAATATTTTAAAGCGATATATGAGCTCGAAAGTATATCAGAAATAACGTGTACTGTTTTCAACAATTCAGACGATAATATATAATTTTCTTTTAATCATTCGAAGAACACGACGTTTTTCATAGTGAAATAATATTTTAAAGCGATATATGAGCTCGAAAGTATATCAGAAATAACGTGTACTGTTTTCAACAATTCAGACGATAATATAATTTTCTTTTAATCATTCGAAGAACACGACGTTTTTCATAGTGAAATAATATTTTAAAGCGATATATGAGCTCTAAAGTATATCAGGAATAACGTGTACTGTTTTCAACAATTCAGACGATAATATAATTTTCTTTTAATCATTCGAAGAACACGACGTTTTTCATAGTGAAATAATATTTTAAAGCGATATATGAGCTCGAAAGTATATCAGAAATAACGTGTACTGTTTTCAACAATTCAGACGATAATATAATTTTCATTTAATCATTCGAAGAACACGACGTTTTTCATAGTGAAATAATATTTTAAAGCGATATATGAGCTCGAAAGTATATCAGAAATAACGTGTACTGTTTTCAACAATTCAGACGATAATATATAATTTTCTTTTAATCATTCGAAGAACACGACGTTTTTCAGAGTGAAATAATATTTTAAAGCGATATATGAGCTCGAAAGTATATCAGAAATAACGTGTACTGTTTTCAACAATTCAGACGATAATATATAATTTTCTTTTAATCATTCGAAGAACACGATGTTTTTCATAGTGATATAATATTTTAAAGCGATATATGAGCTCTAAAGTATATCAGGAATAACGTGTACTGTTTTCAACAATTCAGACGATAATATAATTTTCTTTTAATCATTCGAAGAACACGACGTTTTTCATAGTGAAATAATATTTTAAAGCGATATATGAGCTCGAAAGTATATCAGAAATAACGTGTACTGTTTTCAACAATTCAGACGATAATATAATTTTCATTTAATCATTTGAAGAACACGACGTTTTTCATAGTGAAATAATATTTTAAAGCGATATATGAGCTCGAAAGTATATCAGGAATAACGTGTACTGTTTTCAACAATTCAGACGATAATATAATTTTCATTTAATCATTCGAAGAACACGACGTTTTTCATAGTGAAATAATATTTTAAAGCGATATATGAGCTCGAAAGTATATCAGAAATAACGTGTACTGTTTTCAACAATTCAGACGATAATATAATTTTCATTTAATCATTCGAAGAACACGATGTTTTTCATAGTGAAATAATATTTTAAAGCGATATATGAGCTCGAAAGTATATCAGAAATAACGTGTACTCTTTTCAACAATTCAGACGATAATATAATTTTCATTTAATCATTCGAAGAACACGACGTGTTTCATAGTGAAATAATATTTTAAAGCGATATATGAGCTCGAAAGTATATCAGAAATAACGTGTACTGTTTTCAACAATTCAGACGATAATATATAATTTCATTTTAATCATTCGAAGAACACGACGTTCTTCAGAGTGAAATAATATTTTAAAGCGATACATGCGCTCGAAAGTATATCAAAAATAACGTGTACTGTTTTCAACAAATCAGGCGATAATATATATATATATATATATATATATATATATATATATATATATATATATATATATATATATATATATATATATATAATTTTCTTTTAATCATTCGAAGAACACGACGTTTTTCAGAGTGAAATATAATTTTAAAGCGATATTTCTCTAGCCTTATTATTGAAGAGTTTCATAAGAACTACCCATGCTTTAAAACCCCCAAATAATTCCACAATTGCGAGATTAGTAAGCTGTTTTCGAGAAACTGGTTCTGCTACAAACAAAGCGAAAGCACGGCAGGTCTTCGATTTTCCCTCTTTATAAACTCTTTAAATGGAGACTGAAACTTTTCAGTGACACTCTCATAAAACTATCTAGAGAAGAGTTGCTCTAAATTAACAAAAATATGTCATTCTGGAAAAGCCCATATTCTTCGATTAAAAATAGTTCTGAAATGATAGTCTCGCAGAGGATATTGCTGATATAATTTGAAGATATATTAGTGCTTAATAATATCTTCAATACTTCCTTAAAGAAAGCAGACATATACAAATTACATGACAACAACTGTTTCGAGTTTTGAACCCTCCTTATCAGGTCAAAAAAGTGAATTTATTTAACAAACACTAAGCAAGATATGTAAGAACGCTAACCAACACAGTTCTTGCTTAGCGTTTGTTAAGTAAAGATACCGGTTTTACTTGATGAAGAGGGATCAAAACTCCTCGGAAACAATCGCTGTTACGTAATTTGAATATGTCTAATTTCTTTAAGAAAGCGGTGAAGATGTTATTCTCACAAGTAGCAGTTTTACGTTTGTGTGATATTTGTACAACCCAACTGATAAAAATTCGGTTATTTAAATTTCTCAGTATGTCATATGACTTTAAAATTGGATGTGCGCAATTTTTCGATTACCATGTATTACGAAATATTAATATTGTTACCAATATGTAAGAAGTTTCACTGTGCTTTGCTTCCCCCACTGGGTTCCGGTCTAAATTGGGTGGCACTTCCCTGCCGTCCAAATGGTTACCTTATACCTTTCTGGTAGGTCGGACGGTCTGGGTCTCAACAACTGTGCTTTGATAGCACAGTGCTCAAATAGTATATAGCGTACTCAAATAGTAAATAGCGTGCTCAAATAGTATATAACGTGCTCAAATAGTATATAGCGGATCTTTGCTTCCATTCAAATAGTACATAGAGGATCTTTGCTTCTATTCAAAAAGCCATTGCTCTATTTAAGGGAAAAAAAACTTTGCAGGCAGCTATTCCTATTATGTAAATGTAAGGTTGCCATATTTTGAATGCCGAAACGGGGTTTATAGATTTGGCGATTTATCGCCAAATTGGAGACTTCTGAAAAATTTTAGAATGTACTAGAACTTTCTCGAAATACAGAATATTCTGGGAGATACGAGCTTCTACTGGAAGTTTTTACGGATAGTATATAAAAGGACTAATCGCTCACTTGGTTATCAGCTGACGTGATACGCACTAAAGTTACATCAATATTTTGAGAATAGCTGTTTGAGAATAGTTTTTTAATTAGCTGATCATAATTTAATTGTTGTTTTATTGTACCTGACAGTTGTTTAGCAATCTTGTAAGGCATTTATTGAGCTATTTGCTGTATATTGTTCTTGTTTACGCTTATAAGTGCTGTTAAATAAAAGCATTAGTTACCCAGAAATTTGGACTGATTCTGGTATCCTAAGTGTACACCCATGATTTCAAAGGATACACGTTAACAATATCTATAATGTAACATAAAACTATCCCTGATACACACTGTGTTTAAATGAACAGACCATTTTATTCTACATGGATTTGTTTTCTAAAGGTTTTGAAATTAGACCTATTCTACTGTAGAACAGTATGCTCTGTGTTGATAACTAAATTGATGTCATTCAACTAACATGTATGAGATATACAAATTTCATACATGTATAAATATCTTATATAGGACAAGTATTAAAATTTCTGAGCACGATTATGCAAATATCTCAAATTTCGCATGCATTCAAATTCTATATTTTTAAGTACCATTTCTATCACAATCAGTATCGTGACAGAAATTGTATGTCTTTATAAACATACAATTTTATAAACATATGTCTTTATAAATATACAATTTTACAAACATATGTCTTTATAAGCATATAAATTTATAAACATATGTCTTTATAAACATGCAGTTTTATAAACATATGTCTTTATGAGCATACAAATTTATAAGCATATGTCTTTATAAACAGCAATTTTAAAAACATATGTCTTTACAAATATTCATTTTTTTAGAAACACTAGTACCAGTCAAAAACAGGAAAACTGATACTCTTAGAAATGTTAGTTACAACTTTTTTTCATGCGTCTTATTTTGTTTAACTATACATGGCACTTAATGTGTAAAGTAGTCGTTTTAAACGGAAATCGACTCGGTTAGGTTTTGTACAGTACTCAGTACTATAAGTGTTGAAGACCCAGGCCGTCCGACTCATCCAGTGGACATGAGCAACTAATTAGACGGCCGGGAGTATTATAAGTGTGTAATGATTTAGTACTGGATTACCAGAGGGGGAAGGGGATTCTGGAGGATTTGGAAATGTTTTTTAACTCCTTCCCCCTCCCTCCCCTTCCTGTTTGCCCATTTCCAGGAAAGAAATTAAAAATCCAGGTCCGGTATACTCTATTCCGGCAGGCGATATTATAAGTGTCAAAGATTCAGTCATCAAAGTTAGAAGTCTGCACCGGCCGAAATTTCAAATTTTCGGCCAGCCCGGCAATACCATATCAGCGCTTAAACTAGGATCCAGCCCAGAGAAAATTTAAAATTCTAGAACCGGGGCCCCGCCTGGCCCGAAGATCATTGAGTGTCGACCTATTCAGGCCCGAAATGATTTGTATTGAAATGTTTATAAACATGAATATGTTGAATTTTTATTCGAAAAATTAAGTCTTTTTAAAAACAAAGCCCAAGCCCAGCTTGAAACAACCTGGCCGTGAAAACTTCTAAACTAAGTAACCAGGGGATGGGTGTGTGTGTGAAGGGGGGAGGGGGTCTGGTAAAAACTCTTAGAAAAAAATTCCTCCTCCCCTAGAAGGAGGAAATTGAAAATACGCCTTTGTTAAGTTATGTATCGTAATTGACACTTTAACTATACAACAACGAGGCTCACATTAAGTTTTCTTCATGTATATATTGGCCTTTCGGTACTAAATAGTGCAAACAAAAGCAAAGTAGATCCACCGTTGGACGTCATGGCACTGTAATTCTGTAAAAGGGTAAACGGTTTAACTCCATAACGGGCAAATAACTTCTCTTCTCTTGTCTGAAACTCCTAACAATTGATCCTACGCTACAAAAACGGGCAAAAGGCAGAAAATTCATTTACTATTCCACGGATTTCAGTTGCAAGCCAGGACCTATAATCTTTTTTCCCACCTTTACCTTCTTGAACAAATGAAATGATGGTTCGCCGCAGCTGTAGTAACCATTAGACGCTCAGATTGTCGATCGAATGTCATTATGTCGATTGCAGAACGTGACCTGTTGTTTTCAAACTGGTGGAATACCGCAAAAGTGATCGAAAAGAATGAAATAATGTATCGGGAATAGATACAGATGAGTTAATGGACATTGATCCAATGAATCTTGATGATATTTGATTTACTTCACCAATGTTCTTTTCCATAGAGAATGTTAAAGTGATTTAGGGCGAAATTACTGAAAGAGAACAACCCGTTCTCTAAATGCAGATTTAAGTACAGATAAAAATGGCTCAAATTAATGTATCGAAGAGAAATATTTATTTTATGTCAATAGAATTTTATATTTTCACTAACAATTGTTTATTTCCATTTTCGCTCTGTCAATAGATTTCCTTTAATAGTTAATGATATTTTTCATTTTCTGGATTTCAATAGATATAGTTTTGTCTCTCATTTTTGCCCATAAAAATATTTTATGTTTCTTTATTACAGTAATTTATTTTCAGTTTTTATTTTATGAAAAGCCACCAAAATAATCTATTCTACGAATTTGAAATGCATCCAGTAATAGCTTTTATTATATCCGCTAATCATTTTTTTTAATTTTTGTTAATAGAATTTATTTTTTATGATATAATATTTTATTTTCCTCTTTTTAATGCGCATTGCTTCTTTTATTTTTTATTTGAAAAAATACTATTTAACACCATATTCCAACTGTATCTAGAAACAGAATTTTATTACCGCCATTTTTCTCGCTCCGCCAACAATATTTCTCACTTTTGCTAATAAGTCACCTTTTACTTTTATTACCTCAAAAGGTATAAAAACCATTTACATTTCAACAGATTTCAATTGCGGCAGCAATTATTATAATTTTCTTTCCCGCTCTTTTCCCATTCGGAACAAATTATTTGATTCCACGCAGTTATAGGAATCATTAGAAGTCCGGACTTTGATCGTATGTTATTATTTTGATTGCTGAGCTTTGCCAGCTGTTCTCAAACTTCCAGTAACAGCCAATCCTGAAAAAGCTATTGCAAAGAATAATTAACTGGAGCTTGGCACCACTTGACTTTCTCATATCAGAACTCATTTTTAAGTAACTTGTGATTTTTTTTTTTAATTTTGCAAGAACATTTTTGAAAAATCTGTATTGTTGGCCCAAATGATCGCATTTATAGCATGTCACCTTTCATTTTAAAGGACTTGAAAAGGTATTTGATTGACATCAAGTTTGAAAATGTTCCTTCTCGCGGAGGTCCCCCTCCCCCTCCCCCCCCTCAAGGGAACTAATGGCACCACTAACACAAAAATTGCATTGCAACTAGTTTTCACTACAATGATTGAAACTATTTGATAACAAAGTCGGACAAAAAGTTTCGTGTAAATACATTAATTATGTAGGGCAGCTATCGTATTCAGAAGGAATCGACCACAGACAGATAGACAGACAGAAATCACTCTAAAAAGGGACAAAATGTGTTTCCTAAAACATATATCGGCCTCGAAGTCGAAGATTTTGGGGAAAACAATACTTTCTCTATACCATCTATATTCCATACTGTAAGATATCGCAGGTCCAAATGGTCACAATTATAGCATATTACTCTCAATCTTAAAGAGCTTGAAAAAACAATTTCGAGTGATACCAAATTTGATAATGTACATTCTCAGGGGGGAGGTAACTTCCCCCCTGAAGGCCTAATGGATACTACGAACCCAAAAATCGTATCGCGATGGGGGGTTTTCTCTACATAAATGCAAAATTATGTCAATTGTTATCCCGATTGTTGAACGTTACCAAACCTCCAGTAATCGTTTCAATTCTACAAAAGCGATTGCGAAGGATAAAAATATTGTGTGTGGAATACACTAAACTTCCGATTATCCGTTAATGGATTTTTTGCACAGCACAAAAACATGTTTGGAAATAAAGTAACTTTAGTTATATTAGAATTTAGTCCCAAATTCATAACTTACCGCACCAACTAGGCATTAGTTTACTTTCTTTCTAATTGTTCTTTACCACTTTACCGAACTAAAATGAGGATACAGTTCGTATGCCTGTTCTCCGATTATCCGTGTTTCCCGTTTTTCCGTGTGCACTCTTGCATTAATTAACACAAATAATGTGAGTATAAATGTGTGAGACCAGATTTAACGGATACAGTTTTATTGCATTATATATGATGTCTGTAATGTCAGACAATGGCGTCAGTCTGAATGACGCCAGTTTTACAGCGGTCCTGACCCGAGAGGTCAATAGGCCATATAAAGAGGAGGCTAAAGTGAAGTCACGAGATTGGTTTAAAATATTAACCAATATGGAAGATGTCTAGTCGCATTGCCTGGAGGTTAACCAATGGTAACCAAAGAGGCATATCAGACCTCAGGCAAAAAGAGTCGGCAACCGGAAGGTTCTAGAGATTCTATATAACTTCAATGGCAGATTCCATACACACTTGAACGTCAGATTCTATATAGAGTTCGACGAAATGTTCAGAGATAGATACTTCAACGAGAGATGAATAAGTAACACTTCAACGACAGACGAGATGAGTACCAGATTCAGAGAGATGCAAATCAAACGAGAGTCATTTCATGTGCCGTCATAAGGCTGTGTCGAAAGCCCATACCGTCCGACTCGTCCTAGGACATGAGCAGCACTTTAGACGGTCGGATCATCATAAGACTATGTGTCATTGCCGTCAATAGTCTGTGTGTCGATGCAGGCTGTGTGGCAATGTCCAAAGACAGACATGAAGGTAAGTGCATATCAAATATTATAGAAGGCCATTTCGGTTGGCAATTATGACTTACCTGGTTTCACATGTCCAATCTCTTCCTTAAAGATATGTGCTAATTAATGTTGCAATTAATTTAGTAACGAATAGAATGTTTTTAATAAATAATATTTTTTAAAGTTAAAATGGTGCAGTTAATTATGATTAGTTTTATGTTAATAAATATTTTATTCCAGGACTTGCAGTAAAAATAATATGGTGGGTTTTATTAGAGGCACAACGCAAGTGTTTTACGAATCACGATCAGCGGCCTTGTTTAAGAGCTTAATTTAAAGTATGCTTTGCATTCTTTTATTTTCCAGTACCACAAAATGCAAATGATATAAACAATATTTCAGTGATTATTAACCACATTTATCGTGCTCTACATGCATCCTTTTTGGCCAAATATTAAAGTGATTTAAAGTAACATTCCAAAAAGAGAGGAACAAGATTTTGCAAACCAAATGCATATTAAAATACATATGACACCAATAATATTTATAGAAGATATAATTTTTGCTTTCCTTTTGACAAGAAAATGTATATTATTTTATTTTTATTGAATTTTAAGGACTAAGAAAAATTTACTTTTCAACAGATTTCAATTGTTCCTCTAAAATTTATAATTTACTTTTCCCGCCCTTTTACAATCTCGAAACAAATGAATTGCTCCTCCGCAGTTGTTAGTAATTATTCGAAGTCCGGACTCTCGATCGAATGTCATTAAATCCATTGCTGAACGTTGCTTGCTGTTCTCAACCCTCCAATAACCGCTCCAATCCTACAACAGCAATTGTGAGGCATAAGAAGAATGTATCGGGAATAGATACAAATGAGATAATGAAAAATGATCCGGTGACATTTAATATCATTTGACGTGCTTCGCTGGCATCGTTTTTGAGATAAAGTTAAACTGACTTAGATTGAAATTTCAAAAGGAAGGAAAATTTTGTTAACCAAATGCATATTAAAAAAATTTGATGTTAAGGAAAGGCAGCACATGACTGTCCTTATATAATGCAATGAATTTACTACTTTTACAGTTAAAAAAATCTGATGTGGGCAACACATGACTTTCCTTATATAATGTGATGAATTTACTACTTTTACAGTAAAAAAAATCTGATGTGGGCAACACATGACTTTCCTTATATAATGTAATGAATTTACTACTTTTACAGTAAAAAAATAGGTTTTTCTTATAGTAGATACTAATATTCTTTCCAAGATATTGAATTTTCGACAATTAGTCGTCATTTTCATTGATTTAGCATCATTTTTATCCATTTGGCGAGATTTTCATTAATTTGGCAACATTTCAAAAAAGTCGCCAAGTTGGCGACATTCCGCCAAATTCGTCGCCAAAATCTCGCCAAGCGTTATGCACTAAGAAAAAAGTTATTCTTACAGCAGATAAATGACTATTGGCGTTCAAATACAAAAGTATTATTCAAAGTATATTTTTTCATGAATGGAACGAGCTAGATCCACGAGAATGGTGTCACTCAATTTATCGCATGGTATTACATATGAAAAGGGAACATGTTTCTCAATAGGATTTTTTTTTTTTATGTGACTTTTTCATAATTTTTTTGAAAAATGTACAATGTCTCGAGAACGGTTCATGTTAGCGTTCTAAAATTTATGCCAATCGTTTTCTAATGAAAAATTACATAAGAAATGTCTATTTGCGTAACTTTATTAGCGGTTTTGATTTTTTGACGATTTTTTCAAAATTTCATTCGAAAATTTAGGGGGGTTCTGAACATTCGATTAAGTATAAAAACAATAGGCTTCCAGTGTTTACGGATTGTGATTTTTGTACCAAATTTGGTTCGAATCGGTTCATTCGTTCGTCAGTTATCGTCTCCACAGACTCACTGACACACACACACATACTTTCACACACACACACACACACACACACACACACACACATACACACACACAGACATCACTTCAAAAATGTTTGATTCGTGATCAGGGATGCTTGAAACGTGCTCTCCCGTCGAAAACTCGAATTCGAATTTTCGACCCCGTCACAATACTTTCCTTATACATTATGTATATAAGGAAAGTAAAAATGAATGTTATTCTTATAGTAGATACTTATATTCTTTCCAAGATATTGAATTTTCTTCAATTAGTCGTCATTGTTATCCATTTGGCGGGATTTTCGTTAATTTGGCAACATTTAAAAAAGCCACCAAGTTGGCGATCTGCCAAATTCGTTGCCAAAATCTCGCCAAGCGTTATGGACGGAGAAATAAGTTATTCTTACAGCAGATAAATGACTATTGGTGTTCAAATACAAAAGTATTACTCAAAGTATCTTTTCTCGTGAATGGAACAAGGGAACGAGTTAGATCCACGAGAATAATATCACCAAATTTATCGCATGATATTAAATATGAAAAGTGGACATGTGTCTTAAGAGTTAATAATTTTTTTTTATTTTACTTGACTTTTTGATATATTTATTTGAAAAATGTGCAATATCTCAAGAACGGTTAATGCTAGCGTCGTACAGTTTATGTCAATCATTTTCTAAGGAAAAATTACATAAGAAATGTGTATTTGCGTAACTTTTTTAAGGGTTTTGATTTTTTGATGATTTTTTTAAAATTTCACTCGAAAATTTAGGAGGGTTCTGAACATTTGATTGTGTTTAAAAACAATAGGCTTCCAGTATTCATGGATTGTGATTTTTGTACCAAATTTCATTCGAATCGCTCCATTCGTTCGTGAGATATCGTCTCCACAGACTCACTGACACACACACACACAGACATCACCTAAAAAATGTTCGATTCGTGATCAGGGATGCTTGAAACGTGCTCTCCCGTCGAAAACTTGAATTCGAATTTTCGACTTCGTCACAATATTTTTCCTTATACATTATGTATATAAGAAAATAAGAAAAGTAATAAATATGACACAAATAATATTTATAGCTTATTCTTACTTTCCCTATGTCAACAGGATTTATATTATTTTATTTTTATTACATTTAAAGGCACAATAAAAGTCTACCTTTTAAATGGTTTCAATTGCTTTGCTAAAAATTATAATTTTACTTTTCCCGCCATTTTTTCATCTCGGAACAAATGAATTGCTTCTCCGCAGTTGTAGTAATGATTCGAAGTCCGGACTCTCAATCGAATGCTGAACGTCGCTTGCTGTTCCCAACCCTCCAATAACCGCTTCAATCCTACAAAAGCAATTGTGTGAAATATAAAGAATGTATCGGGAATAGATACAAATGAGATAATGAAAAATGATCCAGTGACATTTAATGTCATTTGGCGCGCTTCCCTGGCATTATTTTTGAGAGAAAGTTAAAGTGATTTAGGTTGGGATTTTTAAGGAGGGAAAATTTTGTTAACCAAATGCATATTAAATTAAATATGACACAAATAATATTTATAGCTAATTTTTACTTTCCTTATCTTAACAGAATTTATATTATTTTATTTTTATTACATTTACTGGCACAATAAATGTCTACCTTTCAACTGATTTCAATTGCTTTGCTAAAAATTATAATTTTACTTTTCCCGCCCTTTTTCCAACTCGGAACAAATGAATTGCTCCTCCGCAGTTGTAGTAATCATTCGAAGTCCGGACTCTCGATCGAATGTCATTAAGTCGATTGCTGAACGTTGCCCGCTGTTCTCAACCCTCCAGTAACCGATTCAATCCTACAAAAGCAATTGCGAAGAATGAAAAGAATGTATCGGGAACAGATATAAATGAGATAATGAAAAATGGTCCTGTGACACTTGATGTTATTTGGCGTACTTCGCTGGCATCCTTTCTGAGAGAATGTTAAAGTGATTTAGGTTGGAATTTCAAGAAGAGAGCACATTTTGTTAACCAAATACATATTTAATTAAAATAAAGATGCCATCAATAGGAGTTACTACAAGTTTATTTTAAACTAAAAAAACGATGTTTTAACTATGTTAAAACAATATTTTAACAATATTTAAACAATATTTTAACAATAAATAAATATAGAGTTTTTATCCGATGTAGGTAGAAGTGTAATGGTTATTACATTCAAGTCTAGACTTATATTTCTCTATGACAACGTGCTTCTTATGAGAAAAATAGCAAATCAAAATTTGTAAAAAGTTATATCGCGCGGTATGCGAAATTATTATTTACTAGTGTGGCCCGCTTTCTTTCTGCTTTCTTGCTTTAGAAACCGGTCGATTCTATTATAATAGTGCTGCATGTTGCTTTTAACTAATTTATTTTAGTTTAACTGTTGTGATTACACCATATCTCTTTCTCCACCGGTTCTCGTTAGATCACCGAAGTCAAGCAGCATCGGGCGCGGTTAGTACTTGGTGGGTGACCACCTCGGAACACCGCGTGCTGTTGGCCATCTCGGGTGCGGTATCCCCGTGGTTTGCGCGCTAGATTTGCACGCTACCACAAATGCCGCCGTGTTCATGCGGAGTACGACCACGTTAAACATGTGGGTCCGTAAGTCCTTCCGAGAGGTTGGTGGTAGGGGAAGGAGGGTACGGTCCCTGTGGATGCCTCCCCCACTGGGTTCCGGTCTAAATTGGGTGGCACTTCCCGGCCGTCCATACAGTTACCTTACACCTTTCTGGTAGGTCGGACGATCTGGGTCTCAACAACAACAACCATATCTCTTTCTCAACCTTAATGCTTTCCATACAGAAAATTAACATGGAGAATAATTAAGTGTCATTACGGTGAGGTTCGGATCGCATGAGCTTAGTAACAAATTTGACAACCTTGGTCAATGTGGAGAAATGTGCAGAGTCCACTTCGACGATAAGAGCTTGCAATTTCCTCCCAGTATCTCAAAGGTAGAGCGTCGGCTGGCCAATTCGGAGATCCAAGTTTCGACTTCCTGTTGGGACAGCACGGTTCTTTACAATGGCGCCCAAACAAGTCAACCCTGTAGGCTAGTACAAAGATGTCGAAGGTCTGAAGACCTCAAACTGTACGACTCACATAGTGGGTTTAGAGTAGCTAGCTGCACGGCTGGGAAAGGGTACCTACTGCTCTCAGGAGTCATGCAAGGTCTACCATCCCGCCAAAGGAACTTTTATTTAGGTCTAAAAAGATAACAATTGATGAAAAATATTGTGGTTAAACAGACAGTTTGAAATATATTTGAACTTGACAAGACGTCCATTTTTCAAAAATGGAAAAAGGGTTATTGCGAATATAGATAAAAAGATCATTGATATCAGAGGTCTGAAAGTGATCCTAGTACGACTAGTACGGACTTAGTGAACTCTGGAAGACTGAGCACAGATTTCAAATTAAGAAGATAACGACAAACACAGGATATTAACCTGGAGAAAATAGTAGTAGCAGGAGGCTAACCCGAGATAGAAATAACTGGAGGTGGTCAGTCAGATTGTCAGTTGCCCGCCAATCTAAGGGTGGAGAATGCAGAGTCCACTTCGATGGTAAGAACTTGGAATTTCGTCCCAGTAGCTTAATGGTAGAACGTCGGCTGACCTGTTCTGAGATCCAGGGCTCAATTTCTGGTTGGAGATGCAAGGTTCTTCAAAAATGTTGCCAGTATGGTAACTTTTAGTGAATTCAAGCAAGTGAGTTTAAAAATCTAAGACATTGGTTAAGAATTTCTCGAGTAGCCTACGTTTTCAGGGACCTTTCCATAGAGATTATATGGGAATTCTCAGTGTTCAAAGATAGGTGTTACCCGACACGAGTAACAGTAAATAGAAAATTCGCCAATATTTTGAGAACACAAACTTCATATTTGCGCATTTGTTGAGCATATATTGGCTGTTCCCGACTTTGCTACATATCAAGAAGGTTTCCAACAGTATATTGTTCCAATATGAGGCTATAACTGCTGTAAATAAAGCTTAAATTATCCATATGTGCAAACATCTTATTATATCCTGAGAATACATAAGCAGAACGTCATAAAAATTTCTTAGAATAAGTGAAGAATGTCACTTTGCGCATAATCAATAGCAAACTGGAACGCAAAGTAAACTGCAGCGCAAGTAAGAAAAATCTGATGTGGGCAGCACATGACTTTCCTTATATAATGCAATGAATTTACTCCTTTTACAGTCAAAATTAATGTAAGATCCACGGTACGGTATTTTTAATTTTGAATTGTATATTTGGCGGTTTTCCTGATGACAACATGTAAAATTATTTCAAAGTGCCCAGTTCAATTACATTTCGCGCAACACTAAATAAACATTTATCAATACAGATACCATCCTCAATAAGCGATGTAGACCATATATTAAAATATTTTAATAATTAATTCATCAATTAGGCGTTATTTTAATTAATTTA
The DNA here is from genome assembly GCA_951213105.1 of Amaurobius ferox. NCBI lineage: Eukaryota > Metazoa > Arthropoda > Arachnida > Araneae > Amaurobiidae > Amaurobius > Amaurobius ferox. The sequence continues at coordinate 35,450,053 of OX578149.1, read as the reverse complement.
GCGTTATTTTTGCAAATTTGACGTTATTTTTGTCAATGTTGTGCGAAATATCGAATTCGAATTTTCGACCCAGTTACAATACTTTCCTTATACATTATACTATGTATATAAGGAAAGTAAAAACGTAAAATTTTCAATCTTCTTCACCTCCACAAGGCGATTGTTCGAAAACTATAGAAGCTGTTTTTAAAAACAAATTATAGATACAGAAACTGGATTTCCTCATACATACTTTTATCACTTACTATTTATATATATCTTTCATAGTCTCGAAGTTATTTCGAGTGAAAGTATGAAAAATGCATAAAACACTCGCTGAAAGAGCTTATTTATTAATGTTTTCGAAAAAAAGAAATTCACAATATTAAAATATTGAAATTATTTTTATATATTCATAATTCGGACCCTATTTTCAACAAAACAAGAAAAATATTCACAATTTTATCTATTAAATTTGGAGTATAAGCTTCAACAGTGTTTACATTTTTCGTAAAGCTCCGTTTTTTAACCAGAGAAACACCAACCATAGACGCTTTTCACAGAAAATAAAAAACATTCAAAAGGGAGCAATGCTTTAAAACTGTTTAATATCCTTTGGAACACTCCTGTATGATAAAAACATTTCAATATATTTTGCACGGAGTATTATAGCTTAAAGCCATTGAATCACCTGAAGAGTAATTTTAGAAATATGGAAGAATTTGTGAAATTCTTTTGAGTTCTGCATTTTCTCTTTAGCAGCAGTTCGGATAACATAAATGCCTGGAGTGCATCTTGAAGCTAAAGTTATCTATCTCATGGCTTTAGCTTAAACCTCCAATACATAAAATACGAATATTTTTAACTTCCCGTTGGAATGTCATTTCTTTTTCAATATCTCATCTAAACAGCGAGAATCAATAATGTTCTGAAACATTTCTTTTTATAACTTGCTTGTGATCATCATAAGAGAGGAAATAGCTGGTTTTCAATCTTTTAATATATTGTCACTGATGCCGGCGTAGAAAGGTTTTAAACCATCGCTTAGAATGAATCCTCCAATGTTTTACTAAATTCCTTTTTAATGTCATAGAGAAGGTAATAAAATTCTTATCGATATTTTGAAGATCAATAAAAAAATTATGTGGGCAGCATATGACTTTCTATACAAACTCAAATTTATTTGCTCTTTATTTCTTTAATAATTCATTAAATTGAGTTTAATTGCACTAAATAACAGGCATAATCATTTGACATTATACTAAATTGGTGCTGAATTTTTCCTTTCATTTGATAACAAGGACGTATTTTCAAAGGCAGAGTAGCAAAAATGCGAAAAAGCAAAAATAGCTTAACAACGACTAGTCTTAGAGTAATGATGCTGGGTATTTTAATCTTTTGCGTATTTTAATCCTTTGCTTACGTGTGGGACAGCGTCAATCACAAACGAAGAAACTCCCAAAAAGACAGGTATTTGACATACCCTATCCCAAACAGTTTATCCCCCTTTGCAGGCACTGGCGTCCTTGGACGCCAATGTCTGCAAATGGAGGTCGAACTATTTGGGAGAATGTTTGTCAAATACCTGTCTTTTTGAGAGGTTCTTCGTTTGGGACTAAGGCTGTTGCACCCGTAAGCAAAAGGTTAAAAGTAAGCGTTGCAAAATTGCTGAAATATTTAAATATCTGCAGAAGTCCTGAAGTAATGGGGTTGATATTATTCGTTTCCTTGTCAAAATTTACGTATGAAACAAGCATCTAATTGATACGTTTGAGCTACGTAGTCTTTTATTTTAGACTTTGACAATTTTTGTGGGCCATTTCGCCAAAAAAAGGCAAGTTCCTTTTCCTGGAATGGTACCAAAATCTAATCAGCAGAGTGACCCACAAGTGACTTATCCACAAATTTTTGTGAAAATGGATTAATTAGTAGAGGAAAAGGTGGTAATATGGACCCCCACTTTGTCTTTTGTAAAGTGCGCCTACATTTTAAACTAATTTCACTCGTTTTGGGAATGGTTGGTTACATATGCTAATCAGCTATGGCCACATCAGGAGGAATGATTTTTAGAATATTTACAGTAACCTCCATAATTCGATTACTACAAAAAGTGAAATCACCTGTTTTTTTAAAGGGCGGGTATTATGGACTCCCATGAAATAGTCACAGTTTATTCGTAAAAAATGAACTTTATTGTTGAAAATACATAAATTATTTCAAAAGTCACAAATATAAATTTCTTTCTCAGTTCCAGCACATTCACTGTGTACCCATCCCACACATGACCAATAGTTCTCCATGGCAGTTATCAGTAACAGCTGAGTCACAGAAGAGACAGTTGGTGTTTTGCACACCAGGTTGGTCCACCCATACTTAGAGATCGAGAGGTAAGTCGCCAGAGTGGTCAGAATGGAATGTTTGGTCAAAATCACTGTCAAATTCTTCGGCTGGCATTTTTGGTTGTTTGTCCTTCCCATTCACAGCCGTAGTGAGCGTAGAACTAATTCCAGATGTTGAGGGTGGGATTCAGAGGGGTGTGAAGTAGAGTCACCTCTTCGACGACGTCTTCCCCGCTGAGCCTCCTTGTTTTCTCTCTCTTGAATAGAAGCCGTTAAAGCATTTTTGTAGGGAGATCCTGTAATAAGATTTGCTGAAGCAGACTTACTTCCTCTGTTCAATTTTTTTTTTTGGTTTTGTAAATGGCAGAATATCTGTTGGAGAAACGGATGGATTGTTGGCGGTGATTATTAGCGGATCTTGAGGTGTTGAGGTTGGGGCTCTTGCAGAAGAGGCTGTTGGAGTGGATGAGGATTGTTCATTTTCAGCTTGGTTTTGGGCATCATGTGCTACTTCAATGTTGTCCGAGTCTGGAGAAATGAGACGGTGATACAGTTAAATTCCAGTCACTCTAGACCCATTAACCGCGGGGATCTATATTACCAGCAACACCATGTTGAAAATATCACATCACTACTCCCAAGCCTAACCAAAAAGTTGAAGTCTGGTTTCGACATATTATTCGCGTAACTAGTGTAGTTCAAGGCATGACATCGAAATCTGAGCATTGTGCAACATAAATACCTATAAAACTTGTATATCACATATCTTGCTAAACGTTCGCGAATAGGATGAAACTACCAACGATCACAACACAAATGCTTCTTCAATAATGCACGGCAATGGCGATCTCTTATCTCAGGGGGAGTGATTAGAGTTGATTTACAGCCCCGCTACTAGAGTGAGCCTCGCTCCGTCCGAGGAACTGAGGGGATCCATAATATCTGTAGGGTCCATATTACCACCCTTACCTCTATTTAGCTAGAGTGAATACGTACAATTTCTGCGAGTCATTTCGTAAAAAGAGGCAGGTTCTTTTATCCCGAATCGTATCAAAATTTAATCAGCACCAGGAAAACCTACAAGGGACTTACGTATAAAATTTTATGAAGTTTGGTCAATTTGATTTTGAGTTAAGAGTAGATACATACACACACAGACGTCATGCTAAAAATAGTTTTTTGTGTGTTCTAGAGGTCCCGAAACGTATAGATCCGTCGAAAACTCGAGTTTCGATTCCCTCTGCAAGATTCCACTACTTTTCCTCATTACTATGTATTGTAGGGAAAGTAAGAATGAAAACAATTAAATTTCTATTACAACTCCTAACAATTTGATTCTGTTATATTTGTTATATTTTATCACCCCTCTTTCTACTAGCATTGATTCTAAGAATTTAATTGGCTTCGAATATTTTTTCAACGAAATTTAACACTTTAAGCTAGTTATCTTCAACATTTCGTAGAAAACAATAAGTAAAAACACTTTGTGCAAAGGATAAGGAAAACCTTATCAACGAATTTAAGCACAAATAAGACAAAATGTAGCATTTTGTTTTATTCGTGCTTGAATGCTTTGCTCAAGTTTTTCTTATTTCGTAGAAATTTTAAACGAATAAAATGTGAATATATCAAAGATAGATAGATATGAAGAAGATACATAAATAAGAAGAATATTTTATAAGAAGGTTTTTCTTTTGAATATTTCTTCTTAGTAGAGATTGGCTGTAACTGGTGGATTTCTTTTTATGGTTCATCAGAAGGAGTTATGTAAAAAAATATGACGGTAATATTTGCTCATATTGCCTTAGAACTATTTCGTTCGGCTTGAATGCTATAAAGCTTCGTAAATTCTCCTTTAATACCATAAAATACATAGCGGTATTTTACTTAAAATATAAAAGTAAATACTATTTCTACTTTTCCTGCAACAAATATAATATATAAAAGGAAAGTAAAATAATGGAGTCCTGAAAACGCAAAAAAAATTTCTGTCTTTCTGAGCAAGATACAATCGATATTTTAAATACATTCGTGTTTAAGTCCGTGGATATAGTATTGTTACGAATATTTATAATATCTTCACAGCATATTGCCTGTCCTCACGGAAAATCGGCATTTAGAGGGCGACCATGTGTTGTTATTTGAAGGTTGGATCACTTAACCTTGAATACATATTTGATAACCATGCCGACGAACTTGGTGAAATATCTTTAACTTGACGAATTTTGTAACCTTTTCAAATTTTGTAGTTAAAAAATTCCCAAGTTACGTCAATATTTCTAGATATGTCTATATACGTTATATAGGCAAGGGGTGGGACATTCCAGTTGTTAGCGCTCGTTGATTACGCTCGGACAACCCGAGTTCGATTCCTGGCTCTGCCCAAACTGTCACCGCATTCACTCGGAGTAAGGGCACTTTAAATATGTGGGTCCGTAAGTCCTTCCGAGAGGTTGGTGGTAGGGAAAAAAGGGTATGGTCCCTGCGGATGCCGGCCCACTGGGTTCCGGTCTAAATCGGATGGCACTCCCTGTCTGCCCAAACAGATACATTACACCTTCGGGTAGGCAGGGACGGTCTGGGTCGAAGAAGAAGAAAGATATATAGGCTAGTCATCGTTCCGTTCGAAATTGTTGGTATAATAAGAAAAGGTGCTTTTTGAATAGGTCAGTGTCTTGAGAATGTAATCGTCTGTTTTGTGAATAAGTTAACCATTGAATTGCTATTTTACTGTAACTTGTAAGATATTGTACTGAGAAACCAGGAGACAATTATGCAGTTTTGATGTTTCGACCGAAACAAAAGCGCATACTTTTAGGCGCAGTTTTATGACAGTCTTAGCCGGGGAAGTCATGACCCCAATAAATTCACGTCACACAAATTGCAGGTCTGGTTGGGGCAAAGATTTCCTAGAGCCAAGACTTAAACCAAGCTTCATTAGAAACTTAAAGAGCGAAGATGTGACATCGCACTAAGGAGCATCCAATGAGAGCAAGGAGGGCGTATCTAAACCTCGGGCCAAATGATGTGGTCACAAGGAGAAAAAGTCAGCTAATATATTGGATTGCGAATTCAAGCAGTGTTGTTCATCTAGAATGATTAGAATGAAAGTGTGAAATAATGATAGAATGATTAGAATGAAATAATGATAGAATGATTAGAATGAAAGCGATGGGAGAGAAAGGTCGTGAAGATTCGAACAGTAAATTTACGAGAGTGAGTCGTTATTTTGAGTAGTGAAAATGTTTTAGAAAAAGACAAAGCTGATTCCACACAAATGTCAGAAAAAGAAATGGTAAAAATTGCAGTCATGCTGAGCAACAGACCCAAAATGTAGCCAGTCTTCGGATATATTAGGTCAATTGTTAATCTTTGGAATATTATTCAAACGACCTGGCCTCACTCTGTGCTTTTCTCCCCCTTAAACTTTTGTTAAAATTGATGTAATTTTAATCATAACAATAATAGGTGTGAATAAATAATAATTATTTTATAGTAAAAAATGTGGTATTTAATGTGTAGTGTTTGAATTAATTAATATTTTATTGAACTCGTGCAAAGAGGTAATGGTGGATTATTGTGTAGTTTCAATGTTTGCTCACCACATGTACATTGGCAAATATTTTGTAACTTAAAACTGGTAAGATATATATAGAGAGTTAATTATTAGATATATATTGTTCTTGTTTGAGCTTATTGGTGTTTTAAATAAAATATAGTTATCCAGAAATTTGGATTCTTCCCATCTCCGAATATCCTGCAATTATAATACATCCTTGTAACTACAATAATTCCTTGTATCCTCAGAATACACACAGGATGGCGTCTTAATAATATATTGGCCATTTTTCTGCAACAGCAGCACAAAAATAAAAATAAGCATTTCTAACATTTTCAAATGAGCAAAGATTTTTGACAAAATTTTTACCTGAAACTTGGCCTGTGGATTATTAATCATTGATTTTTACAACCGAAAACGAAGTAAAGGAACATACAGTTGTCGACAGTGAAATATTATTTCACGTTCCACAATTTCCTTGTTAGCAGAACTATAACATGTGCTCAATTGTCATGCATTTATTTGAAACAGTTTTTGACCTTCAGGACTCAAGATATACCAAATACATGCAAAAAAACAACATTATTAAGCAAATTTTAATGTTTAGTACCACTGTTCCGAAGATACATTTGTTCAGGTAGAATTTTTTATTTAAATGTAAAACTTTAAAAGATGTATAATATTTAAAACTATTAACACATATTTTCGAAATTTAAAATAAAAACTAACATTATCAACTTATATTATTCAAATAATTAAATATATATTTATTTATAATTAAAGTGTTCTAAAATACACAAAATTTAGGGACCCTTAAAATTTGGGAGCACAGGGCCGCGGCCCCGAATGCCCGTGTATTTATTAAGCCCTAAGCGTGGGTGAAAATAGCAGGTGTCTTTATACAAATTAGTGTTCTGCAGATATAAAAATAAGAAAATAGGTATAATAATCTAAATGGAAAATCGAAACAGAAAAAAACGTCAAAAACAGTTTCAGCGTCTCTATATATACTCAACATTATTTGCATTGTGGCACAAATACTATAAACAGCCAACATTTAAAAAGTGTAATCTATATATATAAAGTCGGTGACTAAACCACCTTCATCCCCAGAGCGTCGTAAAAGGTTGGACGCTCGTCCCTGTGAAGGGAGCAATTAGAATGTGACTCGTTACTCTCGGCCACCAGGGAAACACCCCTAAACGATCTTTGAGGTGCAAAAGCCAAAGAGCAAATGATTGTGGTAAAGGTATTGTGGTTTCTGAGAAAAGAATTTGGTTTTACCTTGGAGTTTCAACTGCCATGAAATACAGAAGAAGATATTTTCGAGGAAAGTTAAATCCGTTTTAATTTAGTTTTCGCCGCTGAAAACAAAACAAAACAAAAAAATTCCATTTATTTTTGTTCTCTAAACAACTTTTTTTATTCTGACCTTTTCACATGTTACTGTGCATCAGTTTTATTGTAAAATTCAACGCACTAAAGTTACTATAATTCAAACAAATAATGAGAAAACACGAAAAATCAGAATAGCTGAAATGTTGTATATATATATATATATATATATATATATATATATATATATATATATATATATATATATGAAACTTTCAGGAGTGATAGACCACCACAAAACAAACACTTTTCATCATAGAACGCATGGTCGCAAATGAAGCGGTTATGCTCTAGAAGAATTTTGAAAAGGTGCGTAAACATGACCAGATGAGCAGATAAGGTTATGAAATGGCAAAGAGGAACAGAAATGGTGGTTGAAACGGCCTTCAAAACCTTAGGCTGTAAATCATCATAACCCGGCCGTTTTTATTGTCAAGACGCTGTTAAACCTTTAAAATTTCATCTGGAGTTACAGGAACAACAACCAAAGAATTTAAAACATAATTTTGGCAAAAGGAATCAGAATTGTGAGAATGTCGATGTGGGATAAGCTTCGATGGGTAAGTAATAAAATGATTTTTAAATTCCTGAGCTAGAGTTTAAGTATCCGAAATTTTACGATCCGCCAGAATTAAACTATTAAGAGAAGTTTTTCTTTTGCCTGAAAGCTTATTTATCTTACACCATATTTTACTAATGGATACGTTTGAAATGTAATCTTGGTAATAAAGTTTCTTTGCAAGTTTCAGTTGCCAATTTAACCAATCCCTATAATATCGGAAACACTGCTTGTCAAGATTTGATTTGGTACTTATGAATTTGAAATATAGCTTATTTTAGCGTTTAACCTTCCGTCAAGCGCGGTACTTTTTGTAACGAGAGCTGCCAGTAACAAATGAATAAGAGAAATGTTCAACGCGTATCAATCTAATCAGCCGCGCCTGACGGAAGGTTAATGCATCGATAAAGTATATTTGTAATCCAAGGTTTTTTAATATTTTGTGAGCAGAAGTTGAGACAAAGGGAAAGTGGAGGTCATAGATTCTGATTACTTCGGAAGAAAATATATCGTAGGCTATGTGAGGGTTTCGATAAGTAGTGATCGAAGACCAGTAAGTATTTTCTTCTGCATTCTTACAATTTTTTATGTTACGATCGCTTAAACATCTGACACTCTTACGAACAGGAAAGTGATGATTATTTAGTGTATTACTTACTTCCTCAAAGATAAAGATCGGCAGATAATCACTGATATGAAAATCGATGACACCAGAATGATAGGTGAGATAATCTAATAGAATGATAGGTGAGATAGTTTAATAGTTTCAATCATTGTTGGGGTAAAATTTTGGGGATTGTTGGGAATACAATTTTCTATTCGTGATGTCATTAGGCCCCCTCGAGGGAGTGGGTGATACATTGTCAAATATGGTATCAATCGAAAGATTTTTTCAGCCCTTTAAAGTGAAGGGCAACACGCGATAATTGTAGTCATTTGGACTCATGATACCGATTTTTCAAAAATGTTCTTGTAAAATTTGAAAAGAAAAAAAACTATAAAATGGATTCTGGTATGATAATGTCCATTTGAGCCACACCCCTAGTTATTTTTTTTATTTACACATATTCGAAGAATTTAAGCGGTTTTGAATATTCTTTCAATGCATCTTTAAGCTCTGTTCTCTTTAACATTTAGCACAAATCTCCAACGCATAAAATGCGAATTTATCTAGTGCCCCCATAAGAAGGTTATTCCGTTTTAAATATTTCTTCTTATCAGCGAATTTGCTGCAGATGGAAAATTTATTTTTATAGCTCATCATTCGGAGTAATATATCTGGCATCAAAAATATGACGGCGATATTTGCTCATAAAACCTTAGAATTACTTCGCTTGACTTGAATTCTATAATACTTCAAAAATTCTCCTTTGATGCTATAAAACATATAGCGATATTTTACTCAAAACATATTATGAAAATAAATACCATTTCCACGGTCTCTTTAATAAATATTATATGTAACGGGGAAAGTAGTTTGATGATCTCATAAATTCTACTCCTGGCAGTATCAGTACTTTTTCTGTCTTCCTGCACATGATACTATCGTCTGTAGTGAAACTATTTAGTTTTTAACAGGGTAAGGAGTTGATGAAAAATGTCCACCATAAACTAGCGACTGTTGACATACGTGTTTTTGCTTTTGCTGAGGCGTTTGCTCTGTTTTTTATCCTGAAAAGGGAAACTATTTTACCTTCAAGACCAATTGATAATATTACTCATGTTATGCTGTCATATTAATCAGTTAATGCTGCTTTTAACGAAATACATAGTCGAGTCACATTATTGTGAACACTAGCTCATATCCTCTGTGTGCAGTGCGGAAAGCAGCTAGACGGCTGGGAGTGACTTAAGGTGCTGGAAAGTATTCACAGGTATGTGGTGCCATGCTGGCTGCAGTGCAACTAACAGCTGCTGGAGGGTGCATGGTGGAAAATCCATAAAACAAACAACCTGATCGAGGTGGCCCCACAGATACCCAATTGGTTTTATGTCTGGGAAATTAGGGGCCCAGGAATGTACTTTGAAGTCTTCACCGTCCTCCTTCATCCACTCACAGACAGTTTTCGTTGTGTGACGCTTTGCATTGCCGTGCTGGTATATCCCATCCGCCTCAGGGAAGACAATCAGCAAGTATGCGTATACGTGGTTTGTAAGGATGGATTCTTAACGAATTCACTCATTGTGCTTTCCACAGGTATGAGTTCACCCAGCGAATGCTACGAAAACATTCCTCAGACCATAACGCTCCCCTACCGCTTTGTGTTCTTCCAGCAGTGGTTGATGAGTGTTTGTTCTCCGATCTTTCGCGTCTTATACGCCAACGTCCATCTGTTCGCTGAAGCAGAAAACGTGACTCATAGGAGAAGACAATCTTTTGCCAATCAGCGGAGTTTCAATTCCGATTATTTTAAAGACATAAACATAATTTTTATTTTGAAAAATGCATATGTTTTTTTGATTAATATTAAATGCATTTAATGTTAAAAAATTCTAAAAAAGTTTTATCCATGTGTTACTTGCATTCTGCTTCTGCGAAAATACAACGAAGACCTGGGCTCATATTTACAAATAATGAGGCATTTCAAAGCTGTATAGTAAATCTGCTATAAGCCAGAGTCAGCTATTTTAATCTATGACAAATTTATTTTAAAATGAACATTTCTAACAGCTGTCAAATAAATTAAATTCAGTTAATAAGTCAGCTTTATTCATGTATTTTATGTCACCGTGGAACATCTATTTTATCCACTGCATACTTCTACAGTAGTAGCAAATGAAGATCTTCTCTCTGGTCGAAGTAGACGTAGACAATTTGTTAAAAAAACTTTCCAACGTCTTATTTCGTCTTCAAAATTACTCAGAAGACAAAAATTTATCTTATCACATCGTTGCGCAAGCAAATGTTTTAAACAGTAAACATCCAAAATGTGGTGTTGATATATGAAGTTGGCAACAAAAGCAACTTCAGTCCTCGAATGTCGTAAAAAGTCCGACGTAAGTCCCTGAGGAAGACATAATTAGAATGTGACTCGTTATCTATAGCAACCAAGGGAACACCTGTAACGATCTTGGAGATGCATAAGTCTAGGAGAAAACTATTATTATGATGGCATTGTAGCTTTTGAGAAATGAATGTGGAACTGCTTCGGGGACTCATGTGTCGTGATGTACAGAGAAAGTTACTTTCAGGGAAAGATAACTGCATTTGAATTTAGTTTTTGTCTTCGGCAACAAATAAAGCTTTATTTACTTTGTTTATGTTTAGACTATTTTCATTCTAAATATTCCTTAATAGGTCAAGTGACATTTGTCTCAATCTGAATAACAGCATTTATGGCAACATGGGAGAAGAATTAGGGAAGTGCTTCAAATACTTTATTGTTGGAAATTGTATATAAAATGTGGGGTAGTCCTCTAGTAATTAATATTAATACTCATTTTTCTAGTAAGTAATTTTGTTAGTAATACTCATTTTTCTAGTAATTAATACTCATGAACCTCTGAGGAGGGCTTAATTCAAGAATGTAATTCTCTATCCTTGGCAAACAAGAGAATACCTAAAATGATCTTGGAGGCTAAGTCGAGAAGCAGACGATTATGGTGAAGGTATTGGGGCATTTGGGAAGATAATTTAACATTGATTTATGGTGTTCGATTGTCATTACGTACAAGAGAAAGTTACTTTCAATGAAAATTAAATGCATTTGAATTTAGTTTCTGACTTTGGAAACAAATCTTACTTCGTTTATTACTTTCCCATACTATAAAATATAGTATAGAGATTGTATTGTTTCCACTGAAATTTTCGATTTCGAGATTTTGATGCCTATATATATTTTAAAACCTCCTGAACATATTTTAACTATTTTTAGAGTGGTGTCCGTCTGTCTGTTTGTGTCCACGATAGCTGCCGCAAATATTAATAGATTTTTAGGAAACTTTTCATCTGATTTTGTCAATAAAAAAAATCTAGAACTAGAATATAATTTTTTTTAATTAGTACGAAACTTTGAAATTTTATATTTTCTTAACCTGGCAGCATAGGACAAAATTTGACATAATTCTGCATAAAAAAGAGTTATTCACGGTTGAATGATCATGAAACTTACCAATTTCTATCATTGTAGTGAAAAATAGCCGCAATGCAATTTTTCTTGTTGTTTTTGAGACCCAGACCGTCCGACCTACCAGAAAGGTGTAAGGTAATCGTTTGGACGGCCGGGAAGTACCACCCAATTTAGACCCGAACCCAGTGGGGGAGGCATCCACAGGAACCGTACCCTCCTTCCCCTACCACCAACCTCTCGGAAGGACTTACGGACCTACATGTTTAACGTGATCGTACTCCGCATGAACACGGCGGCAGTTGTGGCAGCGTGCAAATCCAGCGCGCAAACCACCAGGCTACCGCGTCCACAATGTGCCAACAGCACGCGGTGTTCCCAGGTGGTCACCCATCCAAGTACTAACCGCGCCCGATGCTGCTTGACTTCGGTGATCTAACGAGAGCCGGTGTTTTCAGCACGGTAGGGCCGTTGGCTCTGCGATACAATTTTTGTGTTCATGTTTGTGTTCGTGACATCATTAACTTCCCTCCCGGGGGTGTCAAGTCACCCCCGATGGCGTGCACTGTCAAACTTGGTATCAATCGTAAGATTTTTTTCAAGCCCTTTAAAATAAATGTTAATACGATATAGCTGATCATTTGGACCAATAATACATACATGTATTTTTAAATTTTTTTTTTGAAATATTTACAAGAAAAAGGAAAACAAATGGATACTAAATATATATTACTTAAAAGAGGATTTTTGTAAGACAAAGTCGAGTTGAGCCACTCCCCGTTTATTTTTAGACCAATTTCATTCTAAATATTCTTTAACGTGTCAGATTGCATTGATCTTACTTTAAATGGAAATTTTCTTCGTCATTCTACATAATAGACTGCAATACGAATAACGAAAATGCTTCAAATGTCTTATTGAAGAAAATTGTACTTTCATATAATATTTTATCCTTCTGTAATTAATCTTTAAAATTTCTTTAAAATTTCAATTACTGGAAGTAACAACCAATAATCTGTCTCATCCGTTCTTTCCGTGCAATGACTGCATTTATTTTCTTAATTTTTACTACTGAGGCTCTTTGATGCAATTAATTTAAATATCATAAAACGTAATTATCATACCTTTTTGCACAGGAGAGAAAAATGATTATTTAATTCTAAAGTCCAAATCTACGCTACTCAAATAATGCCACGTTTACACATATTGACACATACCAAAGGTAGAAACTTGAAAGCTAGGAATTCCTTACAAGTCAAATCGCCGATGATAGCCAATAACAGCTGCTAATTAAATGTATTGCAGAATATTGATATCATGACATTTCCGTGCATAACTGACTCGAAACCCCCTTTTCAAAACTTTTATTTAACTTCACACGGACTATATACATATGTATATTTGTCGAGTTTCAAATTTTTGAGACTGTACCTAAGCAAGTTCCATTTGTCGCAACGACATAAAATTTGGTATGTTGTGTTTCTTTGTTCTTTCATAAAAATGATTTTTAAATATGGTTGCAGCTTAACGGATTGATTTTGTATTAACTTGAAATGATTTTCAATAGCATTCAATTAAAAAAACATGTTGCAACAAGATTTTTGTAAGTTATAATATTTACTGTGTGTTTGCGTACCCCATTAAATTTCGGCATACCCCATTAGATTTCGACACAGACCCCAAGATGTCTACGAATCACTGTTCTATGTCGAAATAGAAACATATTATTTATTCAAAACTTTTCAAACTCATATTTTCCTCTTCATCCATACTCTGCAGACTAAATTAGTTATAACATTTATTGAATGTTATTTACGTACCCCCTTAGAGTTTGTCGCAGACCACAAAGAAGTCCGCAAACCCCACTTTGAGAACCACTGCTCTACACTATATCAAAATAGAAACATACTATTTATTCAAAGGTATTCAAGGTTTACTAGTATTTTCATCTTCAGACTTACTCTGCAGACTAAATTAGTTATAAAATTTACTGTGTGTTATTCGTGTACCCCTTTAAAGTTTGCCATAAACCCCCAAGAAGTCAACAAACTCCACTTTGGGAACCACAACTCTAGACTGGGTCGAAATTATTTATTCAAAAATATTCTCATTAATATTTTCCTCTTCAGCATTACTCTGCAGATTAAATTAGTTATAACATTTACTGTGTGTTATTCGCGTACCCTCTTAGAATTTGTCACAGACCCCTAAAGGTTCGTGAACCTCACTTTGAGAACCACTGCTCTACACTATGTCGAAATAGAAATATACTATTTATTCAAAGGTATTCAAGGTTTACTAGTATTTTCCTCTTCAGACTTACTCTGCAGACTAAACTAGTTATAAAATTTACTGTGTGTTATTCGTGTACCCCTTTAGAGTTTGCCATAGACCCCCAAGAAGTCAACAAACCCCACTTTGGGAACCAGAACTCTAGACTGAGTCGGTATTATTTATTCAAAAATATTCTCATTAATATTTTCCTCTTCAGCATTACTCTGCAGACTAAATTAGTTATAACATTTACTGTGTGTTACTTGCGTACCCCCTTAGAATTTGTCACAGACCCCCTAAAGGTCCGTGAACCTCACTTTGAGAACCACTGCTCTACACTATATCTAAATAGAAACATACTATTTATTCAAAGGTATTCAAGGTTTACTAGTATTTTCATCTTCAGACTTGCTCTGCAGACTAAATTAGTTATAAAATTTACTGTGTGTTATTCGTGTATCCCTTTAGAGTTTGCGATAGACCCCCAAGAAGTCAACAAACCCCACTTTGGGAACCAGAACTCTAGACTGGGTCGAAATTATTTATTCAAAAATATTCTCATTAATATTTTCCTCTTCAGCATTACTCTGCAGACTAAATTAGTTATAACATTTACTGTGTGTTATTCGCGTACCCCCTTAGAATTTGTCACAGACCTCTAAAGGTCCGTGAACCTCACTTTGAGAACCACTGCTCTACATTATGTCGAAATAGAACCATACTATTTATCCAAAAATATTCAAACTAATCTGTTCCTCTTCAGCCTTACTCTGCAAACTAAAGTTTATTTTTATCACACCACTGTGTCACAAATGCTTTAAACAGTCACCGTCTAAAAAGTAGAGTTGATATATGAAGTTGGCGACCGAGTCATCTTCAGCCCCAGAGTGTTGTAAGAGGTCGGAAGTGCGTCTCTGGAAAGAGCGTAATTAGAATGTGAATCGTTATCTTTGGCCACCAGGGGAACACCTCAACCTAAATGCTCATAGAGGTGCATACATAAGCCGAGGGGGCAAACAATTATGATGAAGATATCATGACTTCCTCGAAAATAATCCGGCGTTGCTTCGGGGTACAGTTCGTCTGAGCGAGTTATTTTGGAGAAATGTTAAACGTATTTGAATTGCGATTTTATCTTTGGCAACAAAGTAAACTTTATTTTCTCATTACAATTAATTTTGTAGACTACTTATTTTTTTTAATATAAGGTATCAGGTGATATTGATTTTAAAAAATGTACAGCCCCGGGAAAAAAAAAGACGCTCCACCCTCGGTTAATCGAGCATCGTTCATCGTAGAGAAAATTAAATGATACCATTCGATTAGGAATAATATCCTCTACAAATTAATGTGCGTAAAATTTGCATAAGGGGCCGTCTTCATATCTAAACGCGCACAAAATTTGAAATTTTCAATAGCAACACCCAATTTTGATGTCACCCATAAGTTCTAGACCCCCAAATTAGTCCAAATTCAAATAATTTTCACGGCGTTTCTATCTTTATATCCGAAGATATTCAATATTCCGGAATGTGCAATTTTCGGGGATCAGCTCCATATTGAAAACCGCAATTTGAAGGGCGATGTTTCGTTGATTTACCACAGCACAGTTGTAAATTATTGAACTGTCCTCTTGACATCCAGCATTATGGCTTACCTCACAGCCAAAGGGTCGCAGGTTTGATTCCTGCATGAGAGGGTGAGCATTTTCATGGCTGGGTGTGGTGTTGTCTTGTGTGTGACAGTATTACTAAGGCAGTGGGCCTGTAATGGGTAGGATTATGTGAGCCTCAAATACGGCACGATTATTAGGGGTAAAATGCCGTACAGGGTACGTTGCTAAAAACTAATGGGGCATTTGTGCCAGGATCAATAAAAGAAAGAAGAAATAAAGAAGAATGAAATGTTTATTTTCAAGTGTCATTTTATAATACTGTTTCAAAAACAATGAGACTAACAAATATCTGCAGATGACGCGACAAAACAACTCCGTTGGAACTTGGTGACGAATTTAAAAGTATCAATCCGTCATTATCAATCACCGTTTGAAGTCCTGTTGGTGTTTAGTATCACATAATTTTATAATTTGTTATTGTTTTATATAAATATTTTTTATTATAAATTATCACATTTTGTGGGCGATTTCAACTCGCAGTAGCTCCAGAACTATTAATCGACAGTAACATAAGAAGATCCCATTTATAACAATACAAGTTTCCATCCTTCAATACAGTAGCAGAATTACGTTGATTAGGTTGCATCTATACAATACTATTTATACAAAGTTTTTATTAAAACTGGGTAAAAATAAATACCCGTTTTCTTAAATAAAGATTAACTTACAATTAATATAACTTTTTCAAATTAGTCATTTTTTAAACTAATATACGACTCCTAAAATCATCGTGATGCTGAATATTTAAACATTTCAAAAGAACTAGAGGGAGGAAATACCTGGAATTTTACATAAACATATAAAATTGCTTTGTGAATCGATTTTTATCAAAACATGTCCAGGTTTGTATTCATATTTTTTCGATTATTGATTTCATAATTAATATTTCAAACAAACAATTATTTCTACAAAAATAAAAATCATGTAAATGTGCTTAGGTTGTTTAGTAGTAACGTCATATAAATAATCAGAGTGAGCAGATAATTATTACAGAAGATATGAATGGAAGTCTTGGAAACTAATTTAACATTGGGAGCTCAAAATTTTACATACTCACATCTCAGAAACGCTTCACCCAAATGACTTGAATTCGGTATCACAGGTTAAATTTTGCTCTAGTTTCGAACTATGTTGTCAAACTTGGCTGTTGCCATTTAAAATTTCAAAGCTTGTGCGCGTTTAGATATGAAGACGGCCCTTTATGCAAATTTTACGTACATTAATTTGTACAGGATGTTATTCCTAATCAAATGGTATCATTCAATTTTCTCTACGATGAACGGTGCTCGATTCACAGAGGGTGGGGCGTTTTTTTTTCCGCGGCTGTACATTGTTAACTACAGTACGAATAACAGATAGGCTTAGAAAATCAGAATAATGAACATTGTATATTTAAAAACTTGTGTTCTCCAAAATTCAAATTTTAAAATATCTTTAAAATTTTCAATACTCGATAGTAATTTTCAATTGCTATCGAGATTTTCAATTACTATACTTCGATAGCAATTTTCAATTACTATCAAATCATACCTGCATATAAAATGAATATATTTTAAGGAGCTATTGATATCAATAAATAATACTTCCATATATAACGCAAAATCCATACTATCATTTTTGGACGCAATTAATATTTATTAAATATCATTTTCACAGTTAAATGGTCTCAAAATCATTAGTATTGCATAATTTTCTTTTGCAATTTATGAACTATTATATTTATAGTTTAAGTTACCACAATAATTTTTCTAAATAAGAAATTATGTTGCACGTGTCAGTCATTTTTTCGTTCATTATGTTTGTTCATAACTAACATGACAGAAATAATATACAAATATAGTTGAATTTACAGACCCCCCCCCCCATCATTCCAAGATTAGCCGAAATATTGTTATATGGTGCTAAAGAGTACTCTTCCACAAAATGTCTAATTTGAAAGAAATTGATACTTTTTTTACACTATGGTTTGAGCAAATGAAAATAATGTTTCCATGCTACGAGAAAGTAAACATAAAATACTATTTATTCAAAAATGTTCAATCTTTATATTTATTGTCCAACGTTCTACCGACAAAATTTTTGGTTTATAGCACCGTTATACCAGAAATATATATTATAAACTGCCAACATCCAGTTGTGCAGTTGATGTGAAAAATCAAAATGCCACTCGATATTTATTGCCTCTAGGTGATCAACCTTACACAGTCTTGGCTCTGCATACGTCGAGAGTTAAACAATTACAGTTGTGGTGACGGTTTTCCCCCCTGTTTGTTCTTCTGGCTTAATTATTTAATAAGTGCATATTTTCGACTTTAAAATTCATCCCTTCTGCGAATTTCGATTATAATTTGGAGCGCAGAAGATTTCTTACACTTTTTGATCAGCTGACTATTTTTATTGCTATTTTTATTGTTTTTGCTGCTCCGGGAGTCGAGCGTCTTCTGGTTTCTCTAGACAGCATACAGGCGTATAGTACGGTACTGCCTGGGGATTGTTCTAGAAGGTTTTGGAAGCTAACGGTCTGAGTGCGGCGTGATGGAATTGCTTGGTGAATCTTGAATGGCGTTAGTTGGATTTTGATGCTTCCGGGAAAGTTTTTCCCAATAACTAGAACGAGATGGACCTCTGGGAATTTTTTGCTCCTGCAGAATAATTTCGGTAGATATTTAAATGTTTTAACAAAGTATACTTCAAAGGACCTAGCTTGTGCCTGAAGGTCTTCAATATCATGGGAAAGAGTGCTATTTGGTGGATTCTGATGTTACGACATATATCTCCTCTCCTCAGAAAAGTCATGTGGTTCAAATACGTTGGTTCTTCACATAGGTATAATCAGTAAAAAAGAAAACCTGAAATTCCTGTAAGTACACTCTTGTCTATTATTGTTGGATGGAGCTTCTATTCAAGATCACTTAAATTTATTTACCAAGTAATTGTAATGTTATACAGAAATATAAACTCTCAAGCTCCAATAATTTTCTTGATTGTAATTGTTTATTTTAAAACTGCATATTTTCCCTCTGAAAATGTCAGAGAGATGTATTGATTATGTTCTGTTTTCCATATCAGTTAATCTCACCCTGTAATATATATATATATATACTTGTGTAAAAAAAAATAAAAATATATGCCGGCAAAAAATCTCATGCATAGCTAGCTTTACCTCCACTACATTAATGATTAACTATTTTGTTCTTCAAATATTGTTGTTTTGTTCGGGTCCACGTTTTGGGTAAATTCCCAAGCACAGAGCGTGAACCTGGAATTACCGCTATACTTAATCACGTGCCATATTTTGGTGATTACAAATAAGTGTTCAATATCCTTCTACAACCTTCTTCTACTACTTTTACAACTTCAGCAACGCCCACGATTCGACATGGTATAAATATGTTGGCTATTATGAAAGGTATACGAAATTATCTCGAAGGTTCAAGTGGTTTGAAATATGGGAATATAATTAATGAATGTTTGAAATATTATAATAAAAACAGTCAAACTTATTAAAACTCCGTTTTAGCATTTGGCAATAATGATTTCTTATTTAGTTTCATATATTTTATAGGCAACTTTTGATAATATTAAGGAGATTTTCATTATTTTCCGAAATGAATAGGTAATATTACAGAGAGTATTCGAAGGCATTGAAATATAATACCTTGATTTCAAAACTGAATCTAAAGTAGTATTCTACTAAATATTCTACTATAAAAAAAACTACTACTTTTAATGAGGTAAGTTAGAGGTAAACTACCCATTTACATTTCTTGCGATCCGTCTGAAAACTTGCAAGGGATCTAACAGGCTATAAAAAAAATGTCCGTGTTGAGAAAATGTTTAAAAAGCTTTATAAAAAATAATCTTTACTTACTTTTTCTATTCGATATTTGTTCAGCTGATTTTGGGTAAAGACGTACTCTTCTAGCCGTTCTGCAGTAAATCAGAAAAGTTGGGCACCTGGATGGAAGATTAGCAGAAATAAAAAACATCCAAAGACAACAAGGAATCATGATCGTCCGAGAAATATTAGCTATCCATCATCTATATAGTTGTATATGTTGTGCTGATGCACCTATAAAACTAATTTCTAACGATATAGCCATTGAAATAAATCCCCTGGAAGGTATACATAGATGTGGCTGAATAACTGACATAGTCGCCATTGAATCCATTTCTGTTGGCGTCACTTTTTTAAAATTTGACGCTTTCATTTTGTTGCAACATTTTTCTAGCGGTTGATAGACAGTTTGAACACTTGTTTCGTTAGTATTCCACATATCTTCTTATACAACTTCATATTTATGTAAAATTGTCTTTAAACTCGTGTATAAATACCAGAGTTATGCTTTTGTAATCTTTTCTCGGGACTCAGACTTGCTGATTCAAAAGATTTGATAAAATGTTTATAATGCATTTTTATGCATATACCATCAACCATCACCATCTGAGTTGCAAGCTTTGAATTATTCCGAATACTTTGAATCATAATATTATTTTTCAGTTTACATTTTAAATGACCAGTAAAATTCTGCTTACTTTAGCAGTAACAAATTTATACTTAGGACCATTTTCTTTCCTGTTCTGATAATTTAACAGTCATTTTGTCGATTTCAAACGTTTCAAATAAATTTTTCAATGACAAATTCCTTTCTATCATGTCAATATCAGCTATTCCATAACGTCTTTCGCGGTATTTTATCACTCAATAGATTCTCCAAAGACGCCCCGAGAGAATTTGTGTATGTGGTGAATAAACACGACGTCAAGAAAAGTCATGGACCTGGCAAAACATATATATATATATATATATAAGAAGATAAAAAAAAATGGAGATGTGATATAAGTGTCAACAGGGAAATAACAAATGGCCAAGGGGGATTGTGACCCCTTGTTCCCCTTTTATAGCCAGCTATTACTCCTGAAGAAACACTCACGGAACCGTTACGTGCCTGTGGCCATATTTCCTTGGAACGTCAAAGCAAAAGACGTATGTCAGAAGGCACGTAACGGTTCCGTGAGTGTTTCCTCAGGAGTAATAACTGGCTCTAAACGGGAACAAGGAGTCACAATCCCCATTGGCCATTTGTTATTTCCCTGTTGGCACTTCTATCACATCTCGATCTTTTTTGATCTTCTTATATACAAGACATTAATACAGCTGCATTGCGCTTATAGGACTTGACAATTTCTATTAGTTTACAATCGGGTACGTTTCGTAATTTGTTATTTGCAATATATATATATATATAATATACAAGGTGATTCAAAAGTCCGGAGCAAAAGTAAAACGCTATAAAATATATCTATGGGTCGGAGAGACATGCGGTTTTCAGATTAATATTTACCGTGGTGGGGGATTTTGTGCGGCATGAAAAAAAAATTAGTTCAAACTCTCGACACTCAGGGCGCTGCGGCAGATAAAGCCATGGAGGTGACTTATGCATGGAGGTGATAGTACACATGACTGGCCTGCGAGATCCCCAGATCTCACAGCCTGTGATTTCTCGTTGTGGGGATGCCTAAAATCACGGGTCTATAGAGGAAAGCCCCAGTCCTTACCAGCACTGAAAGACGCCTTACGGCAGGGGGTAGCAGCCATTCCCTTTAATACGCTGTTTCATGCTGTATCAGCCGTAATACCGCGACTGCACTCAGTACTGGAATGTGGTGGTGGACACATTGAGCACTTGCAACTGTAAATCATGCTGAAATAAAATATTTCATTTCACAACTATTACCTCGCATTGTTTTGTTCGGAGCAGCACTCCTCTAGTGTCGAGACTTTGAACTATTTTTTTTTTATGCCATACAAAATCCCCCACCACGGTGAATATTAATCTGCAAACCGCATGTCTCTCCGACCCATAGATATTTTTTATAGCGTTTTACTTTTGCTCCGAACTTTTGAATCACACTGTATGTATATATATACCGGGTGGTCAGAATTATAACACCCCTACTCTGAGCTCGCTATACATCGAACTACTCAGTGAATAGGCCCCAAAATTGTTGAACCTACTATTCAAGACATGGGGAAAGGGTTTACGCGAAAAAAATTAGTTCCAAAAACACCGATAGGTGGCGCTGTACAACAGAAAATATGCTAAAAAAACACAAAATAATCACAAAAAACAAACATACACATGCGATACGGAATTTTTCCTCTTTAATTTCTTTTGCTGATATGAAAAAAAAGAAGATAAAAAAGTGAAGAAACTTAAACTCTCATTGTAACTGCAATTTCGCACTGTAAGCATAAAAATTTGCATAAACCCTTGGTTTGCAGCTACTATGTTCTGGGCATAAAAGGGGATAAAACTGGGAAATTTTCATTCTTATCAGCGATGGCTGTCACACTGCCAGAACCCGCTTTGCTTGTGAAGCTATTTCATGTAAACAAAGGACATGCTGCAGCTGCACTTCGAGAGTTTCATCGACTAAGAATTTACGCAAATGACCATTACTTCCACAAGCTCTCAGGAGAATGATCGATCGATTCGAGAAAACTGGACATCTTGGAGTTCAGCCGGGTAGAGGACGCAAATCGACCAATCACGAGCCGCAGTTGAACAAGCTGTCCACAGACTGCAGATTTTACATCTTGAAGAAGGGAACCATATTGAGCAGCATTCCCTGCATCGACAAGGTCCTTGTGATATGAATGTTTGGTACGTTCGAATAAAATGTGTTACAAATGTGTATTCTGTGTCTTTTCAGCATATTTTCTATTGTACAGCGCCACCTACCGGTGTTTCTGGAACTGTTTTTTTCGCGTAATCCCTTTCCCCATGTCTTGAATAGTAGGTTCAACAATTTTGGAGTCTTTACACTGAGTAGTTCGATGTATAGAGAGTTCAGAGTAGCGGTGTTTTAATTCTGACCACCTGGTATATATATATATGTGTGTGTGTGTGTGTGTGTTACATACATACATTCAAAAATCTTCTCTGATTGGCTACTTTTATGTTTATATTCTGTTCGTCAACTGTTAATCTCTATATGTCCACTACCTCTTTTCCTACGTTAATTGGATTTGAACACGAACCACTCGAGTGGATCATAAGTGTCGATACCCTTTCTTAATGCGGAAGTAGGGGGTCATCCGAAAAAACTTCTACCGTTTAGGTACAACCCACCTAAGAAACATATTTGAAGCGTTTCAGAGGCCTCTATTATAAATCTATTATACAGGATACCTAAACAGTGGGGTACCGGGAGGTTTCGCTTTCTATTTAAGATGTGAAAAAAAGTCAGTTACAAAGTCGTAGAGCGTTGCAGAATGAGTATATATCATTTTGCCCCCGGCAGAAAACGGAAAAGATCTCAGAAAACCAATGTGTACAATCTAATATTTTTTTACACACAAAATACAAAATGTTCACCTACAGAAACAATGCCTGTTTGCGCACGTGTAAGATGTCTCTGCGTTAACGCTGTTATATTCATATTCTTAAAACTGTCTCTTTCAAAATCGTTTTTTGGCGAGTTATTTTCCATCTTTCGTGGGAGAACAAAAAGGCTTAGTACTAATTTTTCAGCGATCTGACACTTTCTAAGTGACTTTTCCCTCTATCTCTAACAGGAAGCGAGATATCTCCCCGTACCCCACTAAAAAGGGAGGTACCTAAATATACAGGCTGGCGCAGCAGCAGCCATCTTGATTCCTAGTTGAACCGGTGGCTGTACATGGAGAAAACTTTCTCGTCCTATTCTTGGGATCTCGAGAATAACCAAACATTCTAAACTACTTTCTTGAATGATTGGTACAATTTTTTTGAAAGAAGAAGCACCCTATTTTACAGCTAAATTGTGCTTCTCGTTAGATCACCGAAGTCAAGCAGCATCGGGCGCGGTTATTACTTGGGTGGGTGACCACCTGGGAACACCGCGTGCTGTTGGCACATTTCGGGCGCGGTAGCCCGTTGGTTTGCGCGCTAGATTTGCACCCTGCCACAACTGCCGCCATGTTTATGCGGAGTACGATCACGTTAAACATATGGGTCTGTAAGTCCTTCCGAGAGGTTGGTGGTAAGGGAAGGAGGGTACGGTCCCTGTAATATGCCTCCCCCACTGGGTTCCGGTCTAAATTGGGCTGCACTTCCCGGCCGTCCAAACCGTTACCTTACACCTTTCTGGTAGGCCGGACGGTCTGGGTCTCAACAACAACAGCTAAATTGTGCATCAAATATCAGTCATAGAGCATGGGCGCGCAATTTAAATTGCACAGGCAAATTACAACTGACTGTACCGGTTTGAGTCAAAATGGCGGCTACATCAACCTGCATATTTAGGAGCCTTACTTCCTAACGTTGTCTCATCGTGTAGCGCCATAGAAGTTGCCAATATACCTGTATAAAATAACCCCTAATACTTCTCGGATTATTGGAATGATCTATGACTTTCCTTGACACCCTTTATAGACATTAAAATTGCTTAAAAGCTGTAAATTCGATATTTTTCAAATAAAAAGTGATGTCGTTTAATATTTCGTGCAATTAACCTCTTTCTTACGGGTGGGGCAGCGTCCATCCCAAACGAAGAACCTCTCAAAAAGATAGGTATTTGACATACCCTATCCCAAACAGTTCGATCCCCCTTTGCAGACATTGGCCAATATCTGTCTGCAAAGGGGGATCAAAATGTTTGGGATAGGGTATGTCAAATACCTGTTTTTTTTAGAGGTTCTTCATTTAGGATGGAGGAGCGAACTGAACTGTTTGGGATAGGGTATGTCAAATGCCTGTCTTTTTGAGAGATTCTTCGTTTGAGATGGACGCTGTTCCTCCCGTAAGCAAAAGGTTAAACAAAATCTAACAGATATATAGGCGTATTAAGGATCTTGGAACGTAGGAAGGTGATATGATCCAATGAGGTGGTTTATATTGCTGGATTTCATTCTCTAATACAGACTGTGCCGAACTGGTAATACCCTTGATGCCGAACCGGTAATCAAACCATGGATCTTCGTATTGTCCAGCCGACATTCGCTCTACCGTTCACCTACTGGGACAGAATTGCAAGTTCATATCGTTGAAGTGGATTCTACATTCTCCAATCAATGATACCAGATTGGGGTGTAGCTGACAATATTGTTAACCACCTCTTTTTATTTTTACCTCAGGTTGATACTATTTTTATCCTCCAGATTAGCTTCTTGCCTGGTCGTATTCATCCCACTTTAAAATCGGCGCTCAATATCTCAGAGTCCTCTGAATCTGTACTAGTCGTACCAGAGTAACTTTAAGACCTCCAATATAGTTACAGTAACCTACAGGGTTGGTTTATTTGGGCGCCTTTTTGCCCTAAACGGGAATCGAACCACCGATTTTCGCACTGCCCAGTCGACGCTCTACCATTGAACTACTGGGATTGGATTACAAACTCCTATTGTGGAATTAAATCAGGTGTAAAACAGGGATGTGTGATGCCCGGTTTATTATTCAATATAGTTATTAACTGGATCATGAGAAACACCATCAAAGACAAGAGAAGAGGCATTAAATGGAATTTTACATCAGTTTTAGAAACTTTAGATTTTGCAAATGACATTATTATTTTAGCCTCTAGATTTTGTAATCTACAACAGGAAACTAATGGCCTTAACAAGTTTGCTAAAACTACTGGTTTATTATTCAGTAAAGGTAAAAGAAAAGTCTTAAGAATTAATGAAAAAACTTCTGAGAATGTAAAACTAGATGATGAACCCATTGAAGATGTAAATAGCTTTACATTCCTTAGAGTACTGATGCACAAGGAGGGTTTAACAGATGAAGAAATCAAAATAAGTGTTGCAAACTCTCAGAATTGTTTTAGAAATCTAAATATAGTATGAAGAGCTAATAACCATAATTTAAAAACCAAAATCAACATTTTTAATTCCTAAGTGAAGAGCGTTTTATTTTGTGGAGCCGAAACACGGAAATTAACAATGGGCC
Organism: Amaurobius ferox; assembly: GCA_951213105.1. NCBI lineage: Eukaryota > Metazoa > Arthropoda > Arachnida > Araneae > Amaurobiidae > Amaurobius > Amaurobius ferox. The sequence continues at coordinate 35,424,271 of OX578149.1, read as the reverse complement.
AATACAAGTTGAATGCCTGGGAGACTAAATGTCTGAGGAAATTTTAGGGAGTATTTTGGCCTTATATTATTACTAACACCGAACTCTAGAACAGTACTGGACAGAAAGCAATAGAGATAGAAATAAAAAACCGTAGATGAAAATTGACTGGACATGTCTTAAGAATGCCACAGCATAACATCCCTTCTGTGGCATTTATTTAGGCACCCTAGGGGGGAAAATCTCGGGGTAGACCCTAGCTAACTTGGAGGAGACTAATAGAACAAGAGAGGAATCTGATGAGATGGACGAGCTAGTCAGAAGCAAGGCTTGCGGCACAGGGTCGACCAGGTTGGCGACGCAAGCTGAAGACCTTATATGCCACTAGGTACGAAGAGTGATGATGATTGTGGACTCTGCAAGACTCTAAACAGAGCTTAACGAATTCTTTTTCGTCAATGAGGCGGTGGAGTTATGATTTATCTTCCTATTCCACTGAACGGATAAAGCAAGAAAGGGAAATAATTCGAAATTCTGGGCTCGGTCTTAAAAAAGCAAGAAAAAATATGAAGAAGATATTTCCCTATGCAGAATTAAGCATGAAACTAATATACATGAAATAGACTGAAATTAGATGATGAACGCATTTTCAAAACTTTATCAATCCGTTCTGGTCCGTCAGGCATGAGAATAGCCGACCGCTTTTACGAAAAATCAGCGGACTCTTCTCATGCGGACTCTTCTTAAGTATCTCAAAGAAGAGTCCGCAATGTTTGTACTTAAATTTTTTTTTATTAAACTTTATCACCTTTTACGATCGGGAAAAGGGCCATAAAATGAAATTGCTTTCAAGCTACAACAGCCCCTCTTTCACACTTTAGCAAAAGACAAGCAGACTTTCGAGAAATCTACATTTAAAATCGAATTTTTTTCCCTTATTTTATATGCAGTTTCATGTGTTTGAGATTCGAAATGGGTGTGCGAGATGTGTTCGATTTTTCTTTTCCGAAAAGATATCGATCTGTCTGGATTTTTTTTATTTTCACTTTCCTTTGTGTCCTCTTCATATAATACAATTTATAAGGAAAGTATTGTATTTGGGGGGGTCAAAAATTTGAATTTGAAATTTAAATACTGTTAGATGTTTTGCAAACCTTAGAGAATCATGACTCAGCAGAGTTAGTATGACTGGTGTGTGTGTGTAAAGATGTAATAGCTGCAAAATTAAAAGTCTGATTGTCATGAAATTTGTTAGTCAAGTAAATCCCGTGTTAGAAAGGAAAACCTTGATTTACTTGAGTAATTAGATTTTAATGCAGATGGTGAAAATACAGTTGATAATTAATTAGATCATGACGTATAAAATGATGCACATATATGGTTTATTAAGCAGGCGTATGTTTTTGAAAATTTTGGATTTCCCAAGCTTGGAAGTTGACGTTCAAATGCGAGAGCTAGACCATGTCGAGTAAAAATAAAAAAAATTGTTACATACAATGTCAAGTTTCATACATAAAAATAGGAAACATAAATCTGAGCGCAAGACTTTAATCGTCAACGGTTACAGAATGCTCCAACTGGGGGAAGAGTTGGCAGGCTTATTCCAGAAGGACAACAGTTCTACAAACTACGGAATATCTGAGAGACCGAGTCAGACGATCTCGCAATGTCGTCTCAATTCGTCGTACATCATAAGGGCTGCGGAATCAGAATTACTAACAAGGTGGTCATATGTCCTCTCAGTGCATATTAAAACAAATTGTCCAAATGCATCATGATTAATCTTTTCTCAAATTGAAAAAGAAAAGAAAATTTAAGGAAATAAAAGAGAACATTAAAAAAATAACTGCCGGGTGAAAGCTCAGAGAAAGATACATTATTTTCATCTTGAAAGAAACGATACAAATGGGCATAAACATTGTGAAATACTAAAGGGTCTGATAAAATTTTATCTTTTAACAGATGATACAAATCTACGCAGATGTCTAACAATGCCTTAACTATGTGCGATATGAATATAATAGAGATCCTGATGAAGTTTAATCCTGATACCGGTGATACAAATAGACCTAAATAATATACTAGCTATTCTGATGAAGTTTTATCCTGAAACGAATGATTCAAATCAACAACAATGTGCAATAATATTTAAACAATGTGCGATGTGAGTATACCAGGAGTTTGATGTCCAACTCCAGATGTTTTTGTATTCAGATTCAGTTTTATGTGCTTAAGATTCAACATGACTGTACGATATGATCAGTTTTTTCTTTCCGCAAACATATCGGAAAGAATTTATTGATCCGTCAGGATATCTCTTTATCTGTTTTCCTTCTTCTGCTTTTGCCGTTGCTGGTGAGATAGTTGTTGTTGAGACCCAGACCGTCCGACCTACCAGAAAGGTGTAAGGTAACTGTATGGACGGCCGGGAAGTGCCACCCAATTTAGACCGGAACCCAGTGGGGGAGGCATCCACAGGGACCGTACCCCCCTTCCCCTACCACCAACCTCTCGGAAGGACTTACGGACCCACATGTTTAACGTGATCGTACTCCGCATGAACACGACGGCATTTGTGGTAGCGTGCAAATCTAGCGCGCAAACCACGGGGATACCGCACCCGAGATGGCTAACAGCACGCGGTGTTCCGAGGTGGTCACCCACCAAGTACTAACCGCGCCCGATGCTGCTTGACTTCGGTGATCTAACGAGAACCGGTGTTTTCAGCACGGTACGGCCGTTGGCCCGCTGGTGAGATAGTGAAAAATCACAGCCATCGTGATCAGCAAACCTGATAATAAGTTTTCTGATTTTATGCCCTGTTCTTCACAGATTTTGTATTCGAGATTAACTGAATACTTAGTGGTGGGTTTGTCGGGAACATGTTGACAACAGATGTTCAGTTTTTTCGATCCGTTTTACGTACATTACATACTTGAATTCAAAGGCATTATTTCAACGTTTCTGTCGTAAAATAATTTATTAAATTAAAAAAAACATCTCATTTAATAGGATTTATGGGAGAAATTGAAATCTATAGAATATTACTTGCGATTATAATAATTATTCCGGTTTAAGCGCTTTTGACGGGTGGTTTAATATTAAGTAAAAAGCGTTAATATACAATCCATGTGTACATGATGTACATTAATTGTGTACATGCATACTATATAATAAAAGCCATTATATCTGTCTGTCTGTCTATCACGTTTATCGTAAATTTAGCACAATTTAATATTTAGTATCTTAGAAACTGCTCTTGCTTAAGCATATTTGCGACCTCATCATAGTGAATCTAATTGTTTCTGAATTTTTCCATTTTAGATGAAAAAGACATATAATATCTCGAGGATGGAACTGCTCACGTTCTGTAAATTCTGTAATTCTCTTTTCAATAAAAACGTAATAAAAACGGATATTTATGTAATAATTGTTTGCATAATTATTTTATGTATTGCTTTTATTTTCAAAGCAAAATGTTCGTAAAATTTTATGCCTTGTTCTTGTCAGATTGCTGCTAAAATCAACATACCTCTGACACATAATGATTAAAATAACTGTACTAAATTCTATTCAAGTCGCTCAATTTGCCCCTGAGATAATCGTGTGTCCGATCTCTCCCTCATACACATATAACGTAAGAAATGAATGGTTCGTATTCAAAGGTGCTCAACACGAATAATTAGTAAAAATTTTAGAGTCGTAATTTTGACCATATCACAATACCTCCGTTTTACATACACTTTGCATTGTAGAGAAAGTAAAAAATTACTGTAGAATCCAAGCGAACATTCTAACCAAATTAAAATTTGAAACAAATTCATATAAAATCTTGTTGATTTAAGAAATAACTTTGCATCAACATTTGAATTCAGAGATCCGGGAACGACAGCATCTTATCTTTATCTACCATACAGCTCCATTCCTTAACAACAAATTTATGACGGAACGTTCATATGGGGAACAATTGTGTGCACATTTAAGTTTCAATGCAGCTATTAAGCATTTTTATACTCTTTTGCACGCATTTTTCTGGGCTTTGTTGCCCCAAGCAGGAGTTGAACCTTAGATCTCCGAACTGGCCAGCCTATGCTCCACCGTTCAGCTAATGTGACGAAATTGCAAGCTCTTATCATCGAAGTGGACTCTGCATTCTACACTCTCTAATATCAAATTAGCGGGCAACTGACAATCTGACTGACCACCTCCTGCAATTTTTACTACAGGTTAGCCTCCTGCTATTACTATTTTTACCTATGTTAGTATCCTGCGTGGTCGTTATCCTCTCAATTTGAAATCGGCGCCCAATCTTCCAGAGTCCACGGAATCCGTACTAGTCGTACTAGGGTTACTTTCAAATCTCCGACATCTTTACACTAACCTACAGGGTTGATTTGTTCGGGAGCCATTCTAAAGAGCCTTGCTGTCGCAACCGGAAATGGAATCTTAGATCTCCGAACTGGCCAACCGACGCTCTACCGTGGAACTATTGGTGCGAAATTGCAAGCTTTTATTGTCGGACTCTTCAACTTATTTAGTACAGTTATACTATTTTTTGGAAAAACCCGAAATGACATCTCCATCCTTCCTTCTTTCTTTCTTTCTTTTGACCTACCCGAAGGAGTTGTTGTTGTTGAGACCCAGACCGTCCGACCTACCAGAAAGGTGTAAGGTAACCGTTTGGACGACCAGGAAGTGCCACCCAATTTAGACCGGAATCCAGTGGGGGAGGCATCCACAGAGACCGTACCCTCCTTCCCCTACCACCAACCTCTCGGAAGGACTTACGGACCCATATATTTAACGTGATCATACTCCGCATGAGCACGGCGGCAATTGTGGTAGCGTGCAAATCCAGCGCGCAAACCATCGGGCTACCGCGCCCGAAATGTGCCAACAGCACGCGGTGTTCCCAGGTGGTCACCCACCCAAGTACTAACCGCGCCCGCTACCCGAAGGTGTAAAGTATCTCTTTGGACGGTTGGAACAGTGTCACTCAATTTAGGCAGGAACCCAGTGGGGGTGACATCCGCAGAAACTGTACCCTACTTTCCCTAATATCAACCTCTCGAGATGACTTTCAGACCCACATATTTAACGTGCCTGTACTCTTCGTGAACACGGCGACAGTTTGAGCAGAGCTGGGAATCGAACGAGGATCTTCCGAATGCAATCCCTGCCTCCTAACCACTGGGCTGTCCCGTCCCACCTCCAGAACCTGAAATTGAAATCCTTAACAAACCCCCTACCCTCACCAAAACTTAATGCTGAAACCAAGTCAGTCGCCATTTAAGCTATATCTTTAGCCAATCCTGAGAAATAGATGTTTCAAAAGAATTTTTTGAAGTGGAAATATTTAGTAAAAAGAAAACCAATCCCCTCTAAAATTTGATGCTGAGTCCATATAAGTCTTCATCTAAACTTTATCTATAGTTGACTCTTAGAAATGGATGGCTCAAAGAAAATGTAAATATTTAATCGATATATCCTGAATTCGAAGTGAAAGACACAGGCCACCTGACTCACCTTAAAGCATGAGAAGCTGATTGAGTGCCCTGCCTGAATTGGAAGTGTAAACCTATAATGTAAATCCATATAGTGTAAGTTCTTAGTGAAGTTTTTTCTGGGGATTTACATTAAGGGTTATTGATTTTATTAAATTTTTTAACTGGAATTAAAAAATCTGCAAGTATAAATCCTTAGTGAACTTCCGAATACCCTCCGAAATTTTAAATTCAAATCAATCATCATCTAAACTCTAGCTATAGCTAATCCTGAGATATATATACAATTTAAAGAAAATTTTGAATCGTAATTGGAAAAGGAATCGGAGATGGAAATCCTTGTAATCCACATTACCTCTTTTCGAATTGTATGCTGAATCCATATCATTCATCCCTCAAGTTCCGTTCTGTAGCAAATCTTGAGAAATATATACTTACAAAGAAGGGTTTTAGTAAAAACAACAGTATGGGAACATTTTACCACCAACAATTAAATCTCCTATGCAATTTCATTGTATTACCAACAGTATAGCCGTTTTTCGTATGACATATATAATATAAAGGAACATGAAATTCACATTTTAAGATGAATTTTCAATACTTAGATACTTTCGTTTTGAAATGTTATAATAATTCTAACAAAAAAGAAAGAGGCGAGTTCTTGCGTAAACAAACAATAAACAGACAAATAGAATCACAACTTACAATATTATTATATACATAATAACAGATACACCCGGCGTTTCTCATGATTTAAAATATGTACAAATACCTGTAGCATTTTCAGTGACATTGTTATTCAAAGTATTCGATAAAAATATTTAATTTAATTCTTCTACAAAAAAGAATAAGTATATCTTTTCTCTCCATACAAAATTATCTTCACAGACAGATCTGTAGAATAAAACATAGTCTCGCTTGAAAACAAATTTATATAAACTATGACATTGAATCAATATATACCAAATTAAAGCTCTAAAATTGTTTTGGAAGATATACCCGTACTATTTATATTTTTGTAGATTAAAAGGTAAATATGAAATTGGAAATATGAATAATTCCCGTAACATTTAAACCCAAAGGCCGTAATTGATATAATCTAGACAAAAATGCAATACAGTTTATACTAATAAGCATTTATTTTCAAATCCATATCTTATTATGTAAATTATTATTTAAATAAAAAAATATTATAAAAATCCTCCAATATATAAACAAATTTGATTTTATTGCGTTGCTGAGAAACATGATATAATTTTCTTCAAATAAATTTGAGTAAAAAATATCGTCTGCATAATGCTATTGCTATGGAAGGCTTTATTGTGCGTTTTCTAATAATGCCTGGACAACCCCTGGTCTTAGAAACTCGAACTAAATTTGAAGTAAGGCTATTACAAGTCTACCTACAAACATTCATGAAATTCCGTACAGCCCTTTTTCCATGACAAACAAGTTTTAAATTTTATTTATAAAGATTTAATTTTTATAAATTCAAGAAACGTGTTAGAATATATTCTGTTCTACCTGTAAATCCTTAAGATATTTCAACATCCGGACCATCATTCTTTCCAAAAAATAGAAGAAAGAGAAAACATTTTTCATTGGAAATCCATCTTTTTTTTCTCTATTTTATGCTTTTCTCCTCACAGGTCGTTTGCTCGCTGACAAACCAGAGAATAATGCCTTAAATGCCAGATCACTGAATAAAAAAGGAAGGCAAACAAATGTGCTCTCCTCTTCCTCCTATTCTTCAAGAAAGTTCCTCAAGCTATCAATGCTCGAAGAAAAGCATTAAAGTATTGTAAAGATTTGAAGCGATGGACTTAAAATACGTTGTTGCATGGACAGCCTTTACTGCAGTACTCTGATTAATAAATATCTTGTTGGCTCCACTGGTTATTCCCCTAGATTAATATTTTATTCACTTATAATTTGATAAATCGTATTGTGCTTATTATTCCCTTACACAGAGTACAGAAACATTAAATATATGGGTCCAAAAGTTTTTACAGGAGGTTGGTGGCAGGGTGAGGAGGGTATAGTGTGCGGTGGCAAAATTTTATATTTATGCACTACCACCACTTACCATAGTGTCCCCAGTTGACTCAGAGATCGTATTAGTGACAACTCAAAGATTTAAGTACATTGCGTATATTAATTCAGAAAGCAGAAGATTTTGTGTCCACTAACTTTTATTATATGTGAATCATGAAACAATTAAATAATAAACAAACATTGCATTTATTAAATTATACCTCAACTTGACTTCAGGGTGTACTAAGTTAGCCGATAATTATTTTACCAAAATTTATAATTGATTAAATTCACCTACACTCGAACTTATGGCTATATTGCTAGGGGATTTTCCCAAGCTCAGAGCTTATGGTTATAATTATCTATACATTTAATTATATTAGTAACAGTCGAATTTTAAAAACACAATACCTCCAACACTGATGTAAGGGCTTACCGTGTAATTAGTAACCGTCTCCAATATTCACATGCATAGGATGTTGGGGATAGGCGATGGAGGAAAACAGGACATACGGGCCTCCCGGTTTCAGGAGAATTCCTTCGCAGGATTGGGACTCCCCCCTTATTTATGGGTCGAGCCCGGTGAGTATGAACAGTGTTTGCACATCTTGTAAACATTGTGTTATGCCACATAGCATATAGTCTCTGTGGGTATTTTTAATGTTGAATTGTACCTTTAGTGCATTTTAGGATGACAACATGTGAAACTATTTTGAAGTACCCAATTGACTTATATTTTGCTCAACTCTACATTGAGAATTATCAATGCTCAATGCATCAACAATGAGCAATATAGTTCATATATCGAAAAATTTAATCGCTAATTCAATTTGGCGTCATTTTCGTTAACGTAGCATCATTTTTGCAATTTAACGATATTACTTTCCTTATATGCATAATGTATAAGGAAAGTATTGTGACGGGGTCGAAAATTCGAATTTGAGTTTTCGACGGGAGAGCGCGTTTCAAGCATCCCTGATCACGAATCAAACATTTTTGAAGTGATGTCTATGTGTGTGTGTGTGTGTGTGTGTGTGTGTGTGTGTGTGTGTGTGTGTGTGTGTGTGTGTGTGTGTGTGTGTGTGTGTGTGTCAGTGGGCCTTTGGAGACGATAACCGACGAACGAATGGACCAATTCGAACGAAACTTGGTACCAAAATCACAATCCATAAACACTGGCTGCCTATTGTTTTTATACGCAATCGAATGTTCAGAACCCCCCTAAATTTTCAAATGAAATTTTGAAAAAACCAAAACCACTAATAAAGTTACGCAAATAGACATTTCTTATGTAATTTTTCATTAGAAAACGATTGGCATAAATTTTAGAACGCTAACATGAACCGTTCTCGAGATATTGTCCATTTTTCAAAAAAAATATCAAAAAGTCATATAAAATAAAATAAAAATTTTCCTATTGAGAAACATGTTCACTTTTCATATGTAATACCATGCGATAAATTGAGTGACATCATTCTCGTGGATCTAGCTCGTTCCATTCATGAGAAAAGATACTTTGAATAATACTTTTGTATTTGAACGCCAATAGTCATTTATTTATATGCTGTAAGAATAACTTATTTCTTAGTGCATAACGCTTGGCGAGATTTTGGCGACGAACTTGGCGGAATGTCGCCAACTTGGCGACTTTTTTAAAATGTTGCCAAATTAACGAAAATCTCGCCAAATGGATAAAAATGTCGCTAAATCAATAAAATGACGATTAATTGTCGAAAATTCAATATCTTGGAAAGAATATTAGTATCAACTATAAGAAAATCCTATTTTTTTACTGTAAAAGTAGCAAATTCATTACATTACATAAGGAAAGTCATGTGTTGCCCACATCAGATTTTTTATTGCAATATTTGTACAACTTTCGTTTAAAACGTTTTATTTCATTCGTGAGTTACTGCATCCACAGACTCACGAACGCGCACACATATATACACGCTTACACAAAGACAGAGACATTACCTCAAAAACGTTCGACTCGTATTTAAGGATGTTTGAAAACGTTCTTTTTCGTCGAAAACTCAAATTTGAATTTTTCACCCCGTCACATTACTTTACACATTATACTACATCCTACATATATTGGGAAAGTATTAATGCAAGTAAATGTAAATGATTATGGCAGAGAAAAAATATTTTTTGCGGAGCATCTGTATGAGATTGAAATGGTATAGTGATAGAGAGGAAAATAGCAAAATCGAACTAATGGGATGGAATATAAACCGACTTCTACTATCAAACGGAAGAAATCGAGATGGAAATTTGAAAAATATGGGAGCGAGTTAGAAAGTATAAATTTATAGATGTCATTTACTATTAATATTGCAAACACGAATAAGTACGACATTTAAGTTAGTATTTATCATCAATATGAAACATACTGTAAAAGTTAGTGAGCAGGAATGTATAGATGCAATTTTCCCATGATTTTGCATTGAGAGTAAGTCCAATATTTTCATAATATGTCGATAAACGCCTTTTAAACATAAGTATTAAGAACAGGTGCAAATGATTTCTGATATACACTGGTATAAGACTTAGATTTGATTGATTTATGGAATACAAGCTATTAAATACCTAAAAAAAATTTAACGAGGTATATAAATTTTAATTCAAATTTTGGAATGTTTTCCTCTTTTATATATACGAGCCCTCTGGAAGAGGATGTAGACAAAATAAATTAAAAATATGTTACACAAATGAAGCTTTTAATATTGTGTGATAACCTTGAAAAAGGTCCAACTATATATTTAATTTATCGCTTTACTTATGCATTTGACTTCTCTCATCCTCGTATGGCACAACCTATCTTATTCAACCACGTAGCTTTATTTCCTCACAACTACATATGTATTCAAATTTCATTATTTAAGTTAACAAACCCACAAAATTTGGTAGAATTGATTCTGCTCCTTCCTGAAAATCCTTAAGATGTTTCTAACATACCCTTCATCATTCCTTCTATAAAAGAAAAGCGAACCCTTTCTATTGGAAATTCGTCTATTTTATCCATTTTGTGCTTTTTGCTTATTTATTGCTTTTCTCCAAGCATTGATAACTTGTCGAACATAGCTTGAAGAATAGGAGAAAGAGGGATATAAGCTAGTATTTCTGTTTTTATTCAGTGGTCTTGCGTTTCAGGCATTGTTCTTTGGTTTTCATCAACGAACAAATGACCTGTGAGCCTCACAGATCGTTTGTTCGTTGATAAAACCCAAAGAATATTGCCCCAAATGCGAGACCACTCAATAAAAAAAGAAAGACTAACTTATATCCCTCTTTCGCCTATTCTTCAAGCTATGTTCGACAAGTTATCAATGCTCGGAGAAAAGCACAAAATAATTGGAAATATTTGAAAAATTAGATTTAAAATTCATGTGTAGCCTTTACTGATGGACTTAAGCCTGAAGTATGATGAAGAAATGTCTAGAGTTCCACTGATTTTACTCATTGCTTTAGTAGATTAATATTTTATCCTCTTTATCTTCCAGTATCATAATCGTATCATTCTCAAATAACCCTTATGTACCTTAGATTAATTTCTATATTTTTTCGCTAAATACATAGTAGGAGAGAGTCTGACAATATCTGGTATAGTTGGGTCATATCGTATTCCACAGTTTTATACTTAAACATTCTATTTAGGTTTCATTAGTACAGCCATCTGATGGTTGCTCTATACAAGCTTTTGCATTACAGATTAAACATATTAAGAACTCAATTTCAGAGTCATATAGCCATTTATTATTTGTAGATATTTAGTGAAAGATTTTTGATTAAAAAGTGACAGTGTTTACCTTAACTTGACTGCGATCCTGCAATAACTGTACTGCAAAGAAAAAATTAGTAAGCATAGTGTAATATTCTTTATTTAATCAGCTATAGATGAAACATATAGTTAAATTTATAGGTAGAGCATAGCCTCAAGGACGTCATGTTCTTTTCTACGCGAGACAACGGAATCATATCAGATACTTCTCATGGACCAGAACCAAAAGCCCAGTTTGGCACCACTAATTTATACTCGTTTTTCTCTTATCGCTCTCTTTCTCTCTCTCTTTCTCTTCCTCTAAGTTTTGTGGAGTCTGAATAACATTTCCACTATTATTTCCCTCAGTTTGCATTATAATTTATGTTTCTTTAAACTAACCATCCTAACTGGTTCGGTTGTTAGACGAAACACCGACTTGGATCGTAAGGTTTTCAGTGTTCTTGAGTAGAAGGTTCTTGAGTAGAGGGATTTTAGTAGAGCTTGGAATGAAAGAATGGTTCTTGAGTAGACTATGGAGGATTCCAGTAGTGAGTGGAAGGAAATCCCATTCGATACAACAATGACTAGAAAGAGTCTAATATTCGGGATGTGGCCGCAATACGGGGCAAAGTAACAAAATACCTGGGTAAGCATATAAACTTTGTAAATGCGCATCCATGTAAGCATTATCATCAGCCTAGTATGTCGCAGTAAATTATAGATTTATAAATTATTCTGGACATGTGCACTAACAATTAGTATTATGTTGTCCATTGCTTTAAACAGCAAGCTGCTGTAATTTCTGTGAAGTTCCCAATAAACTAAATTTGTTTTAAAATTGTGCCGTTCTGTGTTATTTCCCTTGGACTGAAAGATCGATGTATCAAGTTGAGTTAAGCCATTTTTGACAGATTAAGAAAAAAGTCCTCTACAAAGGCATGTAAAGAGGATAAAGAGACACATTTAAAGTTTATAGTTTTACAACCCAGACTTAACAAACCCATGATTTTACTCCTTAATTATCATATAACTCGTACCAAAAATTTATAGCTGATAAATTTAACTCGTGAAACTAATGTTGGTGTTCTCACCACATTAATTTCTCGAGCTACATTAATCAGTACACCACATTGTGCCCATTTCATTCAGCTCTTGGTGTTACCTTTACGGATGCATTAATGCATTCACCACAAGTCTGGAGTAAAGAAAGTGGCTTATTTCTCCTTCCTGGTTGATGTATTACTATTGACATAAAGATAATATTTGTAGCAGCAGTAATGGAGACGGCTATAAAAGGCTTTGAAAAGACTGGGATTACTCAGTTTGATCGATATATTTTTCCAGATATTTATTAGATCCTTCAAAAGTTGCTGATATATTAGATTCCAAGGATATAAGCTCCTTAAAGCCAAATCATTTGGCATCTAACACCGACAAAACTTCATATAATTAAACTTTTGTAAGCAATGAAAAATCCCAAATTCCGCATTCCTCTGACAGGTACTGTAAGTCTATCATGCACATCGATTGACTGTTATTTTTTGTCTTCTTATCTGAAATATATCCGGTGGTTCAAGGACCAGACCTCTTCCTCCTCCTTGGTGTCTTCTATCATGATATAGCACCACCACATAAGCGAAATCTATCTAGCAAGAGGATAATAGGGAAAGCAGCAGTTTTCACATCACCATACAGAAACGAATCGTAATCTGCCTTTGTGAAGGACGAGAAAAGCCAGGAGAATAACATCAAGTAAGAAAAAGAAACATTTTCAGTCACTCGTTGTTCCGTAGACCAAATCAGTAGGCTTAAGACACAAAACATGAAGAGAAAATAACAGAAAAGGATCATCAATGTCAGAAATAGGAAACAGTGATGACTCTTATCTCTGCTGCACTGCTTTATACTGAACCTTAGTGGACACTGAGGGGTGGTTTGAGTAAGGTCGCAATTTGGCTTACGATGCTTGCAGTAATTCAGAAGAAGAGGGGAGGGGACATATTTTATTTGTGAGTTTTTCGACTGAAAAAGGATGATTTAAATTCAATGTACATCAAAATTTACTGTTATGATTTCTAGGAATTACCGTATGCATAAATTTTATGTAATTTTTACAAGTTTCATAAAATAAAAATAAGGTTTTTAAAAATTACTTTCCTTTAAATAAGTGCTCAATTTGAATCCCTTTTCCTGTGGGGTAAAATAGCGTACTTTATTATTTCTTATAATTTTTACTTTAAAATTATTTGTTATGTTTTTAGAAATATTTAAGCCGTAGCATTGTTCTATTGTGAACATATTATATTCACATTGTAAAACAGCAGGTGAGTAAACAATACTTACCTGGTTATGTCCAACCCTATATGTGTAGTAAAGAAGTTGTAATGGGACCCAAATTGTGATCAAAATAAAAGTAAAATGTATTTTATTTTTAAATAATTATTTTTATTTTACTAATCTGCTGTTTCTAAAAAATATTTTATTAAATTTTCCTGCCAAGACCAACATAACCCAATCATTATAAAACTGAGACCAAACTCACATGACCTAAAATCTGCTCAAAGATTGGACAGTACTGAATTTTAATGCACATGAAATGATTCTTTTAAAATCCTATAGAGTTAATTAGTATTTTGAAGAGAAATCACTTTCATTTGCAAAATAAAAAATCTGATGTGGACAGCACATGACTTTCCCTGCAGACTTATATTCACGTTCTCTTTATTTTAATTAAATTTAATTCACTTCAGTTCAATTTTCGTTCTCATTTAGTAACTGGACTTATTTTCAAATGTGGCGTAGAGAAAATACAAAAACACTAAAATATCTCAAGAACGGCTAGTCCTGGTGTAATGGGTTGGTCTTTTGATCGTTAAAAATTAGGTATAAAACAAGCATTTAATGGATATATTTGAGCATAGTTTAGATTTTGACGATTTTTGCGGGCCATTTCGTAAAAAAAAGCAGGCTATTTTTTCCGAATCGTACCAAAATCTAATCAGCTACAGGGTAACCCACAAGCGACTTATTAACCGATTTTAGTGAAATTCGGTCCATTAGTTTTTCAGCTAGAAAAGGATACAGGCAATTTCTGAAGGGCATTTCGCAAAAAAAAGCGGGTTCTTTTATCCCGAATTGTACCCAAAACTAATCAGCACCAGAGTCGCCCAAGAGTGACTTACCTACCAAATTTTATGAAATTCGGTCCATTAGTTTTTTAATTAGAGTGGATACAACATCTGTACAGACAGACAGACACACACACACAGACGTCACGCTAAAAATTGCTTTTTCGTATTCTAGAGGTCTCGAAACGTGTAGATCCGTCGAAAACTCGAGTTGTGATTTTCGGTATAATTCCAATACTTTCCCTATACATTACCATGTATTGCAGGGATAGTAAAAAAAAAAAAAAAATTCTTATCCTAAAATCGTCTGAAATATAAGTAGAGAATAATAAGAAGAAAAGGATAACTTCTACTTTCTCATGCTATGCAATATAGTATAGACAAAGTATGGTTTTCAAGAAAATTTTCGAATTCGGTATTTTGATGCTAGTACATGTTTTCAGGTCTCCTGAACACATTTTATCTATTTTTGAAGTGATGTCTGCCTGTGGTCAATTTCTTGCGTAGTCGATAGCGCTCATAAATATTAATGGATTTTTTTCGAACCTTTATATCCGGCTTTGTTAACACAAAAATCTGGAATCAGACAGAATTTTCTAAAATTGGACCGAAAACTTTTTATGTTTTTTTAACATGGCAGCATAGGGGAAAATTTGACATAATCATGCATAAAAAGGGTTATTAACGGTTCAACGATCACGAGACTTAACAGTTTCAATTGTTGTAAGAAATATCCGCGATACAATTGTTTTTTGTTCGTGACGTCTTTGGTCCCCCTCTGGAGAAGAGGCAAATTACTCCCCCCTCGGAGGGATTCATTCTCAAGTATGGAATCAATCGAAATGTATTTTCAAGCTCTTTATAGTAAAGATTAACATGCTATCATTGTATTCATTTGGACCCATGGTACCGATTTTTCAAAAATGTTCTTGTAAAATTAGAATTAAATAAAAAAAAGATATTAAAAAATGGATTTTGATATGAGAAAGTCGAGTTGAACCATATTCCAGATAATTGTCTTCCAAACATCCACAGTAGCTGGAAATAGTGTGCATATAAACAAGAAAGATCAATCATGCTTAAAGCATTGATTATGAAACACTTTCCAACTTCAATGCAATTTTATTTAAACATGTCTAAGATGCAATACATTCCCGGTAATATTTTAAAACTTATCACAATACTACATTAATTTATTATATTTGAAAACTTAAACCTTCATCGAAAAAAATGAACGTCATTCAAATGATGGCATTGACATATAAATTGCCTGGTTTAAACATCTCTGAAATGGGATACATTCCTTGGTAATAATTTTAGAATTATCATAATACTACGATAATTTATTATATTTGAAAACTTCATCGAAAACAACTGAAATTCATTCAAATGACGTCATAGGAAGAATAACACGCCTGGCTCTCTCTATAAAAGCAGAATTTCTTTCATAAATAAGTTCCCATTCATGTCATTCATCAGAATACTATAATAATTTATTTTATTTGAAAATTAAGATCATGGAGCTACACGTAATTAAACTCTATGCGTAAAACTTCATCGAAAAAAATCGTCCTTCTCTTTATAAAATCAATGAATATTTTATTCATATCAGCTATGCAGACTCCATGGTCTAAATGATTTTGTGTTAAAGAAATACAGCAAATGTAATACAACTCATTCTACATATTTTGCTGTTTACATTTTACATAGGTGAAAAGTAGGCTTCGTTGTAGAAATAACCAAATTTGGATGAGCATTTAAACTCAAGTATATTGTAATTGCGTTGTTTTAGTGTTGAAGACCCAGACCGACCGGCTCGTCAGCAAGGACATGAGCAACCGTTAAGTCGGCCGCGTGTTGTTTTAGTGTGTAGATGCACAGAATTTATGCAAAATTCTGTGCATGTTTGTTTTAGTGTGTAGATGCACAGAATTTATGCAAAAATAAAGTGGTTTTAGGACGGATACAACACTCAATATGAATTAAAAAGAACTTTAAAAATCACCAAGATGGATGCCATATATAATTTTGAAAGGGGATCGCTTCATATAAGAGGTGTTATTATTATTTTAATTTTTATTTAAAAACTACTGAATATATTTCGCTAAATTTTTTTTCATGTATTTTATGGAACAATTTGAATATTACCTAAAATTTTCGAAGCAATTTGTGAATTTTAAATCCGCTTAAAAAATGTTTAAAAAATTAGGTCCCATAGGGCCCAATGTATATCATTTTTTCAACCCGGGTTCAATCCAAACTAATTGGATGATATTATCCATTTATATTCCCATAGGTCCTACAGACCGTCTGAACAACATACTAAAATTTCATTTTGATTAAGTCATTTTTACGGCAGTTATCGTGCTAACGGACAGACAGACAGACAGAATACACAAAGTCATAAACACTTTTCAACTTTGTTGTAAAGTGTTAAAAACTGAAAGCTTTAAAATAGAATTAATGGGAGGGAATATAAAGCAAGTTCTACTATCTCAACAGAAACCAGCTAATATCGCAATGGAACATTCAAATTTACTACGAATAATATGTTCCAGAGCATAAATGTAGAGATGCCATTTTCCGTTAATATTGCAAACGCAAGCAAATACCATTTTTAACACTTTACAACAAAGTTGAAAAGTGTTTATGACTTTGTTCATTCTGTCTGTCTGTCTGTCTGTCTGTCTGTCTGTCCGTTAGCACGATAACTGCCGTAAAAATGACTTAATCAAAATGAAATTTTAGTATGTTGTTCAGACGGTCTGTAGGACCTATGGGAATATAAATGAATAATATCACACAATTAGTTTTGGATTGAACCCGGGTTGAAAAAATGAAATACATTGAGCCCTATGGGACCTAATTTTTCTAACATTTTTAAGCGGATTTAAAATTCACAAATTGCTTCGAAAATTTTAGGTAATAGTCAAATTGTTCCATAAAATATATAAAAAAAAATTCTGCTAAATATATTCAGTAGTTTTTTAAATAAAAATTAAAATAATAATTACACATCTTATATGAAACGATCACGTGACCATGATATGAAACGATCACATGATCCACTTCAAAATGATATATGGCATCCATCTTGTTTCAAATTCGTGATTTTTTAAAGTTCTTTTTAATTCATATTGAGTGTTGTATCCATCCTAAAACTTTTTTATTTCTGCTTAAATTCTGTGCATCTACATAGTAAAACAACACAATGGCAATATATTTGAGTTTAAATTCTCATTCAAATTTGATTATTTCTATAACTAAGCCTATTTTTCACCTATGTAAAATGTAAACAGCAAAATATGTAGAATGAGTTGTATTAGAATTACTGTATTTCTTTAACACAAAATAATTCAGTCCATGGAGTCTGCATGGCTGATATGAATGAAATATCAATTGATTTTATAAACAGAAGGACGATTTTTTTCGATGAAGTTTTAAGCATGAAGTTTATGAATTGTA
The DNA here is from genome assembly GCA_951213105.1 of Amaurobius ferox. Taxonomy (NCBI): domain Eukaryota; kingdom Metazoa; phylum Arthropoda; class Arachnida; order Araneae; family Amaurobiidae; genus Amaurobius; species Amaurobius ferox. Next base: position 35,406,395 of record OX578149.1, on the reverse strand, counting down.
GCTCCATGATCTTAATTTTTAAATAAAATAAATTATTATAGTATTGTGATGAATGAAATGGAGAAAGTTATGAATGAAATCCTGCTTTTATAGAGAGATCCAGGCGTGTTATTTTTTCTATGACGTCATTTGAATTAATTTCAGTTGTTTTTGATGAAGTTTTTAAATAAAATAAATTATTATAGTATTGTGATGAATGAAATGGAGAAAGTTATGAATGAAATCCTGCTTTTATAGAGAGATCCAGGCGTGTTATTTTTTCTATGACGTCATTTGAATTAATTTCAGTTGTTTTCGATGAAGTTTTCAAATATAATAAATTATCGTAGTATTATGATAGATTTAAAAATATTACCGTGGAATGTATTGCATTTTAGAGATATTTAAACCACGCAATTTATATTTCAATGCCGTCATTTGAATGAAGTTCATTTTTTTCAATGAAGGTTTAAGTTTTCAAATATAATAAATCAATGTAGTATCGTGATAAGTTTTAAAATATTACCGAGGAATGTATTGCATTTTCGACTTTTTTAAATAAAATTGCATTGAAGTTGGAAGGTGTTTCATAATCAATGCTTTAAGCATGATTGATCTTTCTTGTTTTATTAACATCTTTTCATAAATATTGCGAAATTAAGGCTAGTGAACATGAATTTAGAGCTGCTATTTTTCCATAATATCACAAAAAGTTCAATTTCCTCATCCATAAATATTGTGAACATATTCTAATGAATTCTATTCTACGCTGGTTTAATAACCTGGAATTGTAGTTACGTCAAATGGTATATCTACTGGTAACTATTATATAATATACATACAGCTGAATGCGATTGACTGACTAAGGCACACTTCCACAGCCCAAACTATTAAGGGTAGAAACGTGAAATTCTGTATACACTTGGAACTTGACCTCTTTAGATATTAGAAATATCTAAAATCATGGAATTTTGTTTGATAATTTTATAAATCGCTGGATTTCCGTTCTTACATTTCTTTAACTATAATTCGTGAACTATGAGGTATGCAAAATTCGTTTTTATACCATCCTGCACAGAAACAATTATAATAATTTTTTTAATGAACACCAAGGGTGTACAATTAACCGTTCTCGCGATATTTTAATTTACAGTTAAGGTAGGCACTTGTATTATAATTTATCAATAAATTTATTTATAGCTTTTGATTCAGTTGTCATAAATATGATGAATGAGTTATGTTTTCAAATACCGAAATGGTTTCTTGGATATTTTTCAAATCAAAGAATTCCAAAATGAAACTGTAATTATTTGATTTGTATTAAAAACGCCGAAAATTAACTGGAGTGTTATTCAACACGACATTCTCATACCAGAATCCATTTTTACTTTCCTTATATACATAATGTATAAGAAAACTACTGTGACGGGGTCGAAAATTCGAATTCCAGTTTTCGACGGGACAGCACGTTTCAAGCATCCCTGATCACGAATCGAACATTTTTGAAGTGATGTCTGTGTGTGTGTGTGTGTGTGTGTGTGTGTGTGTGTGTGTGTGTCAGTGAGCCTGTGAAAACGTTATCTCACGAACGAATGGAGGGATTTGAATGAGATTTGGTACAAAAATCACAATCCGTGAATACTGGAAGTCTATTGGTTTAAAACATAATCGAATTTTCAGAACACCCCCCCCCCCTAAATTTTTCAGTGAAATTTTGAAAAAATCATCAAAAAGTCAAAACCTTTAATAAAATTACGCAAATAGACCTTTCTTATGTAATTTTTCCTTAGAAAACGATTGACATAAATTTTAGAACGCTAGCATGAACCATTCTCGAGATATTGCACATTTTTCAAATAAATTTATCAAAAAATCCCATAAATTAAAAAAAATATTAACTGTTAAGAAACATGTTCACTTTTCATATGTAATATCATGCGATAAATTTGGTGACATCATTCTCGTGAATCTAACTCGTTCCATTCACGAGAGAAGATACTTTGAGTAATACTTTTGTATTTAAACGCGAATAGTCATTTATCCGCTGTAAGAATAACTTATTTCTCCGTCCATAACGCTTGGGGAGATTCTGGCGACAAATTTAGTGGAATGTCGCCAACTTGGCGACACTTTTAAATGTTGCCAAATTAACGAAAATCTCGCCAAATAGATAAAAATGACGCTAAATCAATGAAAATGACGACTAATTGAAGACAATTCAATATCTTGGAAATAATATGAGTATCTACTATAAGAGTAACATTTTATTAACTGTAGATGTAGTAAGTTCATTGCATTATATATGGAAAGTTATGTGCTGCCCACATCAGATTTTTAAGTAGCTGGTGTATTTTCTTTTCAAACTTTTCAAGAAAAATTTTAAAAAATCTGTATCATTGTTTCAAATTATCCGAATTACAGCATGTAACCCTTTATTTTAGAGGGCTAGAAATATTTTTTTCGATGGATACCATATTTGCCAATATACCCCCCTCAGGGGTAACTTGCCTCCTCCTCCTGGGGATATAATGACGTTACGAACGCCAAAATTGTATCGCGGCTATTTTTCACTGCAACGATTGAAACTGTTAACTTTTGTGACCATTGAGCCATAAATAACCCCTTTTATGCATAATTGTTTCCCATTTTGTCTTCTGCTGCCATAGTGAAAAAATATGAAATTTTGAATAAATTTCGAAGTTTTCGCTCGAATTTCTAAAAATTCTATCTAGATCCAGATTTTTTGATAACAAGGCCGGATATAACGTTTCGTAAAAATCCATTACTATTCGTAGCAGCTACACACGATATCGACCACAGACAGACGAACATCCCTCAAAAAATAGTCAAAACATGTTCAGGAGGTTCTTAAATATATATAAGCATCAAAATCTCGAAATCGAAAAATTTCATAAAAGAATACTTTCATTATATTATGTACTACAGTTTGAGGAAGTAAAAATGGCAGCACACAGTGATCGGAAATGAAATATTATGTTACATTTCGCAATTTTCATGTTAACTGAAGTATAAAATGCGCGCCATTTTTTTTGCTTAAATTCAAAATAGTTCTTGATTTATTCAGAGCATTTATTAAGTGTATTGTCACATTTTGTGATCACTAGACATTTTGCCCTCGCGAAGGGTAAGAGGAAATCTTTAGTTTTATCATACTTTTGTGAACGTATTCTTCCACAGGCGTATTTTACTCTTTAACTTCAAAAATTAACTGAAGCGTGGCTCAACCAGACTTTCTCATACACAAAATTAATTTTGTTTTATAAATTTTACAAGAAAATATTTGAAAAATAGGTACAGTGGGTCCAAATAACTACAATTATAGCGTGTTAGACCTGCATTTTAAAGGGCTTGTAAAAAAATTTTCAATTGATACCATGCTTGACAATGTACTCCTGGGAGGGGGTAACTTGTCTCCAGAAGGGAGCTGCAACGAACCTTGCTGCCGCAACCGCAAATCGATTCCGAATCTGGAAATCCGAATCTGGATGTCCGAACTGGCCAGCTGACACTCTATCGTTGAGCTACTGGGGCGAAATTGCAAGTTCTTATCGTCGAAGTGGACTCTGCATTGTCCACCCTCTAATGAGAGATTGGACGGCAACTGACCATCTGATTGACTGCCTTATGGTATTTTTACCGCAGGTTAGCCTCCTGCTATCACTGTTTTTACCCAGGTTAGTATCCTGCGGGGTCGTTATCCTCTCAATTTGAAACCGGCGCTCAATCTTCCAAATTCCATTGAATCCATATTACCGTACTGGAGTCAATTTCATACCTCCGATAGCTATAGAATATACCTCACTATAAATTTTATTTTTCAATGATCTCTTTATCTACAGCCTTGATCAAATGTATTAGACACCCCAATTTTTCTACTTTAACTGCGGGTGTGTTACTTGAAATCATCTCATTTGTTTATGACTGCATACGTAGTGGGAAGTTGAAATGCAAATGCAAACGTCATTTCAATTGACAACCAATAAAACATTTCCAGGACGATAACTGGAAATTCCAGGTTTTTGTGGAAGCAGTCAGTTGCATTCGCTGTTCTGGTTTGTACACGCGGACGCGATTGTTTCTTATCTCATCTAAATTTGAGATCTGATCTGTATAAAATACCAAAAACTAAGGCGTTTAGCAGTGAACAACGGTTGAAAATTCAATTTTTATACGAGGAAGGCAATAGCCAATGCGAAATTACCAGAAATGTGAAATGTTCGAGATGTGGGGTGCAATACACTATCAAAAGTCTTTAGTATACTGGTAGTCATTTAAATTGTCGAAGAAGTGGGAGAAAAAATATCCCTACATCCAGGGATAACCGACTTTTGAAACGATTTGCATTGAAAAACTGTAGAAAATCTTCATTTCAATTAGCTACTGAATTGTTTGAGGCAACAAATAAAAAAGGATTCTCTGCTCCAACCACTAGAAGACGGCTTGTAGAAGCTGGATTGAAAGACTACAAGGCCATTAAGAAGCCACGGATTTCCGAAATAAACAAAAAGAAACGGTTGGAATGGTTTCTTAAACATCGTCATTTTACTGAAGAAGATTGGGCGAAAGTTTTGTTGTCTGATAAATCAAACGTTCAGGTAAGTTTCATTTCACTTGGTGTTATTCAAAACTAGCTTGAAGTTGTCAATATGTAGCAACTTTTTTTTGCAAAGCTCTTTAGGATGTTAGTAAAATGATGTTAAGACTATAGGTATTTGGAACACCTGGTGTGTCTTATGTGAGAAGACGTGTAGGTGAGGAATATAAGGAAGAGTGCATAGTGTCCACTGTGAGCCATGGTGATGACACCATATTGATTTGGAGATGCATGGGAGCCGACGGTGTGGGCGAAATGTACATCTGTGAGGGACGAATGAACTCTTTGACGTACATAAATGCACTAGAAACAACACTGCAAGCATCTTTTCCAAGAATGTTCGGCGATACAAACATGGACGGAGTCAGACTCCAGCGAGACAATGCAAATTGTCACACATCTGCTGTGACTATGAAGTGGTTCAGTGAAAATGGTGTACATCTTTTGCATTCTCCCCCACAGTCTCCAGACCTCAACCCCATTGAACAGTTGTTGGCTCAGCTCAAACGCAAGATCAGGAAGCATTCCATTACTTCAAAAACAACTTTAAAATTCATATTGCAAGAGGAATGGAAGAAGATACCGAGAGAGGAATATAGTAGGTTAGTACGCTCTATGCCTAAAAGAATTAATGCCGTCATAAAGGCAAAAGGAGGTTCAACCAAATATTGATAAGTTTCAATAAAAAATGATCATTTTGAATTTCTGCATTTTTATTTTATCCCAAAACATGTAGCTTAAAAAAATGGATTTCAGTAGGGTGCCTAATACTTTTGATCAAGACTGTATATTCGCAATAACCCTTTTCCCATTTTTGAAAAATGGACATACTTGTCAAGTTCAAATATAATTTCAAACTGTCTGTTTAACCACAATATTTTTCATCAATTGTTATCGTTTTAGACCTAAATAAATGTTAGTTTGGCGGGATGATAGACCTTGGGCGCCTCCTAAGGGCAGGAGGTATCCTTTCCCGGCCGTGCAGCTAGCTACTCTAATCCCACTATGTGAGTCGCACGGTCTGGGGTTTTCAGACCTCGGGCAGCTTTGCACTAACCTATAGGGTTGATTTGCTCGGGCGTCATTGTAAAGAACATTGCTGTCCCAACCGGAAGTCGAACCTTGTATCTCCAAATTGACCAGCCGACGCTCTACCGTTGAGATACTGGGAAGAAATTGCAAGCTCTTATCGTACATATCGTCGAAGTGGACGCTACAAAACTTTCTTTACGTTACAAAACTTTTTTTTTTCATTTTCTTAATTCATTCCATTTTGCATTAAATAAAGTTTTATAGCACAAAATAACGCATAAAATGTATTGGAACACATAAGATGGATCTTAAAAAACGATTAATTTTAGAATTTTGCTGTTTTCATTCATCTTGCCGTCAAATTTCACTTATAAAGCAAACTAAAGCTTGTTTTGCCAGCTAACGGTCACTAAATATAGCAACCATCTTTTATAGTAATCACCTTTTCAACAAGTTGCGTTCCGTTGCCTACGCAAAAATCGCACAGCAACAACGTGGGCTGAAGTTTAGCTTGAGCAGGTCGAGTGAGTCCATTGCAGAGTAGAAAATTTTAAACGAAATTTAAATAAATATTGTCGGGTAAATTTTATAAGCAAGAAAGGATACAGACATTACAGAGAGAGAGAAAGAGAGAGACGTAAGGCAAAACACAGCGGATTCCTATTCTATAGATCCTGAAACATATAGATCTGTCAAAAACTTTATTTTCAACTTTTATCAATACTTCCCTACAAATGACTGTGTATAGGGAAAGTAATACTGAAAAAAAAAACTATTATGTAAGTAAAATTTTACATTTCTTTTCATATTCTTGCAAATGTATTCCTCCGCAGACACGTTTTGCTTTTTATCCGTAAAAAAAACTATTCTTTTTCATGAAAAGCATGAAACAAAAGTGAGGAATAATGCCAGAAAAGGATAAATATTGTTGGAAAAAAAAAGAAATAGAAAATATTTCTATCTCTCTCCGGTTGTGATCTTTGGGTCATCAACAGCTGCTGGAAATGGCGCGCAGATGGAGGGAGGGACAAATGGCAAAATCGAATTAATGGAGTGGAATATAAAGCGAGAGCTCCACTATCTCTACGAGAGCAAGCTTAATGTTAGGAAGAAACTTTGAAAAATACCGCGGAAGTTTGAATATGTAAATGTGTAGATGTATTATAGAGTCCAGAATTTATATATATATATATATATATATATATATTCTTATTATATATATATATATATATATATATATATATATATATATATATATTCTTATTATATATATATATATATTTATATATTTATATATATATATATATTCATATTATATATATATATATATCTGTTTTCGAATTCTCATCATTGATATTCGTTTAATATTCATAGTATGATGAATGCATATTTACATTGATTTAGATTTGTTCTCCCCATAACAGTTATATCTCTATTTTTTAAATTTTGGAAAGTCATAGTGCTTACTTGCCTACCCTTCCTTTTACGTAGTAGTAGATGATAGGAATTTGTTTTAATTTTATTTTAATTTTGGATTATTGTATTTATTAGATAATGTTTTATATGTGTTTTAAAAACCTCAAAAATATCTTTGGATTTTTATAAACAATATTTATTCTTTATTATTCCTGCATATCATGTAATTAGGCAAATATGCAATGTTTTACTTTTCCCTAGTTATAAATTGTTTGGGAAAAGTGTTTAAATTAGGTTTTATGCATGGACATCTTATATTTTAAGTTATGGTTATATGTGTTACAATTTATCTCTATTCAATCATTGGAATTATATATAATATATAATATATATATATATATATATATATATATATATGTATGTATATATATATATATATATATGCACTCTAAAACAAAAAATCGACGCAGAAAGAATTATCCAAATGAGACAAAATTTGGTACGTGTAATGTGATATATAGAAAAAGAAATTAGAATTTCAGCATAATTGGATGATATATTGCACTGAAAGATCTACACAAAGTGAGCACGTCAATATGGCGTTGATCCACCTATGGGCTTGAAACAAGCTGTTACCCGACGTGGCATTGATGCATAAAGTTGCCTTATGGTATTCTGGGGGATGTCTTTCAAATGGCCACCAATTGACGAGCTAATTGTTTTATTTCTGGGATGGTCGCAGGCGATGTCCCATCTCAGCTCAAATGTGCTCAAAAAGCGAGAGATCTGGGGATCTGACTGGCCAAGGAAGTGTGTCGTAAGCACGCAGACAATCATTAGAGAGGCGTGCCGTGTGTGGCTTGGCATTATCTTGCTGAAAAGTCAGCCCGCGGTATCGCGAAATGAATGGCAATACAACGGGTTGTAGAATGTCGGCAGCGTACCGCTGTGCTGTGATGGTGCCACGAAGGACTATCAAAGGGGTCCGGCTATCAAACGAAATGGCACCCCCAGACCATAACTCCCTGTTGGCGGGCCGTGTGGCTTATGACAGTAAGAGCAGAATCCTGACGATATTTGGGCTGTCTCCAGACACGTTTGCGCTGGTCGTCGAGACGCATTTCAAACGGGACTCATCACAAAGATAATTCGTTCCCAATCCGAACAATTCCACGGCACCATTGCAATCGCTGTTGTCGGTGCATACTGGTCAGTGGTAGGAGGCGTAATGGGCGCCGCGAGTATAGATTCCGCTCCCGTAGTCTTATTTTAATGGTCTAGGTAGTCACTTCCGTGTGTGTCACACGTTAGATGGTTGATAACGACGAATCTCATGCTGTCACAGCTGCTCTGACAATCGCTATATCTTCCCGTTCTGTCGTCGCTCTAGGCCATCTGCTGCCCGCTTGCCGCTGAAATCTGCCATTCCGAACCCGTTCCTGCCAACATCGTCTATTTGCTGCATCGCTCCTGCCCAAATGTCGAGCGATTCGTCTGTGAGCCCATCCAGCCTCATGCAGTCTGATCGCACGCACTCTTTTAAACTCCTTCATGTTCTCGTAGTGGCCACGAATTCGCCCGCGAGGCATTGTTACAATCAAAGTAAGGGGCCAACGGCCGTACCGTGTTGAAAACACCGGTTCTCGTTAGATCACCGAAGTGAAGCAGCATCGGGCGCGGTTAGTACTTGGTGGGTGACCACCTCGGAACACCGCGTGCTGTTGGCCATCTCGGGTGCGGTATCCCCGTGGTTTGCGCGCTAGATTTGCACGCTACTACAAATGCCGCCGTGTTCATGCGGAGTACGATCACGTTAAACATGTGGGTCCGTAAGTCCTTCCGAGAGGTTGGTGGTAGGGGAAGGAGGGTACGGTCCCTGTGGATGCCTCCCCCACTGGGTTCCGGTCTAAATTGGGTGGCACTTCCCGGCCGTCCATACAGTTACCTTACACCTTTCTGGTAGGTCGGACGGTCTGGGTCTCAACAACAACAACAACAATCAAAGTAAGTAAACGCAATCGAAATCCACTGCACGTTTTATTCCTGAAAGCGAGATTCGCTTCTTATATAAACCACCAGGGTGCTCAGTTTCAATGCGCTGTAGTTCCAACTATTCATTCATTGGCTGCGAAGTTTTGATTATTTGCATATCCGGTCAACAGGTGTGTGCGTATACAGTTTCATTACTATCGGATTATTTTGCGAGGCGCGTTGATTTTTTTGTCTTAGAGTGTATATATAAGCCACTAATTATTATTATTAAATATATGATTATATAAAAGTGAAAAATAATAAACTAACAACGAAAATTTAAAAGTAAAAATAGAAAATGCGATTCATAAGCGCATTTATTATTTTGAAAATTATCTTCGCTAAATATACGTAACGTTAGCCAGCTACGACTTAAAGCCCCTTTTTAATGGTGTTAGTGGTATATTCTTTTATTCATTTCTTCTGTACCTGCTATTGATTATTGTAAGAATTTTCATCTATGATTTCTGTTCATTCTATTTACCCAATCTTAATTATGGGTGTTCTGTCTCCAACACTTACTTCCTGGGTTGAGTTTCAGTGGAAGGTCCTTCAGCTCTTCGTTCCCCTTTTAATCCATGGTTTATTTTCTTCTCTTTCTCCTGGTCACTACTCAACTCTCTGTTATTCAATCTCAACTGTTTGACTCTCAAATACATGGATTTAAACATCCTGCCTCATAGTTCATGGTAATACATATTTTTTAATTTTTCAATTTTTATCCTCTATTTATGCTCATAGTCTGGGTTGTGGTATTTATAATAACAAACTATTGACATATCCTATTGACATGACTGATTATAATCCAAATTGATTATTGGATTAATCCAAACTGATTATTGGATAAATTTTGGTCGGATGCTCAGACGGGTAGAAGAGTCTTATCTGAATTATTTCCAACTAAAACCTAGTACTGTTTGTTTCTTCTTTTCGGCATGTTGGCCATGTTACAACTGTTTTGATTACCTTATTGTTTTAATGTTTTGTCATTAATTACTGGGTATTAGTTATTAACACATTTTCCATATATATATATATATACAGAGTATTCAATTAATGCGGCGACAAACTTAGACGGTTGTTCGTAGACATCAAGAGGAACAAAAATGGAAATGGTATCGCAAACCACGTTTAGTCGGCGAAAATCGCTAAAATACGAGTGCATGTTCTGACGTCAAGCGGGGATGACAAAAAGTACAATAATAACTACAAAAAGATTTATTTGACAGCATGTTTACAGCACAGCTTGTGGTGCACTGTACAATGCTGGAAAGGGAACGATGAGAATGATGTGAACGAAATTATTACAGGTGTTGTTCGAAGTGGCGGCCGCGGAAGTCATTGCACAGTCTACAACGCCGTAAAAACGATTCCCGGACCCCCTCAAAGATATCGGGTGTACTATGGATATCTACCGCAGCGAGGATCCGCGCTATGAGATCCTCCGGTGTGTCCACAGCCGTCTCATAAACGAGTGGTTTAAGGTGACTCTAGAGGAAGAACTTTAACGGATTGAGTTTCTGCGAACGTGGAGTCCAAGCACTGGATCCGGCGCATTCAATCCACCACCCTGGGTATGTAGCATGGAGGTGGTTACACATCACGCGGGTAAAATGTGCTGGGGCACCATCATACATGAACCACATGCCTCGCTGCATTACGGCCGGCACACTCTGCAGCAATTCCGGGAGGGCGTATTGCAGGAAACATGACGCTGCTTACGTCAGACATCATGAGAGAACCCAGGAGCGCATTCAGCGATCAACTGACATCCGTTTTCCCTCTTCTCTGAAGTCAAAACCTGCATACGTATTTTGGCTATTTTCACCGACTGAGCGTGGTTTGCGACACAATGTTCCATTTCAATTTTTTGATCCTCTTGATGTCTGCGAACAACAAAAATTGAGATTGAATATGGATTCACAAACCACGTTTAGTAGGTGAAAATCGCGAAAATACGTACGCAGGCTTTGACTCCAGAGAAGAGGGAAGGAGGATGTCAGTTGATCGCTGAATGCGTTCGTGAGATCGCTCACGATGTCTTACGTAAACAGCGTCGCGAAACGCATGCGGTGGATTGGGAACATGTGCTGTCATTGCGTAAGGTTGCGCCAATGGGATGATAGGCACGTGTAGCAGTTAATTGTCTGTTTCAGTGGCGATCGTGATGGCTGACTACACTAACGAGGAATACGCTGATATACATCTGATTTTCGGTTAGGCAGATAGCAACGGACACTTATCACAGCTGATGTACCAACATTAATATTCTAGGAGGCGTTGTCCGTACCATACCACTTACGGTAAAATCAATCGATGACTACGGGAAACAGGGACCTTCCAGACAGCACGGTGTGATGTAGGGAAACCGCTCAATGTACGCACGTCTCAAATGAAATTAAGCGTGCTGCAACGATTTGCCGATTCCCTGTCGACAAGTACGCGAACTGTTGCAGCTGAAATCCGTGTTCTGCACACATCGGTGGGGAATGTTCTGCATATTGAAAAGATGTACCCCTTCCACATCCAGAGGATTCAACTCCTAACCGAAGATGACTAACCCCGTCATGTACAGTTCGTGCGCTGAATGCTTGACGTCACCACATAAACTTATCCTCAGTTTCCTGCCACTGTTTTATTTTCTGATGAGGCCAGTTTTACGCGAGGAGGCATTGTCAACACGCACAATGCACACATGCCAGTGTCCCATGGAAATCTCAACAGAGATTCAGTGTCAATGTGTAGGCAGAAATCACCAGTGATTATCACTTGGGGCCGTACCTTCTGCCCCAACGCCTGAATGGCGCAACGTACCTTGTTTTTCTTTAACACGTCCTTCCGAAATTGCTAGAGTGTGCCTGTCGCAGTGCAGCGAGGCATGTGGTTCATTCATGATGGGGCACCAGTGCGCGTAGTGTGTAACCACCGCGATGCTACTTACCTAGAGAGATGGATTGGACGCGTCGGACCGGTTATTTGGCCTCCACGTTCGTCGTATCTCAATCCGTTGAACTTCTTCCTCTGTGGTCACCTTAAATCACTCGTTCATGAGACGCCTGTGGACACACAGGAGATTTCTATAGCGCGGATCGTCGTCGCTGCGGAAGACATCAAGAACACACCCGATAGTTTCGAGCGCTTCCGAGAATCGTTTTTACATCGTTGTAGACTGCACAATGACGTCCGCGGCCGCCATTTCAAACAACACCTGTAATAATTCCGTTCACATAACTCTCATCGTTCCCCTATCAGTATAGTACTGTGCACCACAAACAATATTGTAAATATGCTGTCAAATAAATCTTTTTGTAGTTATTACTTTTTGTCGTCTTCGAGTGGCGTCAAAACCTTCATACGTATTTTTGCAACTTTCACTGACTAAATGTGGTTTGCAACACAATGTTTAATTTCAATTTTTGTTCCTCTTGATGTCTACTAACAGTCCCCTAAGTTTGTCGCCACATTAACTGAACACCCTGTTTATATATATATATATATATATATATATATATATATATATATATATATATATATATATATATATATGTATCTGTGTGTGTGTACATTATTGAATAGTCTTAATTTTTCCGCTTTTTCGGAAATTGAACTTAATGTGAGATGGGTTACTTTTGTAATACACAAACACGTTTATAACAGGCGTTTCAATAAATTTGAAAGTATATGAAGGTGAAAAAAAATATGCTTCATGTGACCTGAGATAAATTGCATGGAATTTTATACCGATCGTGTAGAAGGAGTGCAATTTTCCAATTCTCATGGAAACTTGCAAGAAATCGTGGAAAATAGTAAGTTTCTTACTACCATTGCAGATATCGACTATTTCATGCTCATGAGCACATTATAAGTACGAAGCCGTTCCATGGATTATGCCATCTGCAGTGGGAGCTTCTTCCATATGGTTTGTTTTAATTAACTTTTTTAACTTTTACCCCTGAAATATAACTCTATAAAATAACATTTTTAAAACGTACAAGAAATCGCTTGGAATAAAATTTTCTAAATATACATAAATGTTTTATTTTCGGCATTGTCTGGTGGAATTTATTCTTCCTCAGATGCACACCTATATTTCACCCGCAACAAGAGCTATTTCTTTTCCCAAGAATGGCTGGCTCAAAAACCCAGAAATATGTAATAGAAAAAAAAAATTACGGCAAAATAAAAGGCGAATAATTCCATTTTTGTTTATTTGGCGTGTCTCTTTCTAGTAGTGATCTTTGTGCCGTCCGCAGCTGCTGTAATGGTATGCGCAGATAGAGAGGAAAGATGGCAAAATTGAATTAATGGACTAGAATATAAAGTGGAAGTACCACCGTCTCTAAGAGAACAAGCTCAGTGTTTGGTTGGAATTTTGAAAAATACACGCAGTACTGTTTCATATCATAAATTTGTGAATTTATGCAAATGTTAGAAGCTTATTTTTTTGTAAGATTGATTTTCATTTCACATTTTGAACGTTTTGGTGTGGAGCTTAATTGTTCTTTAATTGTGCAATTGACCCATCAAATTTAAAGTCAATATCTCATTTGCGAAAAAGCGTTTCTGATTTATTTCTCAAATCGAACACTTCAGCGTCCACCCTTAAAGTAGCAAATATTCGAAAAGTGAAATTACACACTTTCTTCCTTTCGAACATTCTACTCTTACACCAAATTTAAAGTCTCTATCTCATCGCGAAATATGTTTTTCTTCCATATTACAGTCCGAACGTTTCGGTGTAGAGCTGTCCCTCTACTGAACAATTTTGAAAAATATCAAGTTTATCAGATGTTTAATTAAATTGCATATCGAATTTCAAATCGATAATTCACTTAACAGAAGTCTCTAATTTATTCCGCAAATCGAATATTTTGGTGTCCGGCATCCCCAAGGTAGCAAGTATTAGCAAACAGAAATTGTAGATTTTTTTCTTTCGAACAATCTAATATTATACCGAAGTTAAAAGCCTCCATCTTATCGCAAAGTACGTCTATCATTCCACCTTTCGAATAGGGTTTTGGTTTGGAGCATCCCCTCAAATGAACATTCTTGAGAAACTATTTTCTTTTTGAGTTTTATGTTAAATGATTGGTCCATATACTAAATTTCACACCTCTAACACGTTTTAAAGAAGGCGTATCTCTTTCATTCGGCAAATCGAACATTTTGGTGTGCTACGCAGTTTCTTCTGTTCAAACCATACACCAAATTTTAAGCTTGTATCTCATCGTAAAGTATGTTTTTATATTTTCACTTTTCGAAAGTTTTTATGTGAAGCACCCCCTCTACTGAGTCTTTAAAACAATTTGAAATTTCCAGAGGGTTTTATTCCAGAGGGTAACGATTGACTTCTGAACCAAATTTCAAGTGTACTCGGGAAGTGCCTAAAACAGGCATGATAGTCAGATGGACATACGGACAGATGGACACTCGGCAATTAGTATGCATGGATGGATTTAAAATGAATCAAAAACGCATATGCTAAACACTACATCTTTCTGTTGTGTCAAAAGAATACTTTATTAACATTTTCCGACACGTAGATGTAATTTTCAAAGCATTGCGGCATTTTCAAACTGTCCATACATCCACTTTTATCGCCTCTCTAACTCCATGTTCTAAAGTCTAGCGCTAATCGAATAAACCTCAGGGTTGCGCCTCACTTTATATTTCGCACCATTTGATTACTTGTTCCATTTGGAACAGACATTTCAATTTCTACGCATAATTGCATTTAAATCCCGCATTTGCGTAGTGGTTTACTTAACAGGACTCCTGAATGTGGTTCATTAAGTTAATTATGCATCTGCAGTAAATGATTCATTTGTGCTTTATATTAAATGTTGCAATCAGTGCGTTTGTTTGAAATGTAGTTGATGATGTCGCATGCCTTTATCGGAACATTAGCTAATTTGCAATCACAACTGATTCAAATTGTCGGTTCTGGTTTCCCGAAGAAAATATGCATTAAAATACACTAGAATGTCAATTTCGACACCGAAGCTGAAGTATCCAGGGTATCAAGCTACATGTTTAATAACTGAGACGTTTATTTCATAAAAGAAGCAAAAAACTCGAAATAATAAATCCAATATGTTAAGTATTAAATAATTAATGTACAAGGTGATGTCAACTGAACTTTCGCACACAATCAGATTTGAGTCGATCTGAATTACCACCTCTCTAAAAGAGCAGTGTCCATATGTAAGAGCAACAAACGCAACCCAGCTGGTTGTTGTTGTTGAGACCCAGACCGTCCGACCTACCAGAAAGGTGTAAGGTAACTGTATGGACGGCCGGGAAGTGCCACCCAATTTAGACCGGAACCCAGTGGGGGAGGCATCCACAGGGACCGTACTCTCCTTCCCCTACCACCAACCTCTCGGAAGGACTTACGGACCCACATGTTTAACGTGATCGTACTCCGCATGAACACGGCGGCATTTTGTGGTAGCGTGCAAATCTAGCGCGCAAACCACGGGGATACCGCACCCGAGATGGCCAACAGTACGCGGTGTTCCGAGGTGGTCACCCACCAAGTACTAACCGCGCCCGATGCTGCTTGACTTCGGTGATCTAACGAGAACCGGTGTTTTCAGCACGGTACGGCCGTTGGCCCGCAACCCAGCTGGTTGAAAAACTCACTTATACTAACTCGACCATGCTGGAAAACTCATGTACACTAACTCGACCATGCTAATTTCAAATCTGAAATTCGTTTTTCAAATTGACTCTCTTTCTTCTTCTTCCTCAACCCAAACCGCCCGACCTACCCTAAAGTATAATATATTTGTTTGGACGGCCTGGAAAGTACCCCTCAATTTAGATCGGAACCCAATGGTGCCGGCATCCACAAGGACCGTACTCTCCTTCCCCTACCATCAACCTCTCGGAAGGACTTACGGACCCCATATTTAACTGCCCGTAATCCGCGTGAACACGAGAACAATTTAGGTGGAGCCAGGAATCGAACTCAGGTCGTCTGAATGCAATCTCTACGCGCAAACGACTGGGCTGTCCCACTCCTTCAAATTGATCCCAGGATTAAGAGAAATAGCCTATCAAAATTTGGTCTTTTTTATTTTGTTTTTTGTGCTTATCATCAAAGTCCGTGTACTTTGTGCGCAAAGACCGTCCAAGTACACCACGGTCATTCATGGAAAACAGGATCCGGAGTACATCAACACCCGTAGACCCCCTCTAAATCCACACACACATTTCAACCATACACCCCTCCCATTTAATATTACGATTTCTTAAGCGACTATTTATCATATGATACATAGCATACCAACCCCATACATGACGCAATCAATTTACGCTCCTCTAGAGCGTTCAACAAACCAATTTATCAAAGTTTAATACTTCAAACATTTTATCTCAAGTTTTCAATTTCAGTTTCCCTTTTATTTCTTCAGGCATTAAAGTCTCATGACGATGAAATTACATTATATTGTGGCAACGTTTTCGGCCCTTGATTATAATCCCAAAAGTAGCAAAAATGCCTAAATTTGAGTGACTATTTCTCCAGATCCAAGGGATAATTTGAGAAACGGATTTCGGATTTGGATTAAGCCTGGTCGAATTTGTATATACATTTAGTGCTCAGATATACCGACAATATGCTGTTAGAAAGACGAAAATCTCATGCCGAAGGCGTTAACACAACATAATGCAATGCATGGCCATGAAACTTTAATGCCTAAAGAAATTAAAGGAGGACTGTATTCAACTCATGGAGTTAGAGATGAGATCACCTCCATGATTCAGCCGAATAGAAAAGTTAATGTTGAGAGATCGTTTGAATTTAAAAATTCAGAATATGAATATTTAAGCCATGGAGTTAGAGAGAAGTGCTTCCCACTTTATCTTCAAATTCACGTTTTAAACAATGAAATTAATGCACACTGTGTTTATAAGCATGGAGTTAGAAAGAAGAAGATAAAACTCCTATGGGTGAAACGTTTGAAAATGCCATAATGCTTTGAGAATTATATTTAGGTGTAGTTAGTGTTAGAGTAAAGTACCTGTTATTGTTAGTAGACACAAGAGAAAGGCGTAGTATTTAGTATATGTATTTCTGATTATTTTTAAATTTAATTGACTTCCCTTATTATGAGTATAATTAACCAGTATTTTTTCCTAGCTGTAGGATAGAATACAGAATATAAAGAGATAAAAATAAATTGAAAGATAAATTAACTGTGAATACGTAGGAATATTCTTCATGGTTTCAGTTCAACTTTGCATTGCGCTAATAATTTATTTTTACGAAATTGGCAGTTTAAATAAATATTTTAGACATTTCGCCATAGAGAAGCATACAATGCAGGGCTACTTATATTATCCCAGCGACACCTGAATGATTATGAAATGTCTCAAACGATATTGGTGTTTTCTTAATATGAGCTTTTAACTCCTTACTTTTATCTCCATGGTATGACCCATAAAGTGACCAGAAATCTAGTCCCTTTTCTTCCATGGTATAACCAGAAATCGAACATTTGAGATAAAAAGTTTGAGGTATTAATGCATTGGTTTGTTAGTTTGTTAGAGGGTGTAGGGGACTGCAAATTAATCGTGTAACGTTAGGGGTTGGCAGAGTATGTCTGTTTTGATAGGGAGTTGTATGAGAAATAGCAATATCGAATGGGAGGGGTGTATGTCTCGCATGTGTCTGTGGATATTAGAAGCGAATGGGAGGTTTGGCGGATGTTGATGTCCACAGGTTACGGGCACATCGCACGAAGCGTGCGGACTTTGCTGGTATGTAAGAACGTCCCCATGTGCGTTTTGAAATGGACTTCTCCCATGCGGAAGCGGTGAATGTAATATTGGTAATCCCTCGAAGCAAAGCCAACATGGAGAAGTTGTTGCGTGTAATGTAACTTTTACAGGCACTGCTTTCCCATAGAAACGCCCACGTCAGAAAATACACGGGAAATTGCTACGTGCAATGTAGCCCTTAAGGAATCTACGTTCGAGCTTTTTTCGTTTCAATTATATTAAGCAACCATGTGAAACTTATCTGAAGTGTGGGTTGAAATGATTGTGTATTCTTGTTTATTTATTTATCTTTAATATTATGAGTTATCGTTTGCAAGTTCTTTTGTAAACATATTCTTTAATAATATATGTTTACAAGGTTTCTAAAGTAGACCTTGAATACCCAAATCACGTTATAAAGAAAGGTCCATGAGTGTATATTTTAGGTCTGTTTATAGCAAATTGGCCATGACCGATCGAATCGAAAATCTTCATTAAAATTCTACTAACTATTAATGAATATCCTGTGAACTAAATAACTATTGGCGAATTGTTGGGCTTCAAAATACAAACGAGTACATAAAGTATCTTTTTTCATGAATGAGATGAACTAGATCCATGAGAATGATGTTAACATAATTGTTGCATTTGAATGCATGTGAAAGGTGAATCCATTTGATAATACTAACAATTTTTTTTTAATTTAATATTTTTGGTACCAGTACAATATATAATGATGCAAGCGTTGTGGTCAGGTATGTGCTTATTAAATATTGTAACAGGTGGTAAATTATGTTGATAATAATAACTGGTCCCACATTCGTCAACTCTCCTCCGCAAATAATATATACTAATTGCTGTAAAGAATGTAATAATTAAGAGAATGTTCTCAATGATTTTATTTTAAAGTTAACAATGATGAAATTAATTGAGTAGCATTATGTTAATTAATATTCTATTACCGGAACTCGCACTGAAGATAAAATATGGTGGGTTTTTATAGCGGAAAACAACGCAACGCGTTTAATGTTTAATGTAACAATGGATTCCACGATTTACGATAATTTCGGCCATGTTAATTATGTATAATTTAATAAGTCTAAAAATACCAACTTGAAGTCTCTTTATAAATGAGCACGACAGTGTAATATCTCGAGAACGATTCATGCTAACATTCTAAAATTGGTTTTATTCGTTTTCTAATGAAAAATTACATTCTTGAAAGGGGGGGGGGGGTATATTCTGTATATTCGTTTGCGTTTAAAACCAATAAGGTTCCAGTTTTCACTAATTGTAATAATCGTACCAAAATTATTTTCGAAACGCTTAATTAGTTCGTGACATATCGCGTCCACAGACTATCTCTCTTTCACACACACACACACATCCCCACAAAAACGTTCAATTCGAGTTCGGGGATGCTTGAAACGTGCTCTTCCGTCGAAAACTCGAATTCGAATTTCCTCTTCACAATATTTAACCTATACATTTATGTATGTAGGAGAAACAATAGAGAATGAAAAGCTACATATAATCAAAACTATCAACTACATTCGATAGCTGTTGTTTCATTTGAAAGCCGTTAAAAAACTACCTAAAAATGCATGTGTATAGTTCTCCTATGTGCTTAATAAATCAGCAATCAAACGTAACGTACCATTTTCGTTTCTGTTTAGAACATCGGCCTGTTGTGCCTCTGGCAGTAGCCACGTCACGATATTCATACAAAATATTTCAAAAGATAATTTACTTCCAACAGCAAAAAATATAAAACACCGGCAAGTAATTTGAAAAAGAACATCCCACTATTCAAAGTTGTTTCTTGTGGCCAAATTGGGTGCACATTTCAATCGATAAGCATGAAGGAGTTTTCAAGCAACGGGATATTTGAAACAACTTAATATTTCAATAATTTTCGATGAAAATACGTCATTATTTACGGCATTTGCTTGTAAGCGATGCAATTTTCTAGATGCTGAAAATAGCATGTTATCATAAGAGATCTGTGTGTTGCTTTAAATTTTTAAGTTGTCATGGAATATCTAAAAAAAGGAACGTTATTGTTCGTTTACTTTATGCTTGGCTTTGCAGTTGTGCATTGAGAAATACCATTTTTGTGAAATATGAACCCGTTGTTGTGTGTCACGTGACATATTCCATCAATAATGGTCAATACTGTTAATATTCACCGGCCTGATATTATTTCGAAGATTGATTTCGGATGTCCCAGAATGATTTTTCTGCTGTTAAATTGGTTATTTTGCTGTAAATCCTTAAAACTTGAAAATCCATAAAAATTTCCCAGAATTTCGTATGCATTGATATAAATTGATACTTTTATAATATGCATTATAATGGTTGGAAAAGCCTGGAGAAGGCCTTTGTATTATTATTACTAGAAAATGTACCCTATTTAGTACGGGAGTTAGAAGCAATGAATTAAATTTATTAATTAAATAAATAGCAAGAATAAATTATTCAATTAAATAAAAAACAGTCAAAAATGTACGTAACGACCGTGATACCATCCCATCAGCAAACTATCCCATTCCCCCTACAACATAAAAATAGTTCCAATCACGTGTTACTAAGCAAAAAGAAAATATTCAAAAAGATCCCCTCTGTAGGAGAAGAGGACTTAATCGCAAGCGCAGCTGCAAAACTGATTGGAGAAAACGCGCGGAATGGAAAATATTACCGGTTCGCTCGCTTAAAAATTCACAGAAAATAAATTGCGAATGAAAATCAAAAGAAGTCTACACTCATTTCAACACTGCATTGAATTAGCTATTGTTTCTTTTGAAAGCCGTCTTAAAAAAATAAAAAAAAGCCTCTGATAATATATTAAAATGCATTTGTGTAGTTCTCCTGTAGGCTTAAATAGTGATCAAACGTAAAGTACCATTTTTGTTTCTATTTAGAACATCGACCTTGCCAACGGCTGTACCGTGCTGAAAACACCGGTTCCCGTTAGATCACTGAAGTTAAGCAGCATCGGGCGCGGTTAGTACTTGGGTGGGTGACCACCTGGGAACACCGCGTACTGTTGGCTCATTTCAGTCGACGTGGGGGCCGAACGGTCAAGGCGCGCGTTTCCAGCGATTGATCGGCCGCCACGTTGTGGGTTCGAGTCCCACGTAAGACATGGATGTTTGTGTTGATGGGCGCAATGTGTTCCCACCCATGCTGGGGCAATTCACTGTTCTGGCCGATGTATAGGCGAAGATGAAAGAGTCAATGCCTGGCCATTGGAAAAAAATACAAACAAAAAACATCGACCTGTCGTGCCTCTGGCGGTTGCCACGTTACGATACTCATACAAAACATTTCAAAAGATAATTTACATCCATCAGAAAAAATATAAAATACCGGCTAGTAATTTAAAAAAGAAATTCAAAGTTGTTTCTTGTGACCAAATTGGGTGCAGCTTTCAATCGATAAGCATACAGGCATTTTGAACTAACGGGATATTTGAAGCAAATTAATATTTCAACAACTCTCGACGGAAATGCTGTCATTATTTACGGCATTGGCTTGTAAGCGATGCAATTTTTCAGATGCTGCAAATAACATGTTATCGTAAGAGAGAGCTGTGTGCTGCTTTAAAGTTTTAAGTTAACCTGGAATATTTTAAAACACGGAATGTTTTTGCTCGTTTGCTTTATGCTCGGCTTTGCAGTTGAGTATTGAAGAAATAAATTTGTGAAACACGAACTCGATTTCGTGTGTCGAACGAAAATTTCCATCAATAATGGTCAATACTGTTGATATTCTCCGGCCTGATACCATTCAAAGATTGAATTTGGACGTTACAAAAATGATTTATAATTTCTCTGCTGTTAAATTGGTTGTATTGTTGGAAATCAATAAACCTTGATGTATTTTCCTAGAATTCGGTATGCTTTGGCAGGAACTGATACTTTTATAACATAGGGCGGTGTTTCTCAACCGCGCCCGGTACCGGGCCACGGGAGATTCTCTTGGAATTCTTGTTTTAGTTTTCTAAGCATTTTTTATGAATAAAATATTTCATAGTGGAAATATTCTAAGGAGAATAATATCCATGCATGTGTCGAGCAGCTCACAACTGTAACACCTAAATAACATTTGTATAGCAAATGTCAGTGACCACTTCGCATTTAAATTTCAATATGAGTAAGAAAGAGACTGCTTATCTGACTTCTACGATGAATTACAATGTGTGTGTGTGTGTGTGTATAAAATTTTGCTCACCCAACACCGTTTTTTTTTTCAAACCAACATCAGTAAAATCAATTTAAGGGAACGGTGGACGTTGAAATATTTTTAATTTATTTATTGACTTAGAAACGTGAAAATTTGTATAAATATTCCTCTTTAGCATTACTATATACAATACCATTAAATTTTTTTTTTCAATTTTGTTATAATTTGGTATTTTTCTTTTACTTTAATTTTTTTTAACGAAAATTTGAAATTGAGCCTTGCTTGCCATTTGTTCACATTTTTGATTAATTTTACATTATGATCACTCAAAAATACATTATGAACAAATATGGGTATTCATTTTTAAATCCCTTAGAAAGTTCTTTTTTTTAAAAATAGTTTTCTGCATTAAAACTTAATTTTCATCATTTACTTAGGTTCTTATTCACTTTTAATTACCTTAATAAATTCCAATTATGAAATGCATACCCAGTCTCATTAAAAAGTATGAGAGGTGTCTTCTTGCCAACTTTCATGCATCTCAGACAAAAATTAAAACGCATGGAGAATTTTAATAATGTAAAACCTTTGAAAATTCCGTTTCGAAAAAAATGCATTCAACCTTTTGCTTACGGGTGGGACAGCGTTCATCCCAGCAGGTGCAATGTTTCTGTCGGCTATTTCCATGGACGCCAATGCCTGAAAAGGGGGATCGAACTGTTTGGGATAGGGAATGTCAAATACCTGTCTTTTTGGGAGGTTCTTCGTTTGGGATGAACGCTGTTCCATCCTTAAGCAAATGTTAAATGTGTAAAATAATGTTATATATTAAAACTTTTTTTAGTCCATTTTTGCTCATTTTAACGTCCACCGTCCCCTTAATAACAAAATAAGCCCTTTTGTATTGAATAAGTGAATAAAAATATAAATTTTTAGTGACGAAAATGATATATGTCGATGAAAACAACTCAAATTAATTAAATAATGTTTCCACAGGAACTCGTACTAAAGATTGGTGGGTTTTAAAGCGGTACGATGCAATGTTATACGACTACACGAGCAACGACCACGTTAATTATGAGTAATTTAATAATTCTAAAATCCAACATAAAGTTTCCCTTTTAAATGTGCATCACAATAATAATACTCTTTATGATTATGGCATGTCTAATTATAAATAATTTTACATAATTTAATAATTAGCAAGCTATTTACAAGTAAATTTGTTGGGACAGGGCTCTCGTCTTACAAAAAAAGTAATTTACAGGGTTGCTGTCTTACAAAGATTGAGAAACACTGGCATAGCATTGTTATTGGTTAGAAATGACTGGAGAAGATTCTAATATTACTATTATTATTATTATTATTATTATTATTATTACAACATTTTATTTAATTTGATCTGGTGTTTGCTTGTTTTTCAGTATGATTCAAATCGTTGAGTGTTTAACTAGTCATGTTTCATTAATTACAGTAACATAAAATTTGGTGTTCCATTGCCTTTGTTTTTGGTGGTACATTTTGACCATTTTGAATTTTATCGGGTTAGTCGGTTCTGGGCCCGCCATAAGAAAGCTCTTGTTTACGAATAATAACTGGAAATACGTTGTGGCTAAGAAGTATTCAAAGTGTTCTCTGAATTATGAATCTTATCGGATCTTAGGCCAGTCATAGGTATTTATCTGTATTTGGGGAATAACTCAAAAGCTACTATAGCAAGAAAGTCCAAATTTGGTATGTCGTTGACTTTTGTAGCCTGCATTTTCATTCTTTAGATTTTGGACTTTATTGGGCTAGCCCGTCATCAGCCCGCCATGTGAATGTACTAGTTTCGGTGAATAACTCGAGAACCGGAGCAGATAGAAAGTCCAAATTTAATATGCCATTGTCTTTCATACATATAAGTTATATACAAATAATAAAAGGGAATACTTTGATAAAACTATGCTTTTGTTTTACTTGCTATATTTTAAAATTGGTAACAAATGCGAAGATGAAAGAGTCAATGCCTGGCCATTGGAAAAAAAGAAAAAAAAAACATCGACCTGTCGTGCCTCTGGCAGTTACCACGTCACGATACTCATACAAAACATTTCAAAAGATTATTTACTTCCATCAGAAAAAATATAAAATACCGGATAGTAATTTAAAAAAGAAATTCAAAGTTGTTTCTTGTGACCAAATTGGGTGCAGCTTTCAATCGATAAGCATAGAGGCATTTTGAAGTAACGGGATATTTGAAGCAAATTAATATTTCAACAACTCTCGGCGGAAATGCTGTCATTATCTACGGCATCTGCTTGTAAGCGATGCAATTTTTCAGATGCTGCAAATAACATGTAATCGTAAAAGAGAGCTGTGTGCTGCTTTAAAGTTTTAAGTTAACCTGGAATATTTTAAAACACGGAATGTTTCTGCTCGTTTGCTTTATGCTCGGCTTTGCAGTTGAGTATTGAAGAAATAAATTTGTGAAACACGAACTCGTTTTCGTGTGTCGTGCGAAAATTTCCATCAATAATGGTCAATACTGTTGATATTCTCCGGCCTAATACCATTCAAAGATTGAATTTGGACGTTACAAAAAGGATTTATAATTTCTCTGCTGTTAAATTGGTTGTATTGTTAGAAATCAATAAATATTGACGTATTTTCCTAGAATTCGATATGCTTTGATATGAAATGATACTTTTATAGCATATTGCAGTGTATCTCAACCGTGCCCGGTACCGGGCCACGAGGCCCCCGGTACCGGGTCTCTTGGAATTCTTGTTTTAATTTTCTAAGCATTTTTTATGAATAAATATTTTATAGTGAATATATTCTAAGCAGAATAATATCCATGCATGTGTCGAACAGCTCAGAACTGAAACACCTAAATAACATCTGTATAACAAATGTCAGTGACCACTTTACATTTAAATTTTAATATGAGTAAGAGACTGCTCACCTGACTTCTACGATGAATTACAATGGATAAAATTTTGCTCATCCAATACCATTTTTTTTTCAAACCAATATCAGTAAAATCAATTTAAGGGGACGGTGGACGTTGAAATTTTTTATTTTATTTATTGACTTAGAAACGTGAAAATTTGTATAAATATTCCTCTTTAGCATTACTATATACAATACCATTAAATTTTTTTTTTCAATTTTGTTATAATTTGGTATTTTTCTTTTACTTTAATTTTTTTTAACGAAAATTTGAAATTGAGCCTTGCTTGCCATTTGTTCACATTTTTGATTAATTTTACATTATGATCACTCAAAAATACATTATGAACAAATATGGGTATTCATTTTTAAATCCCTTAGAAAGTTCTTTTTTTTAAAAATAGTTTTCTGCATTAAAACTTAATTTTCATCATTTACTTAGGTTCTTATTCACTTTTAATTACCTTAATAAATTCCAATTATGAAATGCATACCCAGTCTCATTAAAAAGTATGAGAGGTGTCTTCTTGCCAACTTTCATGCATCTCAGACAAAAATTAAAACGCATGGAGAATTTTAATAATGTAAAACCTTTGAAAATTCCGTTTCGAAAAAAATGCATTCAACCTTTTGCTTACGGGTGGGACAGCGTTCATCCCAGCAGGTGCAATGTTTCTGTCGGCTATTTCCATGGACGCCAATGCCTGAAAAGGGGGATCGAACTGTTTGGGATAGGGAATGTCAAATACCTGTCTTTTTGGGAGGTTCTTCGTTTGGGATGAACGCTGTTCCATCCTTAAGCAAATGTTAAATGTGTAAAATAATGTTATATATTAAAACTTTTTTTAGTCCATTTTTGCTCATTTTAACGTCCACCGTCCCCTTAATAACAAAATAAGCCCTTTTGTATTGAATAAGTGAATAAAAATATAAATTTTTAGTGACGAAAATGATATATGTCGATGAAAACAACTCAAATTAATTAAATAATGTTTCCACAGGAACTCGTACTAAAGATTGGTGGGTTTTAAAGCGGTACGATGCAATGTTATACGACTACACGAGCAACGACCACGTTAATTATGAGTAATTTAATAATTCTAAAATCCAACATAAAGTTTCCCTTTTAAATGTGCATCACAATAATAATACTCTTTATGATTATGGCATGTCTAATTATAAATAATTTTACATAATTTAATAATTAGCAAGCTATTTACAAGTAAATTTGTTGGGACAGGGCTCTCGTCTTACAAAAAAAGTAATTTACAGGGTTGCTGTCTTACAAAGATTGAGAAACACTGGCATAGCATTGTTATTGGTTAGAAATGACTGGAGAAGATTCTTATATTACTATTATTATTATTATTATTATTATTATTATTACAACATTTTATTTAATTTGATCTGGTGTTTGCTTGTTTTTCAGTATGATTCAAATCGTTGAGTGTTTAACTAGTCATGTTTCATTAATTACAGTAACATAAAATTTGGTGTTCCATTGCCTTTGTTTTTGGTGGTACATTTTGACCATTTTGAATTTTATCGGGTTAGTCGGTTCTGGGCCCGCCATAAGAAAGCTCTTGTTTACGAATAATAACTGGAAATACGTTGTGGCTAAGAAGTATTCAAAGTGTTCTCTGAATTATGAATCTTATCGGATCTTAGGCCAGTCATAGGTATTTATCTGTATTTGGGGAATAACTCAAAAGCTACTATAGCAAGAAAGTCCAAATTTGGTATGTCGTTGACTTTTGTAGCCTGCATTTTCATTCTTTAGATTTTGGACTTTATTGGGCTAGCCCGTCATCAGCCCGCCATGTGAATGTACTAGTTTCGGTGAATAACTCGAGAACCGGAGCAGATAGAAAGTCCAAATTTAATATGCCATTGTCTTTCATACATATAAGTTATATACAAATAATAAAAGGGAATACTTTGATAAAACTATGCTTTTGTTTTACTTGCTATATTTTAAAATTGGTAACAAATGCGAAGATGAAAGAGTCAATGCCTGGCCATTGGAAAAAAAGAAAAAAAAAACATCGACCTGTCGTGCCTCTGGCAGTTACCACGTCACGATACTCATACAAAACATTTCAAAAGATTATTTACTTCCATCAGAAAAAATATAAAATACCGGATAGTAATTTAAAAAAGAAATTCAAAGTTGTTTCTTGTGACCAAATTGGGTGCAGCTTTCAATCGATAAGCATAGAGGCATTTTGAAGTAACGGGATATTTGAAGCAAATTAATATTTCAACAACTCTCGGCGGATATGCTGTCATTATCTACGGCATCTGCTTGTAAGCGATGCAATTTTTCAGATGCTGCAAATAACATGTAATCGTAAAAGAGAGCTGTGTGCTGCTTTAAAGTTTTAAGTTAACCTGGAATATTTTAAAACACGGAATGTTTCTGCTCGTTTGCTTTATGCTCGGCTTTGCAGTTGAGTATTGAAGAAATAAATTTGTGAAACACGAACTCGTTTTCGTGTGTCGTGCGAAAATTTCCATCAATAATGGTCAATACTGTTGATATTCTCCGGCCTAATACCATTCAAAGATTGAATTTGGACGTTACAAAAAGGATTTATAATTTCTCTGCTGTTAAATTGGTTGTATTGTTAGAAATCAATAAATATTGACGTATTTTCCTAGAATTCGATATGCTTTGATATGAAATGATACTTTTATAGCATATTGCAGTGTATCTCAACCGTGCCCGGTACCGGGCCACGAGGCCCCCGGTACCGGGTCTCTTGGAATTCTTGTTTTAATTTTCTAAGCATTTTTTATGAATAAATATTTTATAGTGAATATATTCTAAGCAGAATAATATCCATGCATGTGTCGAACAGCTCAGAACTGAAACACCTAAATAACATCTGTATAACAAATGTCAGTGACCACTTTACATTTAAATTTTAATATGAGTAAGAGACTGCTCACCTGACTTCTACGATGAATTACAATGGATAAAATTTTGCTCATCCAATACCATTTTTTTTTCAAACCAATATCAGTAAAATCAATTTAAGGGGACGGTGGACGTTGAAATTTTTTATTTTATTTATTGACTTAGAAACGTGAAAATTTGTATAAATATTCCTCTTAGCATTATTATATACAATACCATTATATTTTTTTCAATTTTGTTATAATTTGGTATTTCCTTTTAATTCAATTTTTTTAACGAAAGTTTGAAAATGCTCCTTGCGGGCCATTTGTTCACATTTTTGATTCATTTTACATTATGATCACTCAAAAACACATTGTGAACAAATTTGGGTATTCATTTTGAAATTCCTTATAAAGTTATTTTTTTTAAATATTTTTCTGCATTAAAACTTAATTTTCATCATTTAATTAGGTTCTTATTCACTTTTAATTACCTTAATAAAGTCCAATTATAAAATGCATACCCAGTTTCATTACAAAGTATAAGAGGTGTCTTCTTGCCAAATTTCATGCATATCAGGCAAAAATTAAGACGCATGCAGCATTTTAAAAATGTAAAACCTTTGAAAATTCCGTTTTGAAAAAAATGCATTCAATCTTTTGCTTACGGGTAGGACAGCGTCCATCCCAAACTAAGAACCTCCCAAAAGACAGGTATTTGACGTGCTCTATCCCAAACAGTTCGATCCCCCTTTGCAGGCACTGGCATCCATGGAAATCGCTGACAGAAACAATGCATCTGCTGCAACAGGTTTGGGATGGACGCTGTCCCACCCGTAAGCAAATGTTAAATGTGTAAAATAATGTTATATATTAAAACCTTTTTTAGTCGGTTTTTGCTCATTTCAACGTCCAACGTCCCTTTAATAACAAAATAAGCCCTTTTGTATTGAATAAGTGAATAGCAATATAAATTTTTACTGATGAAAACGAGATATGTCAATGAAACCAGCTCAAATTAATTAAATAATGTTTCCACAGGAACTCGTACTAAAGATTGGTGGGTTTTAAAGCGGTACGATGCAATGTTATACGACTACATGAGCAACGACCACGTTAATTATGAGTAATTTAATTCAAAATTCCAACATAAAGTTTCCCTTTTAAATGTGCATCACAATGATAATACTCTTTATGATTATGGCATGTCTAATTATAAATACTTTTACATAATTTAATAATTAGAAAGCTATTTACGAGTAAATTTGTTGGGACAGGTCCCTCGTCTAACAAAAAAAGTAATTTACCGGGTTGCGGTCTTACAAAGATTGAGAAACACTGGCATGGCATTGTTATTGGTTAGGAATGACTGGAGAAGATTCTTATATTATTATTATTATTATTATTATTATTATTATTACAACATTTTATTTAATTTGATCTGGTGTTTGCTTGTTTGTCAGTATGATTCAAATCGTTGAGGGTTTAACTAGTCATGTTTCATTAATTACAGTAACATAAAATTTGGTGTTCCATTGCCTTTTTTTTGGGAGGTACATTTTGACCATTTTGAATTTTATCGGGTAAGTCGGTTCTGGGCCCGCTATAGGAAAGCTCTTGTTAACGAATAATAACTGGAAATCCGTTTTGGCTAAGAAACATTCAAAGTATTCTCTTAATTATGAATCTTATCGGATCTTAGGCCCGTCATAGGTATTTATCTGTATTTGGGGAATAACTCAAAAGCTACTATAGCAAGAACGTCCAAATTTGGTATGTCGTTGACTTTTGTAGCCTGCATTTTCATTCTTTAGATTTTGGACTTTATTGGGCTGGCCCGTCATAAGCCCGTCATGTGAATGTACTAGTTTCGGTGAATAACTCGAGAACCGAAGCAGATAGAAAGTCCAAATTTAATATGCCATTGTCTTTCATACATATAAGTTATATACAAATAATAAAAGGGAATACTTTGAAAAAACTATGCTTTTGTTTTACTTGCTATATTTTAAAAATGGTTACAAATGCGAAGATGAAAGAATCAATGCCTGGCCATTGGAAAAAAAAGAAAAAAAAGAAAAACATCGACCTGTCGTGCCTCTGGCAGTTACCACGTCACGATACTCATACAAAACATTTCAAAAGATTATTTACTCCCATCAGAAAAAATATAAAATACCGGCTAGTAATTTAAAAAAGAAATTCAAAGTTGTTTCTTGTGACCAAATTGGGTGCAGTTTTCAATCAATAAGCATTGAGGCATTTTGAAGTAACGGGATATTTGAAGCAAATTAATATTTCAACAACTCTCGACGGAAATGCTGTCATTATTTACGGCATTTGCTTGTAAGCGATGCAATTTTTCAGATGCTGCAAATAACAAGTTATCGTAAGAGAGAGCTGTGTTCTGCTTTAAAGTTTTAAGTTAACCTGGAATATTTTAAAACACGGAATGTTTCTGCTCGTTTGCTTTATGCTCGGCTTTGCAGTTGAGTATTGAAGAAATAAATTTGTGAAACACGAACTCGTTTTCGTGTGTCGTACGAAAATTTCCATCAATTATGGTCAATACTGTTGATATTCTCCGGCCTGATACCATTCAAAGATTGAATTTGGACGTTACAAAAGGATTTATAATTTCTTTGCTGTTAAATTGGTTGTATTGTTGGAAATCAAGAAATCTTGACGTATTTGCCTAGAATTCGGTATGCTTCGACATGAACTGATACTTTATTGATAGCATAGCGCAGTGTTTCTGATCCTCGCCCGGTACCGGGCAACGAGAGATTCTCTTGGAATTCTTGTTTTAGTTTTCTAAGCATTTTTTATCAATAAATATTTCATAGTGGAAATATTCTAAGGAAAATAATATCCATGCATGTGTCAAACAGCTCAGAACTAGAACACCTAAATAACATTTGTATAGCAAATGTCAGTGACCACTTCGCATTTAAATTTTAATATGAGTAAGAGATTGCTCACCTGACTTCAACGATGAATTACAATGGATAAAATTTTGCTCACGCAATACCGTTTTTTTTTTCAAACCAACATCAGTAAAATCAATTGAAGGGGACGGTGGACGTTGAAATATTTTTAATTTATTTATTGACTTAGATACGTGAAAATTTGTTTAAATATTCCTCTTAACATTACTATATACAATACCATTATTTTTTTTTTCAATTTGTTGTGAATATGAAGTCACAAGTTGTGTCACAAGTTGTGAATGTGTCGGAATAAACAAGCAGCCATCTTTTTATATAAAACAACAAGTTTATTCATAAACTTTAGAAATCATAATAAACTCCATTAACGTAAATTACGCATAATAAATCAGAAGGTACATGGTCCACCTTTTCTATTATCGTCTTCATCCACACGCAGCATGTTCTATGTATCAACTCGTATCATCTCGAACTCCTCGTATTTCTCTCTCTCGTGCTTCGCACTTCGCTTTTTTATAACCTAGTTGCCAGCTTCACCTACAGTCCGCAATCTGGTCGGCTGTTATTTCAATTTAGGCTCCTCTTTCCCAGGGAAAGACACTGCTTGGAAAATAAGAAATCGAGAATAGAAATTGTTAACCCTTATAAAGTATGTTCAAGAAGTTTTAAAATTACTTCTGCCGAACTCGTGAATTTGATAATTTTGAAGAAAACAATGCATTATATAACAGAATTAGAATAAATAACAGTCTCGGAGTATTTCTACATCCCTCCTCTGCCCCATCTCTCTATCTTAAAATTGACTGCAATAACATTTGTGCTGACTATACTATCCATACCAGTAGTGTCTACATCGAAGCTTCACCGAGAGTTCAAAAATCTTTTACAGTTCGTGATCTTATAAAAGCAAAAAAATCCCAATTCTTCCCCGCAATCTGTGCGTGTTAACTGGGGTTGATGTAACTGGAATACGTGACGAAGCTCATTATTAGGGTTTCTATTTCCGAACTTATGAAAATGCTAGTTTATACATCAGCTACTGTATTAATTGCTTAGTTTGAAGAATATGGCGATATTCTTTAACCTTTTTGCTTATGGTGAGTTCTGATTGGTATCAAAAGCACATATTCTGTGCATGGAAAAATTGCCGCATTTCGTGGTAAATGCTATTGTGGTACACATTTTAAATTTAAAAGCGCATAATTGAATTTGGCCGCAATAACCCACCATTATATTCTTTGTGCGAGTTCCTAAAATATAATTATTTATTGATATACTACACAATTCACTTCCAGAATTTTAAATTTTAAAATAAATATTATCTATTCCACGTATATAATTATGATTAACTTACGTTAAGGAGGAGAACATGCACATGTGAGACCAGGATTATTTGCTCGAAATCATATAGACCGAATATTTGATATAGATTGGCACATACGTCTGTTTGTCGTTTGGGATATTGAACTGCACTGTTAGATCTTCATTGCCTTTTGTCATGGCAACTGAAACACAGTCTAAGTGTCGAACGCCAATGCTGCTTGGCAGGCATTGCTTGCCATCATTTTTAAAGCTCAATACACTTGCCTGATCATTCTCAAATGACTATCTCACCATCTCTCTGATTATAGACTGCATCTATCTTGTTGAAGTTTCTCTGCTTGTTGCCACATCATTTCGTCTGAGGTCTAGATACGCCCTACGAAACTTATTGGTTGTTCCTCATGACGATGCAGCCACACTTCTTCATTGGCCAACTTGTTAACCAATCTGCATGGTATCAACCTTAGCCTCTAGGAAATTTTTGATCCAATCACACCTGTAATTCATGTGCACTGGGTTTATTGCGTTCACGACCTCTCGGGTCAGTATAGTCGTCAACTGGTGTCTGCGCTTTGTCTCGCGTGGTATATATCGTAAATCTTCGTAATATTGAAACTTCCTAAATGTCTCCTGGTCTCACAGCTATACCTATACTTGCATATGAAAAATATGTTATAAGCAGGACCTCTCCAAGGAAAGACCCATGAATGTAGACATTTAGATCTATTTAGACTTCATTGAATCCATCACTGAATAAAAGTAATTGCAGTGCCCTCTAGGGGAGAATTTAAAAATTTAGAATAACGAGTATAATATAAATTTAGAATAATATAAAGTTGTAGAAGATAATAATAATGACACCAAAACTGTTGCAGAAATCATTTATTTCAGATAATAGGATTATCGGCGATTGGTTGACTTTTTCAGGAAAGCAAAAATAAACAACTTTTACATGAACAGGAATCTAATGTACACTGTTAAAAATGCTAACAATGCAGATTTCAAATCCCGAAAAAAATATTACCGCGTACTCCTCTGTGACAAGCATTGCAAGTGTCAACGAGTTAAAAGCCCTGATGATTAAACTTTTTGACATGTATATATTGCCTTCCGCATACACGTTCTTTTCTGGTCTCAATTCCTACTAATTATATACAATGCTCTACAAATATGGAAATGGTTTTTCCTCGCCTGTCTCGCTTCGTTGAAGAGTTCGTTTTCCTAACTTTATAAATTCTCCGCTAGGTGTGATGAAATCACTTTTGATTGGGCCTGGTGACTTTGCTATGGATAGACCTAATAGTAAAGGAAACAAAATACAAATTGAAGCTTTTTACTTTCCTTATATAGATAATGTATAAGGAAAGTATTGTGACGGGGTCGAAAATTCGAATTCGAGTTTTCGACGGGAGAGCATGTTTCAAGCATCCCTGATTAAGAATTAAACATTTTTGAGGTGATGTCTGTGTGTGTGTGTGTGTGCGTGAAAGTATGTGTGTGTGTGTCAGTGAGCCTGTAGAGACGATATCTCACGAACAAATGGAGCCATAATTAAAGTGGAGATGTTTAGAGCCCGATAGTGAGAAAACTGTTGGGCCAAACTCAACCAAATTTGCAGTAAATACTAGTTAGACCATGGGGTTTTGATTTTTAAAAAATAGTTCGGGCACCACCGCGGGCCAAAGTGGTGCTGTAAGGTTCAATTTTAGAGTAAAGTATCGGCATAAGAAGTACAGAAAGTTAACATTTTACATGCATTTTGAAAATTACATCATATTTACATATTATACGTATTTAGTACATTTTATACTTTCATTTGCATCTTACATTTACATACGTATAACATTAATTTTTATATTGGCATCATTTCCACGTTTGATTCAATATGTTTTCCTTGCATATGTCCCAAAAAGTTCATTCTCTGAACAGCATTCTCTACTTCAGAATGCAGCAGATCTCCATCGATTTGCTTGACGTGCAATGTTATTCAGTTCTTCAAAGTGGCAAAATTATTCACATTCCCTTGGTATACCAAGCACTTTACAGGACACCACAACTAAAAGTCATAAGGGGTCAGATCAGGTGAACGGGCTGGCCATTTCATAGGAAACGCTCGACTAATTATTTAGTTGTTGGTAAAATGCTGTCCTAGAACTTCCTGTACGCGCAATCCAATATGAGGGGGCGCTCTCTCCTGCATAAATATCATAGATTCAAGAGAGCCACGCTGTTGAAGTTGATGAATAACAAACTTCAGAGCATTGTTTGATACTTCTCAGCATTGACGAAACTTTCTATACTTCCTATGCTATTTTACTACAAAAATGGACCTCACAGCGCCACTTTGGCCAGCTGTGGCAAAAATCCGAACTATTTTTTTTTCTTTAAAAAATCGAAACCACATGTCCTAAATAGTATTTACTGCAAATTTGGTTGAGTTTGGCCCAACAGTTTTCTCACTATCGGGCTCTAAACACCTCTACTTTAATGATGGTCACCCTGTATTTGGTGCACTATTAAATAGATGAAAATAAAATTTATGTGCAAAGGCTACTTAGAAAGAAAATGGAAAGAGCACATGTGTTAAAGAATGTTCTTTGTATACCGGCACTTTACCAGTGTATTAATATTGCATAAAAGAAGTACGAAAGTTCCGAGTTCGTAATTTTTGAAATTGAATTCTTCTTATGAACTCATAATGTATGCGTATTAACTGATATCCATATCACACGATATATGCCTGAACTCATTGATATCTCTATTTCCAAACTTCTATAACCATGTGTGTTCATGACAGCTAATGTGACACTTTTTTTTTATTTTGATGGAACTGATGGCAAAGTTTAACATCTGGATTGCAAATAATTTTAGTTCTACTTCAACACTTCTTTAGTTCCATTTTTAAAATGCGAAGTGGGAAAATTTAAGTAAACTGTTTGGCTACAATGAGAAACAATAATGGAATGAAAAAATGGACAAAATTGGAATAAAAATTTGACTAAATAGTAACTAGAACACGATATGGAAACATATTTAAAAGATAAAATGTGTTGAGCATATCCAAACAAATTACTTTATGAACGGATTTTTTGTTTTTAAGATCTAAAACTACAATTGGCTGCTTTTTTTTTTAGGTGCATGTGTATTTTTGCCAGTTCTGAATCCGTTATACATTCTGTATCCATAGTGTACGTATATTGTAGAAAAAAATAGCAAACTTTACCAAAATACCCCATTTAAAAACATTTAATCGAACTACAATTTTCAACCATTCTGTAAATCAACACTCATAACATTATATTTCAAATATTTTACTATTATATCTTTCATATACCATCCACAAATACGACCAAAAAAGTTCTAAAAACATTAACACACACACAAAACACTTATTTTCTAACAGTGCCTCTTCTACAAGAGATACTGATCGCACTACACAGCTTTTATAGCTCCTTTTCAACGATAAGCCCTGATTAAGTTTGTTTCCACAGTAGTATAAATTGCACTTAATCCTTC
The DNA here is from genome assembly GCA_951213105.1 of Amaurobius ferox. Classification (NCBI taxonomy): domain Eukaryota; kingdom Metazoa; phylum Arthropoda; class Arachnida; order Araneae; family Amaurobiidae; genus Amaurobius; species Amaurobius ferox. Next base: position 35,370,749 of record OX578149.1, on the reverse strand, counting down.
AAAATCCTCCTACTTGAGGAAGGAAGACACATCTCAACTTAACCGTGTCCTCCAGACGTTGTTCCTTTGCGACACATTTTCGACTCCCTTGCGCTCAAGTAATCAATGGAGTGTTAAGGATGCTGGTTCTGATCATGGAGAGTCGAAATTCTTAACAACGAGCCAAGCATATTTCACGCCAAACACGCCAGAACTGTCCTATGGCCTCAGATAAACTGCTCTTCAGAGTGGCTATTTGTTCACTGTTTCGGTTGATTGAAGCGCTCATGGGAGACATATTTCCTTTGACCAACTAAAACTGTTTCTAGAGGAGGCTATTTAGTTTAGTTTAAGAACAATAAGATTATAAGGAAGTTTTAAAGCAGTGGTCGACATTTATTTTGCTTTGCAGGACTGATATAAGCTCATATAAACAATTTATAGAGTCAGAAAATACTTAATTTGATAAAGAAATATTTATAATTAATACGAGTATTATAAATAATGTCCGTATTTTGGCATTATATAATTTATTTAAACAATTCTCCTTTAGCTTGTTGTACTCATTTTATTGATTTTGAGCTCATTTTTTATAGTTCTTTTACCTTTCAAATGCATATAGTAAAGACAACCAAGTTGTTTGGTACCTATGACGTACATTAAATTAAAAATCCAGAGGTCTTTCAGGCATCAATCACTACGTCCTTCATCAGTGGCAACATCATTGCCACGGATAAAGAACGTAGTTTGTCATATTTCAAGAAATTTTGTGAAAAATCGGACAAGTGGGTCCAAATGACTACAATCATAACGGGTTATCCTTCACTTTAAAGGGCTTGAAAAAAATCTTTAGGTCGGTACTATACTTGACAATGTACCCGCAGGGGGATGTAATTTGTCCCCCGAGAGGGCAAATGACGTCACACACAAATAAATTTATATTGCGACTATCTTTCACAACAGTGATTGAAACTATTAAGTTTCGTATTATTTGAGCCATAAATAAACCCTTTTATGCATCATTATATCAAAATTTGACCTATGCTGCCATTTTAAAAAATATAAAATATCGAATAATTTTCGAAGTTTTCACTCGAATTTAAAAAAATTCTATCTAATTCTAGATTTTTGATAACAAAGATGAGTATATAATTTCGTGAAAATTCATTAATATGTGTGGCAGCTATAGCGTGCTCAAGAAATCGACAGCACACAAATAGACAGACAGACAGACGGACATCACTCCAAAAATTGTCGAAACGTGTTCAGGAGGTCTTAAGACATATAATAGTATCAAAATTTCGAATTTGAAAATTTACGTAAAAACAATACTTTCTCTATTTTATAGTATGAGAAAGTTAAAATTATTAAACGATTGGCGTTAATAAAAGCACTCGAATCTAATATATTCATTCGTAACGAAATATTTATAAAATATTTTACACCTTTACACGAATGAGTCGGACGGCCTGGGTTTTCCACACCTTTACACGAAATATATTACACCCTTTATTGTCTTTTTATGCCCGAATTTAAAGCAACAGAATCTATGACGTGTTTAAGTGCCACTGCCAACAAACATTTACTCTGATTCCTGCGTGTTGATTTTCTAAATGTCGTTCTGCTGTTGTCCATAAAGCCTTCATGAGGGGGAAAGAGGAGCATTTGTTTGTTTTCTCACATTCCACGGTCACCATGGTCACGCAAACGTCATAAATTGGATATCATCCTGCGTCTGTGAGAACGAGTAGAAAAGGATAATAAGATTGAAGATTCATTGATAAAAGATTTCAGTTGGATTATATGTTTGTAAAAGTGAGTGTGAATGAAAGAGTAACCCAAATAAACATATTTAATACAAACTACTGAAACCCTTCTCTAGTTTTCACCTGTTTCTTTTTTTTACCTATCTCCTGTTTGTACAATTAACATGCAAATGTCACTCTTATTTAGGAATTTATTACGCCTGCTGCGTGGGTGTACGCTGATCGCATAAGTGAACTGAGTGGCCTATGCAACCGCATATTAACAAAGGCTATTGGGCGGACCAAAGGCGTGTCAAAATGTTCTTATTTAAGGAAGAATTGTTTAGCGACATTGTGCTCGCGTAGCGGTCGAGGGGCTTTTCTTGTTGTTGTTGTTTGTGTTGTTGTTTCAAAGACCCTTGACCTAGAAAATGCTACGTAAAGTCCAACAGATCACGGCTCCCATAAAGCAATGGGACTATCCTCTTCCGCTCCTCTACTAAAAGATAAAAAAAGGCTGTCATGAAGTCAAAAACGTGAGAGAGAGTAGCCAAGGAGGAAGAACAGGCAGAAGGAGGGAAAACTATGTCTCCTAGTTCAAACTTCATATGATTAGTATGGCTGCTCTTTAATGTGGCCAACGCTAATAATTGATTATTGTTTGTTTACTTAAAAAAAAGGCGATTGCTAAAAATGTGATTGCTAAAATAATGTGGCCGCTGGCTGTGGGTACTGCTGATACTCTACCGTTATTAAAAACTGAAAAAAAACTTATATATTTATATGTCATAATATATCCCTAGTAGCAATCCAATATTGGCCCAATATTGGCTTTATAGTGTCTCCAATATCGGAGCCATATGAAAAAGTGGACATTTTGAAGGAATTGGCACAACATTGGCTTAAATTATTGGGAAAATATTACGCCAATATTTCCAATGTAACACCAATATTGGCATAATATTGTAATGGATATATTTAGCCAATATTGGAGACCAATGTAACCCCAATATTTTCCCACTATTGGGATTACATTGGAACAATTTCCAATGTAATGCCAATATATATAATATTGGTCCAATATTATATCAATATTAAATGCTACTAGGAATGTGAGTAGTAGTGTATTACTAAAACAAGAAAGATCAATCATGCATAAAGCATTGATTATGAAACACTTTCCAACTTCAATGCAATTTTGTATAAACATCTCTGAAATGCGATACATTCCTCGGTATTATTTTTAAAATTATCATAATACTACAATAATTTATTATATTTGAAAACTTCATTGAAGAAAATGAACTTTATTCAAATGACTGCATTGAAATATAAATTGCCTGGTTTAAACATCTCTAAAATGCGACACATTCCTCGGTAATATTTTTAAAATTATCATAATACTACAATAATTTATTATATTTGAAAACTTCATCAAAAACAAATGAACTTTATTCAAATGACGACATCGAAATATAAATCGCCTATCTATAAAAACAGCATTTCATTCATGAACATGTTTTCAATCGTTTGATTCATCCCAATACTATAATAATTTATTTATTTAAAAATTTGAAAAATTGTTATCTACCATATGTATTTTAAAATGTGAAACCTCTCTTATATATAAATAATTCAAGTATTGGAAAGATATTTATTATATAATATATCACTTTTTTCTTTCTGGAAGATATACTAAGAGTCAGAATTTAATTGAATTTGTTTTTCTTCCTATATTAAATAATTTTTATTTAAAAAACTACTTAACATATTTTACTGAAATTTTTTTATATATTTTATGGGATAATTTAATTGTTTCCTAAAATTTTCGAAGCAATTTGTGAATTTTAAATTCGCTTAAAAAATGTTTGGAAAAATAGGTCCCATAGGGTTTAATGTATATCATTTTTTCAACCCGGGTTCAATCCGAAATTAATTGGGTGACATTATACATTTATATTCCCATAGGTCCCACAGACCGTCTGAAAAACATACTAAAATTTCATTTTGATAAAGTCATTTTTACGACAATTATCGTGCTAACGGACAGACAGACAGACAGCTAAACAGAATGAACAAAGTCATAAACACTTTTCAACTATGTTGTAAAGTGTTAGAAATTACTACCGAAACGCTCATCGACAAACTACAAATACTTACCTACGTTTTTTACATTTACAAAAATAAATCAAGCAAAGATTAGAGTATGAGGTATTTATTTAAAACTATTGAATAAAATATCGAAAGTAAAAACAAAGCCAAAAATTTTAAACGATCAGAAAAGTAAAATTCGAAACAAAAATACCAAAATGTCATTAAAAATATTACTGTTCAAAAGCATCACAGAAATTCTCATACAGAATCGATTATTTATATTCTTGTGTGACTGCTCTTTTTAACACTTTACTACATAGTTGAAAAGTATTTAGGACTTTGTTCATTCTGTCTGTCTGTCTGTCTGTCTGTCTGTCTGTCTGTTAGCACGATAACTGCCGTAAAAATGACTTTATCATTATGAAATTTTAGTAAGTTTTTCAGACGGTCAGTGGAACCTATGAGAATATAAATACATAATATCACCCATTTAGTTTTTTATTGAACACGAGTTGAAAAAATGAAATACATTGAACTTATGGGACCTAATTATTCAAACATTTTTTAAGCAAATTTAAAATTCACAAAATGCTTCGAAATTTTTAGGAAATATCCACATTATCCCATAAAATATATAAAAAAAATTTCAGTGAAATATGTTAAGTAGTTTTCTTAATTAAAAATTATTTAATATTTGGAAAAAAACAAATTCAATTAAATTCTGACTTTAGGGATATTCTCCAGAAAGAAACAAGAAAGATCAATCATGCTTAAAACATTGATTATGAAACACTTTCCAACTTCAATGCAATTTTATTTAAACATGTCTAAAATGCAATACATTCCTCGGTAATATTTTAAAACTTCTCACAATACTACATTGATTTATTATATTTGAAAACTTAAACCTTCATCGAAAAAAATGAACTTCATTCAAATGACGGCATTGAAATATAAATTGTCTGGTTTAAACATCTCTAAAATGTGATATATTACTCGATAATAATTTTAGAATTATCATAATACCACGATAATTTATTATATTTAAAAACTTCATCGAAAACAACTGAAATTCATTCAAATGACGTCATAGAAAAAATAACACGCCTGGCTCTCTCTAAAAAAGCAGCATTTCATTCATAAATAATTTCCCATTCATGTCATTCATCACATTACTATAATAATCTATTTTATTTAAAAATTAAGACCATGGAGCTACAAGTAATTTAACTCTATGCTTAAAACTTCATCGCACAAAAAATCGTCCTTCTCTCGGTAAAGTCAATGAATATTTCTTTCATATCAGCTATGCAGACTCCATGAGCTAAATTCTTTTGTGTTAAAGAAATACAGCAATTCTAATACAACTCATCCTACATATTTTGCTGTTTACATTTTACGTAAGTGAAAAATAGGCTTCGTTGTAGAAATAATCAAATTCGGATGAGTATTTAAATTCATATGTATTGTAATTGCGTTGATTTAGTATGTAGATGCACAGAATTTTAACCAAACTAAAGTGGTTTTAGGACGGATACAACACTCAATAAGAACTTTAAAAATCACGATTTTGAGACAAGATGGATGCCATATATCATTTTGAAGTGGATCACGTGATACTTTCATATCATGGTCACGTGATCGTTTCATATAAGGGGTGTTATAAATATTTTAATTTTCATTTAAAAAACTGCTAAATATATTTCGCTGAATCTTTTTTTATATATTTTATGGAACAATTTGAATATTACCTAAAAATTTCGAAGCAGTTTGTGAATTTTAAATCCGCTTAAAAAATGTTTGAAAAATTAGGTCCCATAGGGCTCAATGTATTTCATTTTTTCAACCCGGGTTCAATAAAAAACTAATTGGGTGATATTATTTATTTATATTCCCATAGGTCCTACAGACCATCTGAACAACATAGTAAAATTTCATTTTGATTAAGTCATTTTTACGGCAGTTATCGTGCTAACGGACAGACAGACAGACAGACAGACAGACAGACAGAATGAACAAAGTCATATACACTTTTCAACTTTGTTGTAAAGTGTTAAAAAGAAATATATTAAATAATAAATATCTTTCCAAGAGATCATTCATATAATCATTTTGTGTATGATAGAAGCTTCACGTTTTAAAATAAATTTGGTAGGTAACAGTTTTTCAATTTTTACACTTTACAACATAGTTGAAAAGTGTTTATGACTTTGTTCATTCATTCTGTCTGTCTGTCTGTCCGTTAGCACGATAACTGCCTCAAAAATGACTTAATCAAAATGAAATTTTAGTATGTTGTTCAGACGGTCTGTGGGACCTATGGGAATATAAATAAATAATATCACCCAATTAGTTTTTTATTGAACCCGGGTTGAAAAAATGAAATATATTGAACCCAATGGGACCTAATTTTTCAAACACTTTTTAAGCAAATTTAAAATTCACAAATTGCTTCGAAATTTTTAGGAAATATTTACATTATCCCATAAAATATATAGAAAAAATTTCAATAAAATATGTTAGGTAGTTTTTTAATTAAAAATTATTTAACATAGGGAGAAAAACAAATTCAATTAAATTCTGACTTTTGGGACAGCCTCCAGTAAGAAAACAGAGATATATTATATAATAAATATCTTTCCAAGAGCTAATTATTTTGTATATGAGAGAGGCTTCACATTTTAAAATAAATTTGGTAGATAACAATTTTTCAATTATTTTTTTTATTTTATATAACTCTTCGTAATATACTTATTTGATGGAATTTTTAATGCACTTTCCTACGTCCTAGAGAGTTAAAATTTGGTACATAACTTAAATTTGTTGAATATTTTATTCTACAAAAATTTGGTGGATCTTTAAATATAGATCCTACATTTTTATCGAAATGACCTGCAAAAATGACCTGCAATATCTCAAGAACGGCTAGTCCTAGTGTAATTGGGTTAGTCTTGTTCTTTTTGTTGTCAAAAATCACGTATAAAATAGGAATTTAATTGAGCCCACGTAGTCCTTTATTTTTATATTTAACGATTTTTGCGGGCCATTTCACAAAAATAGCCCGTTCCTTTTTCCCGAATCGTACTAGAATAACCTACAAATGATTTATATACCAAATTTTGTTAAAGTTGGTATATAAATCACTTGTAGGTTATTGAGATATTATACACTAAATTTTGTTAAATTTGTTCCATTAGTTTTTAGCTAGAGTGGATAAAGGCAATTTTTGTCTGCCATTTCGCAAAGAAGGCAGATTCTTTTATTGCGAATCGTACTATAATGTAATGAACATCAGGATTTCCCACAAAAGACATACGTACCAAATTTTATGAAATTCGGTCCATTAGTTTTTCAATTAGAGTGGATGTAATATCTTCACAGGCACACAGAAACATACGCAGATACATCCTTACACACACAGATGTCTTCCTAAAAATAGTTTTTTCGTGTTCTAGAAGTCCCAAAACGTGTAGATCCTTCGAAAATTCGAGTTCCGATCTTCGGCACGTTTCCAATACTTTGAATACATACACACACACACACACACACACATATATATATTTTTTTTTTCTCTGTATCTGTGTATTATCTGTGAATCTAAATCCCGTGCCAATCCAATTACAATAGTTGTGATTTTAAATAATGCCTAAACTTTTATTATTTCTTCAACGAAGCCTAATTTTAACATAATCAGAATGCAAATATCTCAAGCGATTGTAAGGTGAGTTACATAAGAATTGGTGAATTTTTTTCACACAAAACTATTTAGCTCTGGAGTCTGGAATACAATTTATATGAATGAAATATTCATTGATTTTGCATAGAGAAACAGATGATGTATATTTCGATACAGTTTTAAATATTTAAGTATAATAAATTACTGTAATACTGTGATAATGTAAAAGATATCACCACTGAATGTATCACATTTTAGAAATTTTTTAAATGAAATTGCATTTCAGTTGGACAGTGTTTCATAATCAATGCTTATGCATAATTGATTTTTCTTGTTGTTTTTGCTTTTAGTCAAATGCAGAACCGTGACACCTCAACCAAAGAAGTTTTTATTCCATAATTTAAATGGAGTTTGTTTATTAAACTATAAGGTCCACCAAGTGTTCAACAAGAGCGCGGAATCTTTTACTCAGTTAATATTAAATGCAAACTGAGGAAGATAGACGCACATTCAAAGGAACTGCAAGCTTTCTTAAATTTTTGAATAAGTTTTCATATAATCCACAGCTGTATAGCTCGCTATGGCCGCCATTGGCTAAATAACACCATTAAGAATTTAAACAGTTTGCAACTCTTTCGCAACAAATTGCAACTCTTTAATAACGTCTGAAATTGAAATTCCTTCGATTAAAAATATTTAAATTTTAAAGATTACAATATATATATATATATATATATATATATATATATATATATATATATATATATATATATATATATATATTTTCAAAAAGAAAAGAGGTATGGATGGAAACAATATACCAAAATTGTATTGTATATATATATATATATATATACAATATACATATATATGTCTATATAAATACATACATATATACATACATAGTAATAGATAAGCAATATAATTATTTCTCACTCCACTTTGATTATGTCATTGTTTCATAATATTAGGTGTATAAATTTCATGATTTTCTATTATGATATTTAAAAAAATCTGATATGGGCAACACATGACTTTCCTTATATAATGCAATGAATTTACTACTTTTACAATAAAAAAATAGGTTTTTCTTTTAGTAGATATTTATATTCCTTCCAAGATATTAAATTTTCGTCAATGAGTCGTCGTTTTCATTGATTTAGTGGCATTTTTATCCATTTGGCGAGATTTTCGTTAATTTGGCAACATTTAAAAAAGTCGCCAAGTTGGCGACATTCCGCCAAATTCGGCCCCAAAATCTTGCCAAGTGTTATAGACGGAGAAATAAGTTATTCTTATAGCAGGTAAATAACTATTGGCGTTCAAATACAAAAGTGTTACTCAAAGTATCTTTTCTCATGAATGGAACGAACTAGATCCACGAGAACGATGTCAAAAATTTATCGCATGATATTACATATGAAAAGTGAACATGTTTCTCAACATTTAATATATTTTTTTTAATTTGTGGGATTTTTTGATGAATTTATTTTTACAATGTGCAATATCTCGAGAACGGTTCATGCTAGCGTTCTAAAATTTATGCCAATCGTTTTCTAAGAAAAAATTACATAACAAATGTCTATTTGCGTAACTTTATTAAAGGTTTTGATTTTTTGATAATTTTTTCAAAATTCCACTCGAAAATTTAGGGTGGTTCTGAACATTCGATTACGTTTAAAAACAAAAGGCCAAATTTCATTCGAATCGCTCTATTTGTTCGTGAGATATCGTCTCCACAGACTCACTGACACATACACACACAGACATCACTTCAAAAATATTTGATTCGTGATCAGGGATGCTTGAAACGTGCTTTCCCGTCGAAAACTCGAATTCGAATTTTCGACCCCGTCACAATAATTTCCTTATACATTATGTATATAAGGAAAGTAATAAGTTCCAAAAAACAAAGTACTGGAACGTCGTTACGGCGCATTCCTGTCCGAATAAACCACTGGTGTGACTCTTTATTCCGAAGTCCTCTCTGCGTCTATGCTTTATGACACGTTTATATAAATTATCTTATACATATTTAGCATTACTTTAGAATTATGCAATTCGGAATCTGAAACATATTTCATTGCATGTTGGTCAATTAAACTAGTTAGTCATTCTGCTTGTAGATTTTACACGGTCTGCTGTTTTGCATAGAAAAGTTTTCATGAATAGAAAAAGAGTTATTTGTTTGTTTCCTCGCATTCCGCACTGTCACCATGGATACGTTAAAGTTACAAATTGGGTATCACTCCACGATAGAAGTAGTGCCAATACATAAAATGCAAAATTCATTGAGAATTATTTTCCTGTTAGATATTTGTGTTGGAGCCCGAAAAGTATGCATATGAAAGACGCCAATTGCTCATGTTTGGCGAGCGCCAAGCAGCTGGTTGCCAGTTTTAAAAGTGAAATTGTGGAGATAAAATTCAAACTTTGTAGTGATGGGAGACACGAGTAAATGACTCGTTGCTCTCATTATTTAATTTCGATAGTTTGTAATAAAGATATGGATAAGAATTGCAGTACTCTTTAATAGACATGCAGTTCACTACGCATAAAAAAACTCAACTTGGTTATGTTTGATTCATCCTCCAATTCGTAAGAGTCTGTGAAAGAGTAAGCAATAGAAATAAGTTAAAGTTTAAACCTAAGTACATAAATAAAACGTACAATGTAAAAATGCGAAACGAGTTTCGCTATAAAATAATGAAATCTAGCTGCTCTATAAGAAACAGTAAATTTTCTTGTTAAATACGTATTTTAACATAGATTAACATTCTTCAATTGGTACTTGGATTAAAATGGATTGAAAAAAAACACTAAATGTAAATCGCAAAAGTAAAATTAAACACTTTCAACGTCATTCATGAAAATCGAAATTACACAAATAAAAAAATCTGATGTGGGCAACACATGACTTTCCTTATATAATGTAATGAATTTACTACTTTACAGTAAAAAATTTTACAGTAAAAAAAAATAGGTTTTTCTTATAATAGATACTAATATTCTTTCCAAGATATTGAATTTTCAACAATTGGTCGTCATTTTCATTGATTTATCCATTTGGCGTCATTTTTATCCATCTGGCGAGATTTTCGTTATTTTGGCAACATTTCAAAAAGTCGCCAAGTTGGCGATATTTCGCCAAAATCTCGCCAAACGTTAGGGACGAAGAAATAAGTTAATCTTACAGCAGATAAATGACTATTGGCGTTCAAATACAAAAGTATTACTCAAAGTATCTTTTTTCATGAATGGAACGAGCTAGATCCACGAGAATGATGTCACCCAATTCATCGCATGGTATTACATATGCAAAGTGAACATGTTTCTCAATAGAAAATATTTTTTTTTTATTTTATATGACTTTTTGATAATGTTTTTGAAAAATGTGCAATATCTCGAAAACGGTTCATATTAGCGTTCTAAAATTTATGTCAATCGTTTCATAATGAAAAATTACATAAGAAATGTCTATTTGCGTAACTTTATTAGTAGTTTTAACTTTTTGACGATTTTTTCAAAATTTCATTCGAAAATGTAGGAAAGTTCTGAACATTCGATTGCGTATAAAAACAATAGGCTTCCAGTGTTTACGGATTGTGATTTTTGTACCAAATTTGGTTCAAATCGGTCCATTCGTTCTTCAGTTATCGTTTCCACAGTCTCACTGACACACACACACACATACACACGTACTTTCACAAACACACACACACACACACAGACATCACTTCGAAAATGTTTGATTCGTGATCAGGGATGCTTGAAACGTGCTCTCCCGTCGAAAACTCGAATTCGAATTTTCGACCCGTCACAATACTTTCCTTATACATTATGTATATAAGGAAAGTAATAATAAATATGTTTAACCTCATAAATTATTAAAACGTTCGCTTGTAACTTTCGATAACAAAAAATAATACACGCACGTCCATTGAGTAGAGATAAATCATTGTCAAAAACATCGTAGTTTTTAAAAATGCCACATATCGTTTAAAACTGCAACAATGAGGGAATCTCACAAGCTACATCCGGGCTATTTCAAAAATTTCAACGCTACAGAAATGCCCACAGAATGCAAGCACATCATGCAGAAAAACTAGACCCCCCCCCCCCAATCCTCCATTCTAAAAAAAATGCTTTTACCTGAACACACTAATCGATCTAAATGAATGGTGTCATGTCACCCTGCAAACAATCAGTCACAATAAATAAAAAATCCGGATTTCAACGAAATTAAAAAATGTTAACAATATTTGGTAATTGAAATAAAAAAATAAAAACCTTTATTTCTGCTTTATTCAAACATCAGATTTAAACATTATTCTACATAAGTATTATAATAATGGATGGAAGCCAAGCTGAAGATTTTCAAGATCGTCAATTGACTAAACAAAGAAGTAGTTTACACTAAAGCCTCGAACTCTAACCAAGGCATTACAGTGAGCTCGATTAAGAATTTGGCTATGCCTATAACAGAAATGAGTTGACGTATCAAAAATAGCGAGAACTTCTTGTCAAAGTTCTGCAGAAATAAATGAATATCGCAACAACCTTTAAAAATTAGGAGTGACTGCATTTAATTAAACAAGAAAGATCAATCATGTTTAAAGCATTGATTATGAAACACTTTCCAACTTCAATGCAATTTTATTTAAACATGTCTAAAATGCAATATACATTCCTCGGTAATATTTTAAAACTTATCACAATACTACATTAATTTATTATATTTGAAACCTTAAACCTTCATCGAAAAAAATTAACTTCATTCAAATGACGGCATTAAAATATAAATTGCCTGGTTTAAACATCTCTAAAATGTGATACATTCCTCGGTAATAATTTTAGAATTATCATAATACTACGATAATTTATTATATTAGAAAACTTTATCGAAAACAACTGAAATTCATTCAAATGACGTCATAAAAAATAACACGCCTGGCTCTCTCTATAAAAGCAACATTTCATTCATAAATAATTCCCCTATTCATGTCATTCATCACAATACTATAATAATTTATATTATTTAAAAATTAAGACCATGGAGCTACAAGTAAGTAAAACTCTATGCGTAAAACTTCATCGAAAATTATCGTCCTTCTCTTTCTAAAATCAATGAATATTTCATTCATATCAGCCATGCAGACTCCATGGACTAAATGATTTTATGTTAAAGAATTACAGCGATTCTAATACAACTCATTCTACATATTTTGCTGTTTACATTTTACATAGGTGAAAAATAGGCTTAATAGTAGAAATAATCAAATTTGGATGAGCATTTAAACTGAAATATATTGTCATTGCGTTGTTAAAGTATGTAGATGCACAGAATTTAAGCAAAAATAAAGTAGTTTTAGGACGGATACAACACTCAATATGAATTAAAAACAACTTTAAAAATCACGATTTTGAGACAAGATGGATGCCATATATCATTTTGAAGTGGGTCATGTGATCGTTTCATATCATGGACACGTGATCGCTTCATATAAGAGGTGTTATTAATATTTTAATTTTTATTTAAAAAACTACTGAATATATTTCGCTGAATTTTTTTTTATATATTTTATGGAACAATTTGAATATTGCCTAAAATTTTCGAAGCAATTTGTGAATTTTAAATCCGCTTAAAAAATGCTTGAAAAATTAGGTCCCATAGGGCTCAATGTATTCCATTTTTTCAACCCGGGTTCAATCCAAAACTAATTGGGTGATATTATTCATTTATATTCCCATAGGTCCTATAGACCGTCTGAACAACATACTAAAATTTCATTTTGATTAAGTCATTTTACGGCAGTTATCGTGCTAACGGACAGACAGACAGACAGACAGAATGAACAAAGTCATAAACACTTTTCAACTTTGTTGTAAAGTGTTAATAAAAAAAAACGACTACATTTTTATTTCATTTTAACTTTCCCTGCAATACATGGTAATGTATTGCCTGGAAAGCATTGGGATCATCTCGAAAATCGCAACTCGAGTCTTCGACGGATCTACACTTCTGGAGACCTCTAGAACACGAAAAAACTATTTTTACTCTGCGTGTGCGTGCGTGCGTGCGTGAGTGCATGGGTATGTCTGTCTGTCTGTCTATCTGTTTTCAACTAGGAATTCCATTTCTAGAGGAAAACGAACATATCCTGTGAATTATTACTGGTAACCTCCACATATTCGCTCACTGTTTATTGCATATTTATTCGTAATACTTGTAAATTTTATTATATATACTGCAATCAAATTACTTTTAAATTCACATTTGTTTTAATCATTACAAATATCATTGTATGTATCAATGTAGTATTGAAAGCCACGGTAATCTGTGAGATTTATATATATATGTTGTATATATAGTTTTGCATGTATGTTTGCATAAGTAGTTTTGTATATATATATATATATATATATATATATATATATATATATATATACATATATATATGTGTTAGTAAATGATTCGCGGCATTTTGTATATGTAATAACCAATTTTAGAAATATTTTTATATATATCGTTGTTCCCATTTAAAACTGTTCTACACATAAGTGTTTATGGATGTGAAATATTTGTGAAATACTATCTGTATCTAGTATAGACAGAATAGTATATTGTATATAATTGTTTATCATTTTTATTTTGTTATTAAGTTTTGATTTCTGGTTTTGGTAGATATTCCTCCACCACAGGCTGTAATTACTGTAAACCTTCGGGTCGGTGTTTATAGATGGTTAATCTGTTAATCTGTCTGTCTGTCTGCGTCTTTGTCTGTGCGTGCAATGTATATATCCACTCTAACTCAAAAACAAATGGACCGAATTTCATAAAATTTGGTTGGTAAGTCACTTGTGTGTGAACCTAGTGCTGATTAGTTTCTGGTACGATTCGGTATAAAATAATCCGTCTTTTTTTGCGAAATGGCCCTCAAAAATTGTCTGTATGCACGCTAACTAAAAACCTAATGGACCGAATTTCACAAAATTTGGTAGATAAGTTGCTTGTGGGTTACTCTGCTAATTAGATTTTGGTACAATTCTGAAAAAATATAATCTGCTTTTTTTGTGAAATGGCCCACAAGAACCATCACAATCTGAAATAAAAGATTACGTTTGCCAAAATATATCAATTAAATTCTTGTTTTATACTTAATTTTTACCAACCCCATTACACTAGGACTGGCCGTTTTAGAGATATTTTAGTTTTTTCGCTACGCCACCTTTGAAAATAAGTTCATTTACCAAATGAGAGCAAAAATTGAATTAAAAGTGCAAATTCAGTATAATTTTAAATTATTATGGGTGTTATTTTGTGCAATTAAATTCAATTTAATGAATTTTTGAAGAAATAAAGAGAACGTGAATATGAGTCTGCAGGGAAAGTATGTGCTGCCCACATCAGATTTTTTTGTTCTGCGATCGATGTTTAGTCAATTTTTCTTTGGTTTTAAAGAGTTCCCAAGAAAATATTTCCGTAACATACGCCGGTCCTTTTATGTGCCCTCTTGTGTAACAACAATCAATCACTCTCGAAAATTTTGCATTTTGCTTTCGTTGAAGAAATAAATCCTATTGTGCTGGAATCCTCTCAACATTTTCTCTTAACTTCTGAACTGAAAGAATTGAATAAATAGTGACACTTTGTTCAATTCTGCATTCATTTAATTTCCTACAATGTTTAATAAAGGAAAGAATGAAGTATAATATTTGGATCAAGAAATAATATTAAGGATATACAAGTTGCATATTAAAAAACAAGCAAAAATAGTTTTAAATGCTATATTTGTACTTTCCCTATACATTATCATGTATCATAGCGAAAGTGTTGGAATCGTGCTGAAAATCGAACTCAAGTTTTCGGCTGATATACGCGTATAAAACACTCTAGAAACTGAAGAAACTATTTTTAGCATGGCGTCTACGTGTGCGTGTTTGTCTGTGCAATATGTATATCCATTCCAGTTGAACAACTAATTGACCAAATTTTACTAAATTAAGTAGACAAGCCACTAGGGGTTTACACTGGCTCTGGTTAGATTTTGATACGATTCGGGAAAAAAAGAACCTGTGCTTTTTAACGAAATGGCCAGCAAAAATCGCTAAATTCTAAAATAAAAGTCTGCATACGCTCAGATATATTAATTAAATGTCTGTTTTACATTTAATTTTTGACAACGAAAATAATAAGATCAATCCCATAAGTCTAGGACTAACCGTTCTCTGTATATTTTAGTTTTTTTTGCAATTATACACGTCGCCTATTTGAAAATACATCGCCGTGCATTTGAAATAATATCGCCAAATAAAAAGGAAAATAAATAAAACCGTGAATCCAGTATAATAAATAACAAATAATGATCCGTGTTATTTTGCGTAATTACACTCAATTTAATAAATTATGAAAGAGAAAATAAATTTCATCCTGTAGAGAAATGCCCCGTGTTACCCACATCAGATATTTTTAATTGTTAATGTGCATGTTCATCTTCTAGCTAGTTAGAATATTTTTTACAAATACATTTGAAAAGTCTAAATGGAAAAACTGATGTGGACAGCGCATGACTGTTCCTACATAATGCAAGGATTTTATTTTTTTCGCAAAAAAATTTTGGTACGGGATCACTGCGCAGTGTTTTTAGCATTAAATTTACACCACGTAAATTGAAATTGAACGCTTTTGGCAACTTTATAGTCTAAGCTTATTCGAGCAATTTCTAATGAGTAATTACGTATAAAATGAATATTTATTCAACTCTATTGAATATTCGGATATTTTAATGATTTTATTTTTCAAAAAATTATTCAAAAATCATGCAATATTTCGAGTGAGACTCGTGATAGGGTTTTGAAGTATATATCATTTGTTTTCTTATTAAAAATTACGTTTGAAATATTTATTTATTTATTTATCTTTACAGCATCCTTGTTTTTAATTAATTTTTTTTTCAAAAATAGGTTTGAAAATTGAGGGGGTGGGTCTTCCGAACATTCGATTGTGTTTAAAATCAATAGCGTTCCAATATTCACTGATTGTAATAATCGTGCAAAATCATTTGCGAAATGATTTATTTGATCGTGAGATATCGTATCTACATACTCACGGACACTCACACTAACACACACACGCTAACATACGCACACATTAACACACACAATATACGAACACATTAACACACGCAATATACGAACACATTAACATACATACACTAACATGCGCACACATTAACACACACACTAACATGCGCACACACTAACACACACACACACACACATACAAACCAACATTCACATTCTGACTAACATACACACAGACAATGAACACACAAATTTCGACAACGTTAAATTCGAGTTCATGGATGTTTAAAAAATGTAAAAAATTCAGAAATGCTCTTACGTCAAAATTTCAAATTCGAATTTTCAATCCATCCCCTGTATATTACGTACATACAATAATGAATGAAATTAAATGTAGTCACAGATCAATACCCACATTCAATCTATTAATCTTAAGAAAAGCTCGACCAACCGTGCCACTGAACTTGAAAAGTAAATTTATTATTTTACTGTGGAGGGAAAAATGTGTAATAATATTAAAAATTCAACTTTTGAATTTGGACGGATTTACGCGTTATTATTTTGCTTCGATACAAGTTATGAATTTTGTATATCTCTTTCTGTATGTGTGTGTACCTTTGTGTGCGTGCGTGTGTGTGTATGTGCGTTTGTGTTGAGTGTTGAGTGTTGAAAACCCAGACCACACGACCAACCCGAAGGCTTATGGTAGCAAGATGTGTGGCCGGGAACTTTATTTTTTGATTCAAGAGATTATAGTACATATATTAATATGAATCACATCACAGGAACACAGAAAACTACACAGATACTTATAACACATAAAACAACACAATTAAAACACAGAGTACACAAAAAATACAGGAATAATAAATTCAGGTACAACCAGAATGGGAAAAGGATGAAAGTTTTCCCTGGAATTACATAAGATGATGAAGAATATTTTGATGGCAGTTTTTCCAAAAATTTACATATGATGAAGTATGATATGATGATGATAATTATATCAAATGACAGGTGAATGTGGATGAAAATGGTTGGAAATGATTGAACAGAAGGTGTACTAACATTTTGAAGAGATTTACAATGATTATTCTGGATGAAAATTGGAATTTACCGAAGATATTTACAATGATTTTTCAGAATGAGTAAATTGGAATTTACAGAAGTATACAATTGTTTACAGGTATTTTCAGCAACATTCCAAAAGAACCAAGGAAAAGAGGAGCAGTGCAAGGTCAGGGACTAGAAGGGGCCAGGAGACCCCCAGGTTGATCAGGGAATATTATTCGAAATTCGCTGGCGGAGAGGATGCAATTTTTAATTTTTTGAATAGAAGAATTGTTCTTAAGAACCCTGGAAAACCAGGCCGCAGAGTTAGCACTAGTGGGCCGAGAGAGATGATTAGGGAGGGTAAGGGGGCAAGAAAAAACAAAGTGATCTGCATCGCCGTAGGCGTTACACGAACAGTTAGAGGTAGTTTTTTGTTTGAAAAAGTACAGGTAGTCCAGAAAAGGGCCATGGCCTGTTAAAAAGTAAGTAAGAAATTGATTTTAAATTAAAAAATTTGGGTCAACAGAGGGAAGAAAATTTGAAATTCGAGCGGGGTCGTGGGTACGGGGAGAGATATAATCATTTAAGTAAGATTGCCATTGGCTAAGAAGAAGGTTTTTACAATGTTTTTTTAGCAGAGAGTAAGGGTAGGGGATGGGAAGTGGGGAGCCAGAAATGGTAGCAAGTTTGGCAAAGTGATCTGCGGCCTCGTTGCCAGGGTTATCCGCGTGAGCTTTTACCCAGGAGAGATTAATGAGATTTTTGAATGGACTAGCTTTAATTTTGATTTTATTTAAGAAATTTGATTTATTTTTTATAGATCTAAATGCCAAAATTGAGGAGAGACTATCCGAAAATATATTTACCTTAGAGTTGTTTTCAATTGCCCAGGAGATTGCATAGTCTATGGCTGCAATTTCCGCCTGGAAAACAGTGTTTTCACCACCTAGTTTAAAGGAAAAGACCCGATCCAGGACATCATGTTTAAAGATGCAGACGGCGAATCCAGTGTTGCCGTCGAGGGAGGAACCATCAGTATAAATGTTTACATTGGAGAAGGAAAGAGGGTCCGAGGGTTCGAAAAGGACAATCCTGTTAGCAGGAGGAGAGGAAGAAAAGGGTGAATTAAAGTCAAAAAGGGAAGGGGCGGGAAAATCAAGGGAAGAAAAAGGGTTTTGACGAAGTTTCCAAAAGGTAAATTTTGAATACAAGGATTTTATTACTAAGTGAATGGGCGGGATCCCTGTAAGGGAAAAAAGAGAGATGTTTGAAGAGGTCCTAAAACCTGAAGAGATCTTAAGAAGAAACATTCTTTGTATTGAAAGAAGTGTTTTAATTTGAGCCCCTGTTAGATTGTTGCCCCAGATACCCGCCCCAAAGGAAAGAACTTTTTCGATGTACCAAACTTCAAGTACCAAACTTTCAAAAATGATTTATTAACACCCCAGTTACAACCGGCCAGTTTACCGAAGATTGAGGCAATCTTGAAACATCTCCTTAAGATGGAAGACGTGGGCACTCCATTTAAAGTTGTCATATAAAACTATTCCAAGAAATTTGAGGTGCCTGGAGATTGTTATCTTAATATTGTTGATTTTAAAAGTGGGATTTTTCTTAATTTTTGAACGGGACTTATTGAAAATGATCGCTTGACATTTGGAGGGGGTGATTTCTAATTTTAATTTAGTAAGAGATTCCGAAACTAGATTTAACAGCAAGTTATTATTTATAGCCAAGGAGCGAAGAGTAGGAGCATAGGGGGGTTACCACCGCAAGATCATCTGCGAAGGCTTGGAGGTGGTTTTGATCATTATTTAATAAGAGTATGTTATTGAAATAAATATTCCAGAGAGTTGGTGAGATAACCGAGCCTTGTGGGGCTCCGCGGGAAATATGTTTGGTGTGTACTGTGGGGCCATCAATAAAAGATATGATTCTGTTTTGTAAGTAGGAAAAGATAAAATTTTGAAATGTGGGAGATAGATTAATTTTATTAAAAGTATTTGGGAGGATTTCCCAGTTTAGGTTTCGAAGGCTCCGCAGATGTCCACGGTGGTTAGGGAAACATAATGTCCTGGTCTGAGTTTATGTGCGTTTGTGTGTGTATACGTTTGTGTGCGTTTGTGTGTATACGTTAGTGTGCGTTTGTGTGTGTGTGTGTGGGCGTTTGTGTGTGTGAGTGCGTGTATGTGTATACATTTGCGTGCGTTTGTGCGTCTGTGTGTGTACCTTTGTGTGCGTTTCTGTGCGTGTATGTGCGTTTGTGGGTGTACGTGTGTGTGTATACGTTTGTGTGCGTTTGTGTATGTGTGTGCATGTGTTTGTATGTGTGTGTGTGTTTGTATGTGTTTGTATGTGTGTGTGTTTATATGTGTGTGCGTGTGTGTCTGTGTGTGCGTCTGTGTAAGTGTGTGTGTGCGTTTCTGTGTGTATGTGCCTTTGTGTGCGTCTGCCTTTGTGTGTGCGTTTTTTTGTATGTGTGTGACTATGTGTTGCGTGTGTGTGAGTGTATGTGCCTTTGTGAGCGTGTGTGTGTGTGTGTGCGTGCGTGCGTGCGTACGTGCGCGTGTGTGTGCGTGCGTGCGCGTGTGTGCATATGCGTGTGTCTGCGTATGTGTGTGCGTGTGTTTTGTGTGCGTTTGTGTGTGTCTGTGTGTGCGTTTGTGTGAGTGTGTGTGTGTGTGTGTGTATACCTTTGTGTGTGTGTGCCTTTGTGTGCGTGTGCCTTTGTGTATGCGTTTTGTGTGTGTGTGCCTATGTGTGCGTTTGCGCGTGTGTGTGTGTGCCTTTGTGTGTGTGTGTGTGTGTGTGTGCGTGCGTGCGTGCGTGCGTGCGCGTGTGTGTATATGCGTGTGTCTGCGCAATGCATGTATCCATTATAACTCAAACACTAGTGGACCAAATATCATAAAATATTTCAATCCTCTGGGACTACCCGTTTTTGAAATATTTTAGTTTTTCCACATTTTTGTTATGTAGCTTTTGAAAATACGACCAGTTATCAAATGAAAACGAAAATTGAATTAAAAGTGCAAATGCAGTATCATTTCAAATAATTATGCGTGTTATTTTGCCAATTAAACTCAATTTAATGAATTACTTAAGAAATAAGGGGAAAATGAATTTGAGTCTGTAGGGTAAATCCTGTGATGGCCACATCAGACGTTTTTCCTCTTTCTCACAAATTCGTTACATCAGCGTTATAAATATATAAAAAGAGCTGATACAAATTCAAAAATATTCATCAAGTTTTGCTTTGCTAAGGACTTTGAAGTTGCAAAAATGTAACTTTTTTTTTCCATTTTTGTATAGTTTCACATCAAAAGCAATCACCGGGTGAAAGTCTTCTCTGTTTCGAATGGACTTTTCGAAAACCAAGAATTGGAAAATCGCTCTAAATCAATGAAACAGAATTGTGGAGAAACGTACGATATATTAAAGGATATAACACTCGTGAATTGAAAATTGCTGCGATATATCGTAGGATCTTTGGGAAAATCGAAGTTGTATTTTACCAGTTCTCAGTAATTACTGTATCTAACTTGGAGGATTAAATTAATCGAGCATCTAACCTGGAGGGTTAAATTAATTGAGCGCCTAACCTGAAGGGTTAAATTAATCGAACGCCGAAAAGGTTAAATTTAAATTAATCGAGCGCCGAAAAGGTTAAATTTAAATTAATCGAGCGCCTAATCTAAGAGTTAAATTAATCAGAAACCAATTTAAAAACTCCCTCTCGCCTTAGAACTTGCTTGCCAACTGACTCTCTAAAGGTTCTGAGACGAAATTCTTAAATCTTATTGTAGAACTATACCTTAGAAGGATGACAGCTTTTGGATCTAGAGCATTCAATATCTTTTCAGCTGATGGCTGTATGTATGGACGTATGTGTATGCAATTACATTGTTATGTGCAATCATACTCTTATTTATATCTTCTCCCTAGTTGTAGTAGGTTTCAGTAACAATCCCTTTACTACAATGACTCAAACTACTGAGTGTAAGATAAAAGCTTGCAAAACTTCTATCTTACACGCAGATAATCATTCTATCTTACACGTAGATATATAAGATAAAAACTTGAATAAAGAAGTCATATATCAGTAAAATGGTGACAATTGTTTTGAGGGCGTTATAAGCCCCCTTCCTCAGACCAAATGAACAGGTAGAACATTATGCCATTTTAGCCACTATCAAGAACGTAGTGCCTACATAAACGAATATGAACTGTTTATATAGGTAGTTCGTTTTTAGCAGTGGTTAAGTGCGCATACTGTTCTACCTGTGCATTTGGTCTGAAGAAGGGGACATATAACGCCCTCGAAACAATTATTAACACACTACTAACATATGTCTGCTTTATTCAGGGAAGCTTTGCAAGCTTATATTTTAACCCCTTTACTATTTATTTGTACACGAGTAGATTTTTCATGTTGTTATCAGAAGAAAAACATAAATTCATCAATAAGTTCTGAAAAAAATGCATTGAATTAAATACCTATGTGGAATAATATTCTGAAAGAACATCTCTACCACCAGCAAAAGTACCCCATGATATATTTTGGACATTCCCAGTCGAAATACCGAAGCATTCTCTGCGGAAAACAATCCATTTATTCCAAAAGAAATAAATGAAGGAAGATGCACACGTCAAGTAAACTTTCGATATTAATAGAATATGTCTGGAGAAAATAAAGGGGTTATTGCCGAATTATGGCAAAGCGAGAAAATATATACTATACAAGTTTACAATAATCTGAGACGGAACATCATAAGTGAGAGGATTCCACTATAGTCTGTGTCGTAGATTTATCGTTTTACAAAATAAATAATGTTTGGCTTTCTCTCTCTCTCTGTGTATGTGTGCGCGCGTCCGTTTGTGTGTGTGTGTGTCATCTGTAGAGGAAAATCTAAGCTTCGGACAGCCGTGAAATTAGGTGCAGGGGAACTTCTGCACCTGAGAGAAGCATCTCATTGAGATTTTTAATTTGAATTAGTCTAAAAGTTATAAACTCAATAGTCGACATTTGGCCGATTATACTGAAGGTGCCATCTATTGCACGTTGCTAAAACTGAAACAATTTTTCTGATTACAAAAATAATTTTCCGAATACTTTATCGGTAAACAAAATCAATATTATGATGATTGCCCAACCTAGTTTGAATTTCTAGACCCTATGCTCTCCCACCCCCAGCTAATCTAAAAGACTGAAATTTTGTACACTCAAAGTACCAACAGTGAGACAAAACCAAGAAAAAATCTAACGTAGCTAGATGTTTGATCTCCCCACCCCCCTTACGTAGGACCGGAGAATATAGGGAACAAACAGATGATGGAAAAAATTTTCCACATCCTCCAGAAGCCCTCCACCATGGTGATCTAGAAAGTTGAATTTTTGCATACTTATATTATCGACCCCTACCTACAAAACCTAAAAGATTTCTGATTCTCCTCTGGAGGCAAAGAAAATGAGGAGTTCGATAAATCAGTCTAGACTCTTATCCCCCTCCCCCAATGACCTAGGAAGCTGTATCTTTCCACACTTAACAGTATCGAGCACGGTACATAGCATAAAGGATTTTTCATTCTCCTCCGGCGGGTGAAGAAAATGAGAAGTTCTATAAATCAGTCTGGACTCTATTGTCCCTCGATGACATAGAAAGCTATAGCTTTTCACGCTTATAGTATCAACCACAGTACAAAACTTAAAAGATGTCTGATTCTTCTCCGGGGGGGGGGCGAAGAAAATGAATAGTTCGATAAATCACTCTGGACTCTATTGTCCCTCGATGACATAGAAAGCTATAGCTTTTCACACTTATAGTATCAACCACAGTACAAAACTTAAAAGATGTCTGGTTCTTCTCCGGGGGGGGGGGGCTAAGAAAATGAATAGTTCGATAAATCACTCTGGACTCTATTGTCCCTCGATGACATAGAAAGCTATAGCTTTTCACACTTATAGTATCAACCACAGTACAAAACTTAAAAGATGTCTGGTTCTTCTCCGGGGGGGAGGGGGCTAAGAAAATGAATAGTTCAATAAATCACTCTGGACTCTATTGTCCCTCGATGACATAGAAAGCTATAGCTTTTCACACTTATAGTATCAACCACAGTACAAAACTTAAAAGATGTCTGGTTCTTCTCCGGGGGGGGGCGAAGAAAATGAATAGTTCGATAAATCAGTCTGGACTCTATTGTCCCTCGATGACATAGAAAGCTATAGCTTTTCACACTTATAGTATCGACCACGGTAAACAGTAAAGAACCTAAAAGATTTCTGATTCTCCTCCGGGAGGGGGGGGGGCGATGAAAATGAGGAATTCGATAAATCAGTCTAGACTTTATTATCCCTCAGACGACACAGGGAGCTGTAGCTTTTCACACTTATAGTATCGACCGCGATGCAAAACCTAAAATATTTCTGATTCTCGTCCGGGACGGGGTGGGGGGAGTAAATAAAATGACGCGTTCGATAAATCAGTTTGGACTCTATAATCCGTAAGAACCTGTAGCTTTTCACACGTATAGTATCGAGCATAGGACATAGCCTGTTCGAGAATGATTTTTGTTCTAGCCGAAAGCGGATAAAATGAAAGAGGAGGGGTGTTAAAGACTGGCCATCTAGAAGCATCTCTGTATCAGAGATAACTGGAAATTTTCCAAATTTATAGTATCGATCACGAAACAAAACCTGGATGAATAATTTTTTTATTAATGCAACTATTTTTGACGCTAAGCGTCAGGCATTAATAAAAGACATAGAACTCATTAAAAGAATTCAGTTTAAGTTTTGAAGGTGTTTGTTTTCCCTGTCTTTGATGGTCTTAAATACTAGCTCATAATAATTAGTAATGTGCTAAAAGGAATACCGTTGTGGTTATCTAAAATAGTTACTAAAATGTGGTAAAGTAGTCGTTAATAAAAAAAAACCCTAAAATGTTAATTAAGATATTCCTTCCGTCAATAAAACACCTCTCCGCAATCAGGAGTCCACCTAAAAAGCTATATGTCCAAAAAGACAACATTAACATACAAGATACTTAAATGATAACATTTTGTTATTTTTAAATACTTATTTATTAATATATTATTATTTTAATTAAACTTTCAAATTTACATTTATAATATTATGTTTTAGTTTTAAATCTTACATGGAGCAGAGTATGATGATAATGGCGATTTTTGTCGAAAGTCGTAATTAGAAATATATCACCAAAATAGTTCCTCCTGGGTAATAAATGGGAAAATAGTCCCTCATGGGAACTGGGAAAATAGTCCCTCATGGGTAATAAATGGGAAAATAGTCTCTCATGGGTAATAAATTGGAAATAGTCTCTTATAGGTAATAAATGGAAAAATAGTTCATTGTGGATAATAAATGTGAAAATAGTGCCTCATGGGTAATAAATGGGATAATTGTTCCTCATGGGTAATAAATGGGAAAATAGTGCTTCATGGGTATGGATGCCTGTTACTTTATCGGCTGCACATCTGTCTGTAGGGCAGGGTCTTGGACTTGGGCAGGGTCTTTTTTGATGCACACACAAACTATAAGTTCTCTTCAGCAACGCTTCACTTATAAATCTACCTTTATATTTTGCGATCGTCATCATTTCTGATTTTTAGAGACTCTTAATCTGCACTTGTTGCTCATCCTACATCTTTTTCCCCCCTGTATGCTTTCAACGCATTGACTGGCGCTACCCCCAAAGCTACTTTCCTCATTGGTTGAAAAGACGCTAGGGTGTAACTGCCTGAGGTACCCATGCCCGCAAGGACCTGTTGACTTGGTCGATATGTATGGCAGTTTTTATTGCCCATGTAAATATATCTGATTTTTGGTGTCAACTTTAGCGTTTAATTGACTGACAACATTGTCTGATGTGATCCAAAGTGTGTTGCTTGAAAATCTGCTACTTGCCATTTTGTGTCATAAAATGTTGTGTAGGATGCTACAATTCAAACTGTTAAAAATCACGCAATATTTACTATCACAATTAGCTTTAAATTTGTTCTACAGCATGAATTTATTTAACGTAAGAAAAGTCATATCATGCGTTTGTAAAAAGTATTTAGTTCTTTCATCTTATAGATTTCCATTCTCAAAACTCAGAAATGGTTCTTACTTGCAAAGACACTTTTTCTAAAAAATTCCAGAAATCAATTCCACAACAATAATCAATAGATAACCTATGAAACATCAAAACCTTCTCCCTGCTAAATTATTCATTCTCCAATATCTGTCATACTCATAACCAGTCTCCAAAGAATATCAATCCAATTACAGATCCTTCAAACGTGAAAGCGTCTCAAAAGAAATGGACGCTTCCACCCGTGTGGAAGAAGTATTAATTCCCACCTGTACCCCCTTTCTAATTCCTTCATACCCCCCCTTTCCACTCGACATTCATCTTCGGGAGCCGATGTCGCTGTTGGAGTTAAATACGGAGATCATATTTAAGGGACAGTCAAATATCGTAAGCGTCTGTGGAACAATTTAATTAAGATAAAAGGAGTGACAGAAACGAGAAAGAATGGCGTTTGTCGAAGGATTTCGCTGATATATTTCGACTTTTAAAAGCTGATGATATGATTTTTATTGCTTGTGAATATTGTTATGTTTAACGATTTAAGTGTATGATAGACATTTCTAAGCAGAACTAAGGCACTGTGGTAAAATTTACAATAATGTAAAAATGAGAAACATATTATTTACAATGTAAATTATTATTGAAGGTAAACTTCTATAGCCGCGGTACCGTAAGTTTGTCAAGCGAGACGAAGAGTGAAACGCTTCTCCAAGCTAAATGCCGAGAGTGGATAGGAAGAGGGAGACGTTCCTACTATCTTTAGCTCGTAGACGTCAAATACTTGGGAAGTGCCACCCAATTTAGACCGGAACCCAGTGGGAGAGGCATCCACAGGGATCGTATCCTCCTTCCCCTACCACCAACCTCTCGGAAGGACTTACGGACCCACATGTTTAACGTGATCGTACTCCGCATGAACACGGCGGCAGTTGTGGCAGCGTGCAAATCCAGCTCGCATACCACTGGGCTGCCGCGCCCGAAATGTGCCAACAGCACGCGGTGTTCCCAGGGTCACCCACCCAAGTACTAACCGCGCCCGATGCTGCTTGACTTCGGTGATCTAACGAGAACCTGTGTTTTCAGCACGGTAGGGCCGTTGGCGCAATACTTATACGGTGTATTTATGAAGTGTAATTTTGTATTTTTGACAAGTGCTCGTTGAAATTTGTGAAATTTTCATCGAATTGTGAAATTGAGAGAATTCTATCATGGCAAAACAAAAGAGCACCGAAAATGTCCAAACGTTGTGGTTGTCCATTTCACAAGAATTTGTGGTCTTTATACAGACCAATGTCAATTGAAAAATGAACAAACGATCCTCATGGTCGTCACCTACCATATCGCCGAACAGAAGCGTTGAAGGAATCATTGGATTTATTCCCAAAGTCTTGCTACCATAGACTATTGAGGGTATAAAATTGTTAAGAAGAAATCTGTACAAATTACCAATAATAATCAGTGGTGATTTCAACATTAAGTTTTGTTCAGAAAGAACGCAACCACTGACCATACTTTTAGAGCAATATCCAATTTAAAATTGAATACTGATGGGAATAAAACCACTACCAAGTCGGGCATTACAATCAATGCAATATTTGCTCACTATTTAGACAATTTACAGTAAAAAATATTTATATCATTATTTTAATTATCATAAGCCAATCATTTAATTCTGAGATATGGAACAGCTCAGTGGTTAAAGTACGGGGATTGACATCGGATGAGACGAGTTCGATTTCCGGCTCTGCCCAAAACTGTCTCCTTGTTCACGAGGTATACAGGCATGTTCAATATGTGGGTTCTAAAGTCCTTTCGAAAAGGTTGGTTGTAAAGAAAGGTACAGCCCCTTTGGAGGCCGCCTTCCCTGGTTTCTGGTCTAAATTGGGTTGTTACGGCCGTCCAAACATATACCTTACACTTCTGGTAGGCGGCCAGTCTGGGTCAAACAATAAGCTTAATCTTGAGTATAAATCGATGGCGACTGGTGAATAAAGATTAGAATAGTTAATTTAATTCCATTATGTTTACTCAATTTATATACCGCATTAACGTTTCCTAATACTAATACCCTAAAAGTTATTTACATTAAAAAAAATTAACGGTTTTGATAATTAAAAAAATTGATGGTAAGAGGTTTCACGTCCAACGCGTGATAGTTCTGCGTACATGCTTTTTTTTTGTCTATGTTGAAAAAAAATCTTGCGATATTTTAACACTGTACTGCGAACAGATATTTTAAAGCCTTCTCAGAATTAACAGAAGTTGAGATGTGATATTTAGAAATCAGATCATGTTAATTTCCTCTACGCCCTTATAGAATATACCGCCTCTTTTAAAGTGAAATTTCTCCCTTGTGCGATACTTGTTAATAACTTATGCTCTAGAATATCAATCCAATTACATCTTACTTCAAAAGAGACGTATCCCTCAAGAAATGGACTCTTCGTCCCGTGTGAGAAAAAAATTTAATCTCA
Source organism: Amaurobius ferox (assembly GCA_951213105.1). Taxonomy (NCBI): domain Eukaryota; kingdom Metazoa; phylum Arthropoda; class Arachnida; order Araneae; family Amaurobiidae; genus Amaurobius; species Amaurobius ferox. The sequence continues at coordinate 35,342,551 of OX578149.1, read as the reverse complement.
CCCATACCCCAAATTTAATTCCTGTTAGCCACTCTCATTCTCCGTTTATTTTACAGCATTTCAATACGTAACTTAATAACTTCTTAATACACATTATAATCATAAAGTGGGGGTTTTGCTGACCTAGAAGTCAACGTTAGGAATTTGAGTCTTGAAAGGGTGCCAGTTTTATTCTCTGGAAGGGTAAATTATTTGTTCATGCTTTCATTATTGCCAAATGCAGAAATTATTTTATCGTGGCCAGTTCGTAACAATCCATTTTTACTAACAAACTAGAAATATGCGCCCGATACGCCACAATAGACTAGAACATATGCGCACTACGGAGTTTAACGTCTAAAAATAGATATGTCAAGGGACTTAGATGCCTATGAACCCACTTAACGAGCACATAGATCATTAAGCCCCATGGCCATAGTATTTTGCACATGACTGTGTGGCTGCTCATGTCCTAGGACGAGTAGAATGGTCTGGGTCTTGACGACTGTAGTCTGAACAGCGATGACGACTGTAGTCTGAAAGTGACAAATCAACCCTGTAAATTAGTGCAAAGATGCGAGATCTGAAAGTGACTCTAGTACGACTACTACGGATTCAGTGGACTCTGGAAGATAGAGCGCCGATTTCATATTGAGGGGATAACGACCACGTAGGATACTAACCTGGGAAACAATAGTAGTATCGGGAGGCTAACCTGAGATTAAAATAGCAGGAAGTGGTCAGTCAAATGAGCAGTTGCTCGCCGATCTGACATTAGAGGGTGGAGAATGCAGAGTCCAACTTCGACGATAAGAGTTTTCTTCTTCGACCCAGATCGTCCGACCTACCAGAAAGATATAAGGTATCTGTTTGAACAGCCGGGAAGTGCCACCCAATTTAGACCGAAACCCAGTGGGGGATGCATCCGCAGGGACCGTACCCTCCTTTCCCTACCACCAATCTCTGAGAAGGACTTACGAACCCACATGTTTAAAGTGATCGTACTCTGCGAGAACACGGCGGCAATTTTAGCAGTGGCGGGAATCGAACCCGGGGCCGGTCGAGTGAAATTCTCGCACGCTAACCACTGGGCTGTCGCGCCCCCGATAAGAGTTTGAAATTTCGTCTCAATAGCTCAACGGTAGAGCGTCAGCTGACTAGTTCGAAGATCCAAGGTTCAATTCCCGGTTGGGGCAACAAGGCTCTTTACAAAGTAGGATAAGAGAAATGCGAATACATAAATTATAACTGAAGTATATAGCTTATTTGTGAGTGATAAATTAAAGATTATGATGTGGGAAGCACATGACTTTCCTTACAGAGTCAAATTCATTTTCTCTTTATTTCTTCAATAATTCATTAAATTGAGTTTAATTACACGCATAGTTATTTGTAATTCCACTACATTTGCACTTTTAATTCAATTTTCGATTTCATTTCGTAACTGGGAGTATTTTAAAAGTCAGAGTAGCAAAAATTTGAAAAACTACAATATCTAGAGAACGGCTTATTCTATAGTACTGGGGTTGATCTTATTGTTTTCATCGTCAAAAATGGCATATGAAACAAGCATTTAATTGATACATTTGGGCATATGTAGTCTTTTATTTCAGATTTTGGCGATTTCTGTGGGCCATTTCGCAAAAATCTCGGATTCTTTTTTCTCAAATCGTACCAAAATCTAATCAGAACCAGAATAAGCCATAAGTGACTTATATACCAAATTGTTTGAAATTTGGTCCATTAGTTTTTTTAACTACAGTCGATACATACGAAATTTTTGCAGGTCATTACGCAAAAAAAAAAGTCGGTTCTTTGATCCTAATTAAGAAATAAAATAGTACCAAAATCTAATCAACAACAGGGTAACCCACAAGTAACGTACCATGTAAAATTTTCTGAAATTTGGTACATTAGTTTTTGAATTAGAGTGGATACATACATTGCACACACAGACACACACACACGCACACAGACGTCACGCTAAAAATAGATTTATCGTGTTTTAGAGGTCCCAAAACGTATAGATCCGTCTAAAACCTTTACGTAGTGTTATTTTAATGTCAAACATAATGTGGTGTTGGCCTTCTGTACCATTATTTCGCTGTGATAAAATTGAAATCATTGCATTATATAGAAAAAGTCACGTACTGTCCACATCACATTGAAAACAAGAAAGATCAATCATGCATAAAGCATTGATTATGAAACACTTTTCAACTTCAATGCTATTTTATTTAAACATCTCTAAAATGCGATACATTCCTCGGTAAAATTTTTAAAATTATCACAATACTACATTAATTTATTTTATTTGAAAACTTAAACCTTCATCGAAAAAAATGAACTTCATTCAAATGATAGCATTGAGAAATAAATTGCCTGGTTTAAACATCTCTAACATGCGATGCATTCTTCGGTAATATTTTTAAATGAAAACTTCATCGAAAACAAATGAACTTTATTCAAATAACGTCCTCGAAATATAAATCGCCTCTATATAAAAGTATAAAAGAGCATTTCATTCATAAACATTTTCCCATTCCTTTCATTCATCACAATACTAAAATAATTTATTTTGTTTAAAAACTTAAAACCATGGAGGTAGATGTAATTTAACTCTACACTTAAAACTTCATCGAAAACATCGTCTGGTTGGTTCTCTGTGTAAAATCAATGAATATTTCATTCATATCAGCTATATTGCAGACTCCATGAGCTAAATAATTTTGCGTTAAAGAAATTCAGCAATTCTTATACAACTCATTCTACTTCTTTTGGTGTTTACATTTTCCATAAGTGCAAATTAGGCTTCGTTATAGAAATAATCAAAGTTTTATAATCATTTAAACTCAAATATATTGTAATTGCGTTGTTTCAGTACGTAGATGCACAGAATTTAAGCAAAAATAAAGCGGTTTAAGACGGGTATAACACTAAATATGAATTAAAAGGAACTTTAAAATCATATTTAGTCATAATCACGATTTAGTCATAATCACGATTATTTAAATCATAATCACGATTATTTAAATCATAATCACGATTTTGATACAAGATGGATGCCATATTTTATTTTGAAGTGGGTCACGTGATCTCTTCATATAATGGTCACGTGATCTCCTCATATAAAGGGTGTAATTAATATTTTAATTTTTATTTTAAAAACTTCTGAATATATTTTGTTGATTTTTTTTGTATATTTTATGGGATAATTTGAATATTTCCTAAAATATTCGAAGCAATTTGTGAATTTTAAATTTGCTTCAAAAATGTTTGAAAAATTAGGTCCCATAGGGTTCAATATATTTCATTTTTTCAACCCGGATTCAATCCAGAACTAATTGGGTGATATAATTCATTTATATTTCCATAGGTACCACAGACCGTCTGAACAACATACTAAAATTTCATTTTTATAAAGTCATTTTTACAGCAGTTATCGTGCTAACGGATAGACAGATAGACCGAATGAACAAAGTCATAAACACTTTTCAACTATGTTGTAAAGTGTTAATAAAAAATTGCAGTGTGTAACCAGCATTTGTATTCTTCATTCACTTAACTAAACTATTACTAAACTATTCTTTTGCAAGAAATTTCTTTACTGGTAAAACTGAGATATTTCTCTTTTATGGAGTTGCTTAAAAAAATCTTCTGCAAGAAATTTAGAATACTAATTCAATAATAATGTACATTCTTCCCAGTATCAAAATCCTCTGAATTATTCATCAGTTCTATATCTGTCACTCATAATCAATCTCTCCGGAAGAGAAATCACATGACAGCCCTCTCAAATGTGAATGCATCCCATAAACAATGGGTTCTTCCTACCGTATAAAAAAACATCCATCTTTACGCCCACCCCATCTAATTCCTAGCACTCCTTCTATTCTTCATTTATCTTTGGGAGTCGATGGCACTCTTGGAGTTAATGATGAATATTATAATTAAAGGACCAGTCAAATATCGTAAGTTCTGTGGAACAATTTAATTAAGACAAAATGGAAATGCAAAGGAATTGCATTTGTCGCAGCATTTCAGTGATATATTTTGTTCTGAAAATTGTTATATTATTTTATAAATTAGGCATACTATGTGCGCGAAGATTGGAGTGTTTGAGTGGAATTTGTGATTCGAATGGTAAAATACATTGTTGAGAATAACTGTATTACTTATGTTGTAACTAGTGGTTACATTTAGTTAATATTCTTTAGCTAATTCTATGCAATAACGTTTTTAAATTGCTTTGCCCCTAAATAGAATAAAGCTTATTAATTTTAAGAATTGGTATGTAATAATGAATTATCAGTGTTTCAATTAAACATTTTGTTAAATTTTGAAATATATATATATCGCTTTGTGTTAGTCCACACAACCAGTCAATTGCTTTGTATTGAAAAAATTCCTTGTAATTATCTGAAATTTTATTGGACAAATAACGTTAAGTTACACAATGAAAAAAAAGTAAGTTTTGAATTTAAATTATTTATTTTAAAAAAACATTACTATTGCAAATGATCACAAATTTATCTGACGAAAATAAATGTAGATTCAATTTAGTGTAAATTCTTTATGCAATGCTTACATATATTTTTAAAACTTCTAAAACGTTCTTAAAAACCTTAAATTTAAACATCAAAAGCAAAAGTTAATTTTATATAGATCTTTATAAATTAAATAATTCATAAGGTGGTAAAAATACTTACCCTTTCTTACATCTCACCTGATACTTGTTAAGAGAAGAGTTTAACATCTTCAGGATTATAGTTGATTTTATACACACTAGCAATACTGTTACATTGTTATGTCAAACAAAATGTAACTTTGGAAGGTTTAAAAGGATATCACCATTTATGGAGATGGTCCCTGTGTATTTTCCGCAATTTATGCGAGCTTCCCTAGCAGGCATCTGCAGAGGAAATAGTCCAGCACCTCTTTCACTTCGTGAACGGATGTGCTAAAATTACAGAGGGTGCCGAAATGTGGGGCCAGCAAGAAAGTTGACCTTTGACCGTGACTGGGTGCACGTGCTCGTTGGGAGCGTGAGAAGCTGAGCCAGCTGACACATTAATTCCAGACCCTTTAACCAAACCTCTGAGATGGCATTATTCAATAACACATGCATGTAACCCTATGCTGACCAGTTGCATAGAGGGGGCTACATTATCAAACCAATTGCACTTGATTTCCAAATTTTGGAGTGTTAACAAGTTCCAAAGAACTGCTGAAATGTCAAGAAACCGGTGCCCCAGCCCGGTCGTCGGAGCCGTCGTGAAAGACCCGAGGTAGGCCTATGCATGTCGCTTACTACATTTTGGTGTATATCTCTCTCGATCATTCAGGAGTCATACAAAGTATTTTCGAGCCATGAGCAAAGACTCATATTTGGGCAGATAATTTTAATTGCATTTTGTAAGGGAGCATGTAGTTGTATGTTTTAATGATGTATAGTTGTGCGAATTGATATTGCAGAATGAGAGATGATATTGTTACAATGAAATTAATTGTGCAAGTTGAGATTGTTTTTAAGGAAAGTAGTTTTGAGAGATTACATTGTGTATTTTATTTTAAGTTAGAATGTCAATTGGTTTTTTATTATTTTAATCTTTGTAAATAAATTTGTTATTATTTTTTATTTAACTCCTGTGTCCTCATTGTCCTCTTATTCAGTGTAGCTGATTTTCATGTTATAATGTACGATACAGCCACTGTCGAGATTGAGTAAAATGATGGTTAGCAATAATTTATGCTTTCTGATCGAACGCGTGGCAAAGATTCACGCAACAAATACTTTTCAAAGTTGGATTTATGGTACACACTTTTACAAATTCTGTCAGAAAATTTATTGCTAAAAGCATTTACATTTTTTACATACCGCGTTCAAAATAGTCGTCTTCATGGAAAATTAACTGAGTTTTCAGCTTTCTAATTCACTGGGATATGGGGCTCTAGAGGGTTTGAAAACTTCATTTTCTCCCCTACCCCGTGAGGAGAATCGAAACTCCGACTCTGCTTGGTTCAGTACAGTAGTTGGTACCATAAATGTGCAAAGTTTCAACTCTCTGGGTCATCAGGGGACTTCTGAATTATCTGGAAATCCACAACCATATTAGACAATTATTCTATAGAGAATAGTTCAATGCAGTTGTGTGGTGAAAAAATACTATTTAATGCGTTTACTTTTTAATAAAATTTGTGGATTAAATTATTAATCTCAATTAAAGTGGTCGTGAATCGTAACATTTGCACATTGCTATCATGGCCGTAAAACCCACCATTACTTCTTTGCACGAGTTCCTTAACATATTCATTGAATCAAAATACTTCACTTTAAAATCCACATTTTAACCTTTAAAATAAGCTATCATTTATTCACACCTCTATATTATTAAGATTAAAAATACATGAATTTATTAACAAACGCTTGAGGAGGAGAAAGACACCGTATGAGACCAGGTATTTTGAATCTTATTCCAAAGATCAAAAATTGACCTTACATACCTGTACATGAAGACTGGCACATACATCTGCATTTCTGGTCTGTATCTCAGCATGACTGTATGATTATTTTTCTGGCATTTGAAGTCAGACTTCGTCTTTTCCCATAATATTCTCAATACTCAAATGAATAACGATTCTCTTTGCATAAAACTGCTTGAAATCACAACGCTCTCTCTCTCTTCAACACTTGAATATCATTTAATTACACTCGTTGACTTTTCTCCTTGTCGCCTGGGGTTCAAATACGCCCTCCTTGCTCTCATTGGATGCTCCTCAGTGCGATGTCATATCTTTGCATTATTGACTCTATCAATTTCTAATGAAGCTTGGTTTAAGTCTTGGCTCTAGAATATTTTGCCCTAACCTCACCTGCAATTTCTGTGACGTGTATTTATTGGGGTTATAACTTTCCAGGTCAAGACTGTCATAAAACAGTGACTGAAAGTTTGAGCTTAGTTTCGTCATAAACATCAAAAATTGTATATGGTGGCTCCTGGTCACATAATTTATATTAGCATTCTTTATCTATTTTTATGCAATGGTTGTTAGCAAATATATAAATTTGTCTCCTAGACAGGGAATAACTGACTAAATTTAACAACATATTCTCTGAGAAATTTCAACAAGTAGTAGACTTTTATGAAAACCATCATATATTTGTTAAAAATATGTTATGTGCTATTGAGAAAGATTTCTGCACATTTACTGTAATAAACATAATGATCCGTTCATGACAATGTTTGAAATGAAAATTTATGTAAATAACAGAGGAAATGTAAAATATTCTACAAAAAGAAAGCAATCTTTTCAAACTTTAAAATACCAAATATGACAAATCTCTTCAATGTCCTTTCTGTTTGATTACAAATGGTTTTGACTGTATCAGTTTCTTTGAAGTTTGAATTAATTTCATGAAACGTGTTCTACAATTGATTTAAAATATTTTACCAATTTACACCCGGTACTGACTCTCTGAAAATTTGAAACAGTTACACGCGCATCAGTTCATGCCAACGGCCGTACCGTGCTGAAAACACCGGTTCTCGTTAGATCACCGAAGTCAAGCAGCATCGGGCACGGTTAGTACTTGGGTGGATGACCACCTGGGAACGTCGCGTGCTGTTGGCACATTTCGGGCACCGTAGTCCGGTGGTTTGCCACAACTGCCGTCGTGTTCATGCGGAGTACGATCACGTTAAACATGTGGGTCCGTAAGTCCTTCCGAGAGGTTGATAGTAGGGGAAGGAGGGTACGGTCCCTGTGGATGCCTCCCCCACTGGGTTTCGGTCTGAATTGGGTGGCACTTCCCGGCCATCCAAACAGTTACCTTACACCTTTCTGGTAGGTCGGACTGTCTGGGTCTTAACATCAACAACGCGCATCAGTTCAACACCTCTGACATTGGTATGACTTTCAATGGATTTGACGAGGATTTGGCAATAATAAAAGAATACTTGGCAACGTTTGCAGTGAAAGAATTTAAGGATATATGTCAACTTTAAATAAATGGCTTTATCAGGAAATTTATAACACTAATTGTGAAACAATGTTTATCTTTCCCAACGCCCAAATTTTCTAAATTATTCATCCCTTCATTATCTGTCACTCATAATCAATCTCCGAGGAAGAGAAAACTCGTTACAGTTCCTTTAAAACTGGAAGTGTGTCCCAAAAGGAATGGACTTTTCCTATAGTGTAGGGATAAGATTCATTCCTATCTGTACCCATTTCATATTCCTTCGTACCCTTTCAAATTTGTCGTTCATATTTTGAAGCCGATGTCACTCTTGCAATAAAGATGTCGCCCTTGGCATAAAATATGACTATTATATTGGAAGAACTATCAAATATCATTAACGCTTTGGGAATAATATTATATAAGAGAAGCCCATCTCTCTGCATGTCTGTTAGTTTTGATTATCCTGCTAAGCAATAAATTTGATGACTAATGATGTCCTTGACGAACCATTTAGCGAAATATAGCCAACTTTGCTACGTTTCATAAATGTCATCAAATTGACGAATATTTAATATCTCGGAAAATAAAGTGTAAATTCTTTGATAATGCCTGTCGCTTTGCAGAAATTGTTATTTAAATATTCTTGACTCGAAAGATAGTGAATTTCACACTGTTTGTGGGACAGGTCCGTTTCATTAGCGGGTCGACGGTTTCATAAATTATTGTGTTTATTAAGGGTTGATATATTAATAATTAATTCAAATTACATAAACATGAATTTTTTAAACAATTTATTTGCTATCTGGCGACATGTAATACTTTTAAGTTAAGAGATCGCGAAAATTCCGTGAAACGAAAATAATTTTAATCTGTATGTTTTAGAATAGTGAGAGTGATTTAATTTGCTTGAATATCAGAAATTGCCTGTTAAGTAAGCATTTGTTTAATTTAGTTAAACATATTTGTTTTCTATTTTATTCTTTCAGAATATTTGGAAAACATTTTAAGAACAAGGCTCTGTTCTAATTTTTATGATATTTGCAAGATATTTTAAGAAAAAAAACCTCAGTTCTATTTACGATATTTCCCGAGGCATTTTAAGAATAAGGCTCAGTTCTATTTTTACGATATTTGCAAGACATTTTAAGAACAAAGCTCAGCTCTTTTTACGATATTTGCAAGACATTTTAAGAACAAGACTCAATTCCATTTCTTACGCTACTTAAAAAACATTCTAAAAACAAGATTCAATTCTATTTTTTACGATATTTGCAAGAAATTTTAAGAACAAGACTCGGTTCTATTTTTTACGATATTTGCAAGATATTTTAAGAACAAGGCTCAATTCTATTTTTTACGATATTTCCGGGATATTTTAAGAATAAGGCTTAGTTCTATTTTTTACGATATTTACAAGAGATTTTAAGAACAAGGCTCAGTTCTATTTTTTTACGATATTTCCAAGACATTTCAAGAACAAGGCTCAGTTCTATTTTTACGATATTTCCGAGACATTTTAAAAGCAAGGCTCAGCTCTATTCTTTACGATATTTGGAAGACATTTTAAAAACAAGACTCAATTCTATTTTTTACGATATTTGCAAGAAATTTTAAGAACTAGGCTCAGTTTTATTCTGTACGATATTTTGATGACATTTTAAGAACAATGCTCAGTTCTATTTTTTGCGATTTTTGGAAGACATTTTAAGAGCAAGGCTCAGTTCACTTTTTCCAATTTGTACCAACATTTACTCAACGTTAGGGTACATATATGGGAATGGGCAGATACATTGCAGTCGATACATACGTTATACAGACAAACACATAGATGTCACGATAAAAAAAATTTAATTTTTTTTCTAAGCAGCTGTTTTCAAACTTATTTAACCATGATACAACATGGTTGACAAACATTTCTCCGCGACCCCCTTTATCAACCTAAAATGTCTCTGTAGCTTACCTACCTCAACTAATTTATTTGTATAATAATGCATCAGTGATAAAACATTCGTTATTCATAGATATTTGAACATATACGAAACAAAAGTGCTTTTCTTTTTCAAGAGTTGCATTTAACTACTTAGAAATATAAAATACTACTTTAAATAAAAGCAATTGCAGCTCCTCAATGCAATATTTAAAATTTTCGGATATTGAACTCAGTAAAAAAGTGAGATAGAAAATATATATCAATTACACATTTGTAGAACCTTGTAAAATTAATTAGAATCGACATCAAGAACGCTCTAAACATGCATATGGAAGACAATAAATACCTTTAATACTTCAGTTGACACGGTGACACCTGAAATGCTTGCCACATTCAATGTCACTGATTTTTTCTCGAATTTAATTGTGCATTGCTGATGATGGAGGATATTTTAAATAGTCTGACGTAAGATTTTCGTGCATATAATGTGTTGTTTATTTTAGCATTTCTGAATAGGATAGCCATCCCCAAATAACTCTATTATGTCTAATAAATGTCATTAATAACAGTTTTTTATCGATACTTACTAATTTGACAATGCTCGACAACTTTGTAATTGATATTTTTCTTCTATCTTGCTTTGTAACTGAGTTTGTTATCCTACCTTTTTAATAACCCCATCTAGGGGAGCTGCAATTACTTTTATTCAACCGGCACGATTGCTTTACAACAGATAAACTTAACGTGTATACTCATAGACTTTTCCTTACACAGATATTGGAGGGGGAGGGGACTTAAGAACTTTTCTAACAACGCTGTCTAACATCATTTGGTAAATGATTGAATGTATCAAGTGCCTAGCCATTAGCAAATAAATAATATTAACACCATTCTTATTAGAGAGATGTCTATTTAAGCTGTGAATTAAGCTGGTATCAGATCCTCATTCAACAAATTTCTTCTTACAGACGTGAACACACAAGTTATATTTATTTAGCCTCGAATGTCCCTGCAGTTTTAGATTTTTTCGTGACCCATTTGGGGGAGACTTTTAGTCCATCAACTGGCAAGGGGACCACACTTCCATCGAAAACTTGTATTCGAATTTCCTACTACTATTTCTATATCAGCATACATTAATATGTATTGTTGAAAAATTAAAAATTATTTTTGCTATCTCTATATCATTCATTTTATACTATATCCATAAGTTTAGGAATAAAAATATTTAGAATTATTTCTCCATTCAAATGACATCTGAAAATATTCTAAGAAAAAAACTCAAATCTACTTCTGTAACAACTTATATAGTCTTCCAAGCAGCAAATCCTCTTTGTTTTTTTAATTCTTCTTCGCTGTAACATCTATCATATTCAGAATTATAGTATCTCCAGAGGAGCAAAAGTGGACGCAACCCAAAAGGAATGAACTCATCCTCCCCCATGGGTAAAGGATTCCTCCTCACCCACCCGTAAATTCCTGGCACAACCTTCTCCCCCTCCCCTTTCTGTCACTGACAACCGATGTCGTTATCGCAGTAAAAAGATGGATATTATATTTAGGGAACAGTCAAATATAAGAACTTTGGCATAACTGAATCCAGACGAAAACGGTGATGATAATCAAGATGAATAACATTTGTTGGAAACATTCATTGGCGCATTTTTCTTGGAGAACGGGAGAGGGAACGAACAGGATGTGATTTAATCTTTTATGCATAATTCGCATTATGTGTTTGAAGACTAACGTCTATGGCAGACAATTTAAATTAGGTTTTGATGATCTCATGAAATTCTTGATGTATGCAAAATAAATACATTTTAATTATAATCATATTCTTCAGCATGGACTGGCTTATGATTACTGTACCCCCAGACACTAATAAATGTGACGCTTCTATCAGAAAACTGGGCAGAAATGTCCCTACTTTTTCTATACTTACTACTCTGCCTCAATTACTCTGACGAAGTAGGTCCATTTAGCCGATGAAACCATTTTATCTATTTCAGTATTTGGCGAAGGTTTGTTCTCGACATTGGTGACAGGATGATTTACGGACCAAATCACCCGTAAAATAGAATATATAAATGGATTGATCTTGATCTCTGTGATATATGAATAACTAAGAACCAGTATCTAGAAATATTCTTATAGAATATTCTGAAAATCTCCATAATAATCACAAAATTCTGATAAAGGCAAAATGGTGTTAATGCACATTAATTCAAAATAATTGTGCCAAAAGAAATAAAAATGCTTAATAGTTGAGTCAAAGGTGTAAACACCATTTTCACCATATGAAGGCTCCTTCTTAAATATCTTTGAAACATTTTCACCAATACCAGTTTTGGATGTATACATACTAATTTCAAATGCAACAAGGCATGGATGAACCATGGCTGAAAGTGTAGCAAAAAATAGCTAGATATCATAGATAACCATTTTAAGCGGTTTACAAACTTAGCCATTTTATGACTATATTTCGCCATTTTTGAGTGCTAACTGCTCCAAGATATGGCAAAATTCAGCCATAAAATAGCTAAGTTGGCAACATGGGAGCCCATAGGAGTGGGTAAGAGAGACACTTGTCTCCTGGATGTTCAAGGCCACAAAGATGGACATCAATCTAATGGATGGTGTACATCTTATACTTGATTTGGTCCCACTAACGTCAGTGGTCCCCTTCTTTCCCTCCTGGAAAAAGCTCTATGGAACCCATAGGTGGCAAACATGAAGTGAGTAAAGCGATCAGTAGGACGCGCTCCTCAGTCTAACATTTATTTTTATTTATTAAATATCTGTCAGTTATAATAAAAATGAAAATTATATACTTAAAAAATTATTTGATATCCCAGTATTGTAACATTTGTAGAAAATTAACCCTTCTTTCACTTAAAAACTGCAATCGTTTGAACATGGGAATTGACACCAGATCCCCTGATTAGTCCTCCGCTATATATACTGACTCCTACAGCATCCAAACCATGACAGGTAACACCTTACATAATGTGCATACTCCCTAGCTTCAAAATTTCTCTCCTGAATCTACTTCGCCAATATCTGCCACTTCCACAAATTACTCAAAAATACCAATCGAATTACAGCGTCTTCAAGAATGAAAGCATCCCAAAAGGAATGAACTCACCTCCCCCCCCCCCACACACACACGTCTTCTTCTTCTTCTTCTTCGATCCAGACCGTCCGACCCCTTGGGTGCCTCCTGAATGCAGGAGGTATCCTTTCCCGACCGTGCATATAGCTACTCTAAACCCAATATGTGAGTCGCACGGTCTGGGGTCTTCAGACCGTCCGACCTACCAGAAAGGTGTAAGGTATCTGTTTGGACGGCCGGGAAGTGCCACCCAATTTAGACCGGAACCCATTGGGGGAGGCATCCACAGGGACCGTACCCTCCTTCCCCTACCACCAACCTCTCGGAAGGACTTACGGACCCACATGTTTAACGTGATCGTACTCCGCGTGAACACGGCGGCAGTTTGTGCAGTGGCGGGAATCGAACCCGGGACTACCGAGTGCAACCTCCGCGCGCTAACCACAGGGCTACCGCGCCCTCAAAATTGTCTCGCCCGAACAGGGACTCGAACACTGGACCGTTAGGTTAAAAGCCTAACGCTCTACCGACTGACCTATCCGGGCTGAAACGGAGTTCATTCCCGCCCACATCCCTTTTAATTCCTTTATATCCCTAATTTAATATTAAGGAATTCAAATATCGTAAGCGGTTGGAAACGCTTTTATTAAAATGCAAGGGGAGGGAGGGTGTTCAAAGCGAAGAGGAACGGAATTTGTCGGAGAATTTTGCTGATATATTTCTGTCTTTAGTACAGAAATTTTTGGACTATCAGTTAAATCTTAAGACCTTCACTTAGATCTCATATAGTAGAACATAATACAATATCATATTTTGTGTTTAAAAATTCACGTATATGGCAATGACGAATCTTGGTCTAGTCAGAAAATCATGCGAAAATACATATTATATTCCACGCCCATCGTTATCAATTGCACTACAAGACTCAAAGGATTTGATGGTGATAATGGTAAAGATTATTAATAATATCACTGCTATTATGTCATACATATATTGTAACTAGGAAAGGGTTTTAGACGAGAAATTTAGTATAGCAACGCTGTACCAAATCCGACTGCAGCATTCCCCACTGGTATATGACAGGCCAGTGTTTACCCTACTTCCAGATTCATAAACTTCTAAATTAATTTATAAATTTTAGATACCTGCCCATCTCTTTATATTCTAAGATTTTACTTAAACTTATATATGTGATTTTTAAACGTGTTCGTACCCCATATATGAATACAAAAAACACATACCTGTAATCTGTTTTTCCGTCCGTCTGTCTGTATATAACAAAGTAAAAACCAACACGTTGGTTATTAAAAAATTTAATATATAGCATCTAGATAAAACATTTCAATCATATGAAACAGTAGTTTGAATAAATTAAAAATTTTAAAATGTTTGAAGCAATTTTATCTCTATAATTTCTTATGACAGTAAAACATATCTTAAATTGAGTGAAACAAATTTTAATAAACTTATTTAGCGTTTTGATAAGTGAAACATAGGCAATTAATTAAAATGATTTTTAAATAACTAAATAATACACCACATGACATATGTTGAAGACCCAGACCGTCCGACTCATCCTGAGGACTTGAGCAACTATTTGGACGGCCGGGAAAGCACATGACATATATGACAAAGCACATTATTTGCTATTATCGTTGAGGATCAAACACGTCTATTACGAAGTTATGCCCAAATGCACTCCAGGTTAGTATCACAGTATTTTAGGATCTATGATGAAACAATAAAATTTTAATTTCAAATACTATGATTATTCATGTGGCATAAAATAAATCATTTCTAACTAAGAACTGCAAGTGTATATGTGTAGCAAACGCTCATAAGGCAGTATTACATGCCTTGAGCTGGAGATATATTTAGTTCAACGCTACAATATTGTCTTATCACGCTGTGGCATCAGGATCAAACCCCAGCACTGCCAAGTTGGTGACTTCACATTCTGGCTACATTGGTCACCTTGGACACGAGCACGAAGCATCCTTCGCTCACCTATTTCCCGTTATTCTGCTTCCCTAGTATTATATGTGCATTGCATAAATGTACTTTCTGTACTCTCCATGAGATGACGCCACCACACTTGATCATCTGAGATTCCCTGACTTCGACTCACCGTACGTCATCGGGCCTTGTGCCTTACTACGAGGCCACTTGCAACAACTCCTTCACTTCAACTTAGGAGTTTCCCCGTCTCATCTACAACCCAGTGACAATTTTGTTCAGTGTCGACGACACTTACTAGGAGGCAGAGAACTGTAGCTAACGCTCATAAGGCAGTATTATATGCTTTGAGCGGGAGACGTCTGTAACTCAACTGTACGATATTGGCCTACAACACTTTGGCTCCGGAATCCAACCCCCCAGCACTGCCAAATTGGTGATTTCGCATTCTCGCTACATATGTATAACTACGAACACACTTTAGATGGAATGATCTTCGTGCACATTTCAACTTTTTTAATATAATTGAAATTATTGTAAGCTTAAACATCTAATGTGGGCAGCACATGAATTTTACTATAGACTCAAATTCGTTTTCGCTTTCTTTCTTTTATAATACATTAAATTGAGTTCAATTGCACAAAATAACACTGATAATTATTTTAAATGACACTGAATTTGCAGCTTTATTTCAATTTTTGTTTCAATTTGGCAGCTGGACTTAAAGGCGACGTGGCAAAAATAGGAAAAATAAAATATCTCGAGAACGGTTAATCCTAGAGTTATGGGATTAGTCTTATTATTTTGTCATCGAAAATTACGTATAAAACAGGCATTTAATTGACACATTTGATCACACGTAATCTTTTATTTTAAATTTTAGCATTTTTTACTGGGCATTTTACAAAAAAAAGGCAGGTTCTTACTTTCCGAATCGTACCAAAATCCAATCAGCACTAGATTGTCTAAAAGTTAGTTTTTCAGCTGGAGTGGATGCAAACCATTTTTGCAAGACGTTTCACAAAAAAGACAGATTCTTTTATCCGAATCGTACCGAAATCTAATCAGCACCAGGATAACCCACAAGTCATTTACCTACCACATTTTATGAGATTTCTTCGAATAGTTTTTAAGCTACACACACGCGCGTACACACAGATGTCATGCTAAAAATGATATTGTCGTATTCTAGAGATCCAAAAACGTGTAGATCCACAGAAAACTCAAGTTGCGAATTTCGACACGATTCCAATACTTTCCCTACACATTAATTACCATGTATTATAAAGAAAGTAGAATGATTTGTTCTTAATTTTAAGTTACTCTTAGTAAAGTGAAAATTTTTGGTTATACTGTTATAGACTTAAGTTATAAGTAAAATTTATTGCGGAGAATGACATTTGCTTTTACAAAGAAAATTTCCTAAATGACTAATTGAAATAGTCCTTATCTAAATATGAAAGTGAAAATTCGAATAAAAACGTCTGAATAAAATGTTTCCCGAACTAAAAGCAATTTATCTGCTCCTAATTGAGGTTATCAAACCAGTGAAATATAGTCAATTTGGAGTGATATAACCAACACCAATGGATGTTTAAATAGAAAATAAGCTCCAGTTTATAAGGTATTCAAATTTTGTCGGAAAAAAGTCTGTTAAGAAAATATGTATAAATTACTTTTGTACATATTTTCCGCTTATTCGAAAACTAATATTTTAATTAATTTAATGTCTCAAAATATGAAAGTTATCAAATTTTGTCGAAAGGCAGTTGTTAAGAAAACATGTATATACTTTTATACATATTTTCCGCCTGTTCCAAAGCTAATATTTTAATTAATTTAATGTCTCAAAATATGAAAATTTTTACATTTTGTCAAAAGAAATTCATTACGAAAATATATATATATTATTTTTATTTTTCATCCTATAAAGAATACAATATTTCTATATGCTATAAAAATATTTATGTTAAATAGAGTGTTCATATCCACAGAAACTGTGCTCACTACATGTACATTGTTTTTGTTTTTTTCAACAATACAATAGATATTTTTAATTACTTTAAATTACTGTAACAAAGCAGGCATATTCTATGAGAAACATTTAAAAGATAATTGTTTAAATTATACATTTGCTAAATTTTATTTTTGTAAGTTTCTAATGAATGAAAATTTAATATACTAATGTGGTCACTTTGCGAGGTCTAAATAACCTTTTGATTATTATTTCCCTCAGTTTGCATGATAATTTATGTTTCTTTAAACTAGCCAGTCTAACTGGTTCAGTTGTTGGACCAATCATCGAGCTAATCAGCATACGTTTCTGCGTTCCTGAAGTGAAACAGGATAAGCTTTAGATCGTGGGAGATTTATTGATTCTAGTAAGACTTCGACGTGAGTGAGTTGGAGTAAAAGATAAGGCACGAGAATAGATTGGTTGAGTGAGGAAGTTAGCCGGCAGCCCAGTGGAAGGAAACCGACTTAGATACAACTATGACTTTGAGATTCTAGTATTAGGTCGCAATACGAGTTTTGTAAATCGTCTACGGAGTAACCATTATCACCAGCCCCGTCAAGTATAGTATCTCGTATAATTATAATTAATTCTGGGCATGTGCAATAACAGTTATTTTCTATGTCGTCAGTTGCTTTAAACAGCCAGCTACTGTACTATCTGTGAAGTCTACAATAAAAATCTGATGTAGGCAACACATGACTTTCCTTATATAATGCAATGAATTTACTACTTTTACAGTAAAATAAATAGGTTTTTCTTATAGTAGATACTAATATTATTTCCAAGATATTGAATTTTTTTTCAATTAGACGTCATTTTTATCCATTTGGCGAGATTTTCGTTAATTTGGCAACATTTCAAAAAGTCGCCAAGTTGGCGACATTCCGCTAAATTCGTCGCCAAAATCTCCCCAAGCGTCATGAACGAAGAAATAAGTTATTCTTACAACAAATAAAAGACTATTGGCGTTCAAATACAAAAGTATTACTCAAAGTATATTTTTTCATGAATGCAACGAGCTAGATCCACGAGAATGATGTTACCCAATTTATCGCATGGTATTACATATGAAAAGTGAGCATGTTCCTCAAGAGGATATATTTTTTTTTATTTTATATGACTTTTTGATAATTTTTTTGAAAAATGTGCAATATCTCGAGAACGGTTCATGTTAGCGTTCTAAAATTTATGTCAATCGTTTTCTAATGATAAATTACATAGGAAATGTCTATTTGCAAAACTTTATTAGTGGTTTCGATTTTTTGACGATTTTTTCAAAATTTCATTCGAAAATTTAGGGGGGTTCTGAACATTCGATAGCGTATAAAAACAATAGGCTTCCAGTGTTTACGGATTGTGATTTTTGTACCAAATTTGGTTCGAATCGGTCCATTCGTTCGTCAGTTATCGTCTCCACAGACTCACTGACACACACACACACACACAGAGACATCACTTCAAAAATGTTTGATTCGTGATCAGGGATGCTTGAAACGTGCTCTCCCGTCGAAAACTCGAATTCGAATTTTCGACCCCGTCACAATACTTTCTTTATACATTATGTATATAAGGAAAGTAAAAATAGTTTGATTTAAATCAATGCAGTTCTGTGTCAACCCCTGGGCCAACATGTCTAAATATCAACTCAACGGTAGAGCATTGGCTGGCCAATTGGGAGATCCAGGGTTCGATTCCCGGTTGGGGCAGCAAGGTTTTTTTTATAACTCTACAACTTTTCATACATTTTTTACCTTCTAAGGGGTACGACCCTCCTTAATGCAACAAAATATTTAAACCAAACTTCCTCCGAGAAAACATTTCGTATTTTTTCCACATCTCCCAGGGTCCACGAAATGATCTTTGTTTTCGCCTTCTTATCCTTCTGTTTACGACTTGGCGCCCGTCCAGCTGGTTAATCTTTTCCCTAATGATAATTGCAGGAGCGCTTCAAGTTAAGAAATTAAATTATTTCATAGATGTACGAGATATGAACAATAAGTACGCTATTTAAGCGAAAACACTCTGCCGAAAATGACTTAAAGAGATCAAATTTTTTTTTATTTTGGAAATGCAGAACGTTTCCTAGTTAATTAGAAACTAGCTCTAGGTTGTAAAGTATTAAATTGTATTTTTGATTCATAATTTTGTATAAAATAGCATGCATACCCGGTTTATTAACACTTTCCAACATAGTTGAAAAGTGTTTATGACTTTGTTCATTCTATCTGTCTGTCTGTCTGTCTGTTCGCACGATAACGATCGTAAGAATGACTTTATCAAAATGAAATTTCAGTATGTTGTAAAAACGGTCTGTGGGACATATGGGAATTTAAAAGAATAATATCACCCAATTAGTTTTGGATTGAATCTGGGTTGAAAAAATGAAATACATTAAACCCATGAGACGTAATTTTTCAAACATTTTTTCAGCAAAATTAAATATTCACAAATTGCTTCAAAAAGTTTAGGAAGTATTCCCATTATCCGATAAAATATATAAAAAAAATTTTAGCAAAATATGTTTAATTTTTATTTTAAAAAACTACAAAGTAATAATTTCACCCATATTATATGAAGAGATCACGTGACCAGGGTAAGAAATTAGAAAAAAAAGGTAGGGGCCAAATGGCCCCCAGCATCAATTTTTTATGGGCCATTTGAAAATTTCTAAGGGCCAAAATAAAACAATTTAATGAAATAAAAATTATACACGATAAAACCACATAGGCCTAATCAAAATATTTTATTTACTTGCCAAATATATATATACTTTAAAAAAAAAAGACACTAAAGTGCAAGTTATAATTTTTAAATTGACTTATCATTTAATTCCCATTTTTAGTTAATAACCACTGGCCGGTAGGTCAATGAAGTTTAATGGCCAGTTGTTGACAGCTGCAAAATGTGCTATGCTTTCTTTCAACTTGCTTAATGTTATGCAAAATTGTGTTTAAGTATGTTATTTAATAATTTACGAATTTGCTGGTATTACCTATTTATTTATAGATTTATTATACAATAAACATAAGTCACTATATGTCTATTATCAAGAAAACTCCTTAGCGGATCTACTTTTGTACAATCTATTATTTGGATGTTGATGCAAAGGAGGAAGATTTTAAAAATTGGGGGAAATTTAAGAGATTGGCAAGTTACACAATTTTTTATTATTATTTGATAAAAAAAACAAGACAAATTCACAGAAATATTTCAAATTTTTAATGAGTAATATTGTTAGCAATGCATTTATTATTGCTAACATATTATTATTAACATTTAATAGATTTTCAAAACTTATTTTTTTTAAGTGTTTTTCTAAAACTAATTCTTTTCTATAAGTTAGTGTCCCTATCCCCATCTTTTCCATTTCTTAAAGGTTTTTCAAATTTAAATTTTTTATTTATCCCATTTTTGAATATTTTAAATATTTATATTCACTAATGTTTTTTAATCCTGTTTTAAATCTTATCAATGACTTTTATTATAAGTCTTTTCAGCTGTTTTATAATATTTGTTTTCCAATAGATTATAAAACAAATAATTTATCATGAAGCATTCAAATATTCTTGGAGGCAATTTTAAATTCAATCAATTAATTTAAGCAATTTCAAGTTTTCTCATCCTGATGTTTTTATTTTTTACTTTTCCAAGCTGACGAAGCATTTACTATTATTTATTCCTCCCTATTATTTTTAAAAAGCCCGAATACTAATTTTTCTTTAATTTAGAGGGTTTTACCAATGATTTTCAGTGATTTTTAATAAATTTATAATCTTTGTTTTATTTTTTTGATCATTTACTATGCAAATTTTCCATCATCGTGATCGCGATATTTCGGTCTTTTTTCCCGTTATATTATCGGACGTTGTGAACGCTTTTATTTTAAAATTTCCCCAATATATGTATTTCATAACAAGGAAATTCTTTGTCCTCTAAAGGAAATTTGATCTTTTTAATATTTCGACGTTTTTGAATTTAAGAAAGATCGTCTTATATCGCTAGAAGCATGATGTTTTATACTCGAATTTTCCGATCCACGGGGGACGGAGGGGGGGGGGCATGAACAGCTCTTGACCACGGATAAGTTGAAAATGGAACCAATTTAACTTTGAATTTATAATAATTGTTAACAGTTAACACTTCTAAAAACACAACTATGCAAACATTTTAGGAATCCATACATTTTTATTTTTATGCATCATCGATGAGAGATTAATAACTTAAAACAGGGTATAATCTATAAAAGGAAATCTACAATTTCTCTGAACAAAAAACTGTAGTGCATCGAGACTTTAAAAATTGTGAAATTCTCGCGATCTAGCTTTAAAATCAATACGAAGTATGTCCGGGTTAGTATCCTTCAAACGCCCTATTTTAGTCAATGCTACACACATTCATAATTTCCATAGGGTCGTTTATGGACCGTGAATATGTAGATTAAAGTAAAACAATAATATATAACATTGCAATATCAGCAATTCAGCTCGGAAAAGAATTCCCTCTTCCCCAAGGTTGATGTCCTTTATTCACGCCTGACGCCCAGATTTCAGTTCGCTTGCACTGGTCCCGAGCCACAGCGAATTCCCGAAACTCTTTCTTATAGATTACTTCTTTTAATTTTCTATTATGAAAAACAAGCTATAATGAATATTTAACCAATAAATAAATTCAAAATTCACCAAAAATAGGGCGAATTTCACGAAATATTTTTTTTTTAAGCGAGTGATTTCAATTCCGTTCGTGCATACGCTTTAGGGTACCCTTTTAAATTTGAGGTAGGTGTAAAAATGATGAAAGACCTGTTAGTACCAAAGATCTAGATTAGTCCTCGAAGCAGAGTAGTTATATTTCATACAGCGCTGAAAAATGGGGGGGGGGGGTGCAGGTCAATGCATAGAGCGCGGCAAAGACGGACGCTACACCACGGCATGTCGCAAAACACATCAGTGATTAAGAGGAGGGGTTAGACAGGAATGTGGACTACACTTATTCTTCGTTGCAAATGCAATAAATTACGATCGCCTTGTAGGGGAGATCAACTACGGAAGAGCCATAGCAGTATCGTAGCGATTGTTGACAGATTTTTGTTACTCCCCAGGTGGCATTGTTTAAGGAGAAGAGTCATTTTTTAAGCTATCACAGAGTTTGGCCGGTAGTCAGGATTTTGTTAATCGCCAGTTTTTGAAGTTTAATCGCCATCTGGCGAGTAAGAATACTAAGCTTGTTTTATATTATTATATTAATTTTAAATTGACTTATTGTTTTATACAAGAAAAAAAGAGGTTTTTTTTTTTTCTTCGGTTATTTTTGATAAATTATAGCGGTTTAATTCTAGTCGCGATTTGGTCCCCGATTCCGAAATTATGGTCGCAAATGATAAACATTTGGTCGCATTTCGCGCATGGCCCCCGCTAATTTCTTACCCTGCACGTGACCCACTTCAAAATAAAATATGGCATCCAACTTTTTTATCCTATGTGAAAATCGTAATTTTTAAAGTTCTTTTACATTTATATTTAGTGTTGCATCCGTACTAAAACCGCTTTATTTTTGCTTATTTTCTGTGCCAACGCAATTACAATAATTTTTAGTTTAAATGATCATCAAACTTTAATTATTTTTAAAACGAAGCCTAATTTTAATGGATGCAGAATGCAAACAAGTGATTCTAAGATGAGTTGTACAAGAATTACTGAATTTTTTTTAACCCAAAATTATTTCCCTCTGGAGTCTGGAATAAAAATGATATTAATGAAATATTCATTGCTTTCACATAGAGAGCCAGACGATTTACATTTTGAAGACGTCATTTGAATAAAGTTCATTTTTTTGATGAAGTTTTAAGTTCTCAAATATAATAAATGATTGTTGTACTGTGATAATTTAAAATACATCAACACTGAATGTATCACATTTTAGAAATATTTAAATAAAATTGAATCTCAGTTGAAAAGTGTTTTATAATCAATGCTTTATGCATGATTGATCTTTCTTGTTTATAATGATCAGAGGATAGTTATAATAAACTTAAAGTTTATTGTATATATAATTGAGTTTTTAAATTAGCAACACATTATTATTCTACTACTTTATAACAAAATTTTATAATAAACCAAATTTTAATTATAATTGCGCAAAGTTGCGCATCATTGCAAAGTTTTATTATAATTGCGCATCACTTTGCACTGCTTAAGTGCAAAGTGATGCGCAAATAAAACGGCGTAAAATGATTTATTTCGAAAACATGTGATGATTTTCCTTCATTATTGCTATCAAATTGTTGAGAACGCTCATAAGGCCATATTAAATGCTTGGAGCATGATATGTTTTTAGCTTAACGTTGTGATGCTGGTCTACCACTCTTTGGTCTTGAGCTCAAACTTCAACAAGGCCAAGTTGTTGATTTTGCATTTTCAATACATTGGTGACCGGAGCGTAATTGGCGATACAATTCCCACAGCACACTTCCTCACGAACTCGTGACAGTCCTTTTTTTTTCAAGTTCTAGCTTGTACGCCTAATTTGTAACCCATCAACAACTCTCAGTAATCAAAAACTTCTGTAAGGTAAATACTGTAGCGAATGCTAATAAAGCAGTATAAAATGCCTTAATTTAGATACATAAGTTAGCCCCAAGATGAAACTCTGGCACTGCCAAATGGGTGATTTGACATTCTCGCCTCAAGCTTAAGAGCTTCCCACCAAATGGACAGATCTACCAGAAGAAACTGCTTAAGTAATTAGAATTAAACAAAAGTGGTGGTGCCATCTACTGGGAGAAAGGATTGAATAAAACTAATACAAGTAAAAATATCTGATGTGGGCAGCATATGACAAGTTACACAGTTAAATAAGTTTGAAAACAACTGCTTAGAACAAAAATTAACAATTTTTATCGTGTCATCTATGTTTGTCTGTGCAACGTATGTATCGACTGCAATGCATCTGTACATTCCCATATATGTACCCTGACGTTGAGTAAATGTTGGTACAAATCGGAAAAATTGAATTGAGCCTTGCTCTTAAAATGTCTTGCAAACATCGTAAAAAATCTGATGTGGGCAGCTCATGACTTTCCCTGCAGACTTATATCTACGTTCTCTTTATTTTAATTAAATTTAATTCACTTTTAATTCAATTTTCGTTCTCATTCGGTAACTGTACTTATTTTCAAAGGTGGCGTAGAGAAAATACGAAACACTAAAATATCTCGAGAAAGGCGAGTCCTAGTGTAATGGGGTTGGTCTTATTCTTTTCTTCGTTAAAAATTACGTATAAAACAAGCATTTAATGGATATATTTTAGATTTTCTCTTTTTTTGGGGGGGGGGGGGGGCATTTTGCAAAAAAAGGCAGGTTATTTTTTTCCGAATCGTACCAAAATCTAATCAGCACCAGGGTAACCCACAAGCGACTTATCTACCAAATTTTGTGAAATTCGGTCCATTAGATTTTCAGCTAGAGTGGATACAAGCTTTTGCGGGCCATTTTACAAAAAAAAGGCGGGTTCTTTTATCCCGAATCGTACCCAAAACTAATCAGCACCAGATTCGCTCACAAGAGACTTATCTACCAAATTATATGAAATTCGGTCAACTAGTCTTTTAGTTAGAGTAGATACAAATTCTGCACAGACAGACACGCAGACACACACACAGACGTCACGCTAAAAATAGTTTTTTCGTATTCTAGAGGTCTCGAAACGTGTAGATCCGTCGAAAACTCGAGTTGCGATTTTCGACATGATTCCAATACTTTCCCTATACATTACCATGTATTGCAGGGAAAGTAAAAATGCGAAAACAGGAGAAATAGAGATAGAAAAACAAGATGAACCTGGTTAAGTCATAACTAGAAGGAAGATGGTGCTGTAAACCATTGTTTCTCAAACTTACAAACCATCATCGTGTACCCCTTTTGAGATTTAATACCATCGCCCTCCTGCCCCCCCCCCCAACCCATGGAATGGGTTGGGGGGGGGGCAGGAGGATCAAGATCATGGGTTGAGGGCCCCCCCCCAACCCATGTTTAAATAATGCAATACCTTATTATCTGCGGAGTATAGACTACTATACAGTGTATCCCAAAAGGATTGAAACGAGCTTTAATTCCTTATCTGTTGGAGATAAGTGGGCAATGTAAATTGCAAAAATGTTGAAAATAAGGTAGGAAATAAGACTACGTTAATGAAATAGTCCTCCCATTTATTTTCAAAAAGTTACACTTTTTAAATTTTTATACGACCCCTTTAGACAGATTGGGTCAATCAGAAAATTTTTGTTTTTGATGTAGCAAGATCATTAAAAAAACCGCATATCTGTATCTTTAAAATTGAGCTAGTTGTATTTAATTGAAAATTGAACAATGTGAATGGGGACCCTATATCAAATTAGAAATGTAAATTTGTGACATATCACTAAAAAGTTAAAACTGGATGATAATACATAGGATACTCAACCGCGTAGTGAGTGCCACTGCTTTATATGATCTCTGTCTGTGTAATGCTTTATTTACATGCATTTGTGATAAAAAATTTTGACACATATCAATGTATTTTTGATCTAAATAATTTCCATCGTCAATTTCTATATGATCCCTATTTTCACTGATGAAACAGCCTTTCACATGGTACGGAAATGTGGCATAAGTCAGATTTTTTCCTTTATCATAATTCATTTGATTTTAAAGATACAGATATGCGGGGTTTTTTAATGATCTTGTTGCATTAAAATAAAAATTTTCTGATTGACCCAATTTGTCTAAGGGGGTCGTACAAAAATTTAAAAAGTGTAACTTTTTGAAAATAAATGGGAGGACTATTTCATTAACGTAGTCTTATTTCCTACCTTACATTCAACATTTTTGCAATTTATATTGCCCACTTATCGCCAACAGGTAAAGAATTAAATCGAGTTTCAATCTTTTTGGAATGGTTTTAAGTTTTTAAATAAAATAAATTATTATAGTATTGTGATGAATGAAAGGAATGGAAAAATGTTTATGAATGAAATGCTGCTTTTGTATAGAGGCGATTTATATTTCGATGACGTCATTTGAATAAAGTTCATTTGTTTTCGATGAAGTTTTCAAATATAATAAATTGTAGTAGTATTATGATAATTTTAAAAATATTACCGAGAAATGTGTCTGTGAGACCAGAAATAGATCTCGCACTGTTATAGTGAGACAGTTTTATGTGCATTATTTATTGTGTCTGAAACATCGAACAATACCTTCAGTCTGAATGAAGCCAAGGTTTACAGTGTGCTGACACAAAGGTCAGATAAAACCATAAATTTAGGGGTGTCAAGACAGAAGGGGGTCTGAGGACTTTTGAGAAAATGTGAAGTAACAACATTTGAAAAAAGGCTGACCAGTGCTTGTAGCCTCACCCTGAATGCCGCAAATGAGAATAAAGGGGGAGTGACAGTCCTGAGGCAAAAAGAGCTATAACCTATGACATAAGAATGACACTTAGTTAATATAGCACGACAATGGAGGTAACAGAGTAACAGTTCGACATTATGACTTGCACAACGACTAGATATATGGAGAGAACAGACTGAGAGAATGAAATAAGTACGAGTGTTTAAGCCAGCAGTATAATATGATCGGCGAATTACGTATAGACGAATTACACTGCCAGTTGATTCAAGTAATATGATCGGCGAAGTACGTGCTGGTGGCCAAGCCAAGACAGCCTTGAAGGTATGTCTTCCTCAAATATTTACAGGTTGTCAAGACATTTTAGGCATTTTAATACTGGTCTCACATTGTCTCTTTCCGCCGGAATAATTAATAAGATGAATAATTGTTGTAATTGAGTAATTAAGTATTTTATGTTTTTAATAAATGTTTTATTGTTAAAGTTAAAATGGTGCAATCAATTTAGTATTATATTAATTAATATTCTTTCACAGAACTCAGCCGAAAGATAAATAATTGGAGGGTTATCCGCGGCAAACAATGCAATGCACAATAATAATGAGTTTCACGAATACGATCATTTTACTGCCATGTTAAGAGATAGATATGTTGTTAATAATAATTAACCAGAAATACCCAACTTTTAAATATAGTTTTGTTTTTGCTCACCACAGTATTGCATTTTAGAGATGTTTAAACCAGGCAATTTATATTTCAAGGCCGTCATTTGAATGAAGTTCATTTCTTCCAATGAAGTTTTAAGTTTTCAAATATAATAAATTAATGTAGTATTGTGATAATTTTAAAATTATTACCGAGGAATGTATCATATTTTAGAGATGTTCAAATAAAATTGCATTGAAGTTAGAAAGTGTTTCATAATCAATGCTTTATGCATGATTGATTTTTCTTGTTTCATATACTATTTTAGAGAAAACACTGCCGTACACAAATCATCACGCAGATTATTTGAATTTTCATTGATGTGACATAATATTGATAAACTAATATTTTCAAAAGTAAGTAATTGCATAAGTAGTACCTCAGGAGTTGTGGCAAATACATTTGCAAAAGTAACACCTCATGATCACATTTCGAACCTTCTTTAAATGCATGTATGAGAGAGAATCAGGGCACGATACCTGCATGAATACACGTACTGCCACGAAATTAGATGAGTGGATGTAAAAGACTGGAAAGTAATAGACATTTCTGTAATTCAGTTGATTACAACGCGAATTATTCAATATTCATCGAGGATAAACTGATACCTGCAATGGAAATGAGAAAACCTGTCATATGCCCTAATTTTGCGAACCTCTAAGAAGACTGGAAAATTGAGTCTATTTCATATTCACAGAACCCATCTTATTCCTCCAATTTTATTCTGTGAGCATGAACGTGCCCGTTGCGGACTCGTGCAGCCTGAGTTCAATCTTTTCATGAAATGACATCATGCCGGCAATGTGGTGAAACTAAATTTGTAAGTCTCCGTAGAGGTTTGCGAAATTACGATCGGGTGGCAAGCTTTCTTATAGCCATTACAGATTGTAAAGAACCTTTCTGCCCCAACCGGGAATCGAACCCTGAATCTCCGAACTGGCCAACCGATGCTCTAACCTTTAAGCTACTGGGACGAAATTGCAAGCTCTTATCGAAGCATTCTCCACCCTCTAATGTCAAATTGGCGTACAACTGACAATCTGACTGACTACCTCTTGCCATTTTTACCCCAGGTTAGCCTCCTGCTACTACTATTTTTACACAGGTCAGTATCCTGCGTTGTCGTTATTCTTTGAATTTGAAATCGACGCTCAATCTTCCAGAGTCTACTGTATCCGTACTAGAATCACTTTCAGATCTCACATCTTCGTACTAATTTACAGGGTTGATTTGTTCGGGCGCCACTATAAAGAACCTTTCTGCCCCAACAGGGAATCGAACCCTGGATCTCCGAACTGGCCAGCCGACGCTCTACAGTTGAGCTACTGGGACGAAATTGCAAGCTCTTATCGTCAATGTGAACTCTGTAAGATATCGGCTATCCTTTACTGATAAGCTCAGAACAGGTACGAAACCAGTCCGTAAATGCTGTTATCTGCAAACGGAGCACGATAATAACTTTAGGAATGATATATCGGCGTTCTAAGAGAATAAAATTTAAATATTACTATTCAGGAGAAAACTGCAGGGAGATAAAAATGCAGGGAGATAAAAAAAAATCGAGCAGAACCAATTTTAAAATCACGTTCAGAGAAATTGAATTAGTAGAATTTTTTTTTCAGTTAGGTGTCATTAACATATTCTCAAAAATACACCCGAAATATCATCTACTCGAATTTGATACCCGCCCCTACCCAAACTTTCCTGTTTTTACGCGGAGTACGGGCACATTAAATATATGGGTCCGTAAATCCTTTCAAAAGGTCGGTGGTAGAGGAAGGAGGGTACGGTTCCTATAGATGCCGCCTTCGCTTGATTCCAGTCTAAATTGAGTGGCACTGTCTCAGCCGTGCAAACAGACACCTTACACCTTCGGGTAGGTCTGACGGTATGGGTAGAAGAAGAAGGAGAAAAGTTCTTTGAAGTTTCATCAACGCAGACATTATTTTAGATATTTTAATCTGAGTTAAAATAAAAGGCAAGCTTTTTCTTGCTTTGCAAACTAGCTTTGTTCTTAGTAACCTCGTAATTACTGAACTGTTTAGTGTTTTGCAGCTATAGCATTTCTTCTGAAACCCTTCCATGACATTCTCATAAGAATGACTAGAGAAATATTCTCTAAAATAAAAATTATTTCACTCTTCTAAAAGGCCATGTTCTTGGATTGGTAAAAAAGAGATCTGTAACAATCGGCTAACGTATTAAAAACGGCAGACGATATTTCTGAGATATTTTTAGGATACATTAGCGCCACCCAATTAAAAAAAAAATTCTACTATTTCAATTTCCCACTACAATGTATAATTTTAAAATTTTATG
This sequence comes from Amaurobius ferox, assembly GCA_951213105.1. NCBI lineage: Eukaryota > Metazoa > Arthropoda > Arachnida > Araneae > Amaurobiidae > Amaurobius > Amaurobius ferox. Next base: position 35,313,187 of record OX578149.1, on the reverse strand, counting down.
CTTGCGAATTTTTAATCACTCTGAAGAACTGGAATCTATTTTAATAAATTTAGTATCAATTTGTAGAAGTCAAAGCTGCATATTTTTTATTTTATTACGTTCATTTTTTTTATGTATTTTCTTTCCTGAAACATCATTTACATAATGACACCTTTCAAGTGATATATTTCCAGTTTCTTTCTGATTATATTATAATGAAAAGCAACATTGACTGTGCTGTGATAAATAAAATCATTTAAACAACCTCATGAATAATTATTAGAATATATTAGCTTAAATTATGATTCATTTCGTAATTTCAAGTTATCCAAGTATTACGTTCTTTTTTCATTCAACTGGTTAGTTTTCGTTGTCCATCGATACATTATAAATTCGAACAGAAAAGGCAACGGTGATTGGCTGTAACTAGATTGTCCCAATTGCCTGTTTTCTTAGTCACGTTTGTTACTTTCTGATAAGTAAGTCTATCTCTCAAAGTAGTTATTTTTTCCTACACTTATTAAATCCACGTGAACTTTGCTTTTTCTTCCTTCGTTCTATATCTTTAACGGGCACGTTCTCGGCTCTGAAAACATGTAAAGAGCTGAAACTCTACACACAATTTTATATCGCAGGGCCAACGGCCCTGCCTTGCTTAAAACACCGGTTCTCGTTAGATCACCGAAGTTAAGCAGCATCGGGCGCGGTTAATACTTGGATAGGTGACCACCTGGGAACACCGCGTGCTGTTGGCACATTTCGGGCGCGGTAACCCGCTGGTTTGCACGCTGCCACAACTGCCGCCGTGTTCATACAGAGTACGATCACGTTAAACATGTGGGTCCGTAAGTCTTTCCGAGAGGTTGGTGGTAGGGGAAGGAGGGTAAGGTCCCTGTGGATGCCTCCCCCACTGGGTTCCGGTCCAAATTGGATGGCACTTCCCGGCCGTCCAAACGGTTACCTTACACCTTTCTGGTAGGTCGGACGATCTGGGTCTCAACAACACAGTTTTATATCGCGGAACATGTTAATAAATAATATTTTTACGTTATTACATTACGTCCTCACGTTATCTTTAATGGACTCGTTCTTGGCTCTAAACACACGCAGAGAGCTGAAACTCGACACACAGTTTCATCTCTCGGAGCATTTAACCTATCGAATTCTTACGTCATTACATTATGTCCTTACGTCACCTTTGATGGACTTGTCCTTCGCTCCCAGAGCAGATACCAAAGAGAAACTCAGCATAATGGTTCATTTCTTGGAACATTTCATTTATGAAATTTTCGCCTCGTAACGTTACGCCGTTACGTCATTTATTACGTACGGGCTCGCCCTCGGATCTCAGAGCTCGTAGATAGCTAAAACTCGACACACAGTTTCATCTCGCGGAACATTTTCATCTATCAAATTTCTAGGTCATTACAGTGCGTCCTTACAAAGTAATCATCTTTGACGGACTCGTCCTTCGTTCCCGGAGCAGATAGCTAGCAGAAACTCGGCATAATGGTTCACCTCTCAGAACATTTTTATTCAAGAAATTTTCACATCCTTACGCTACGCCGTTATGTCACTTATTACGCACAGACTCGCTCTCGGATCTCAGAGCTTGTAGATAATTAAAACTCAACAACACTCAATTTCATCTCGTGCAACATTTTCATTCATAATATTTTCATGTCATTATCTTACGTTGTTACGTCATTTATGTACGTCATGACTAAGTTTTTGTGATTTTCACGCATTTTAATTTTAAGTTTTCTTTCAGTGCCTTCCAATGAAATGTCCTCTTAGTTATAACCCGTCAATCCGTGTATAAGAGTTACTATATAGGTTTGAATGACAATTACGTTAAAAGATGAAAACTAAAACGTAAAACATTTTTTGAGAATACAATCAATATCTTCCCCTACACAACAGTGCCACGGACAGAAAATTAGAAAATAAATATTGATCAGTACAAAATTAAACAAAATTGAGGTGTAAGCATATTCAATTAAAGCAATACTATATAAATATTATCATTATCTAAAATTGATATCATGTAAAATTGTCATACTATTTAATCTCCTTTTATCCTCATTTTTATTGACAATTTTGCATAATATCAATTTTGAATAATCATAAGATTATCCAACTTATGGGCAATCTTATCATTGTCTAAAACTGTTATTTTGCAGAATCTAATCTACTATGGCTCTATTGCTTGGACATGTCCTTATCACTGTCTTGGTCAAATATTTAGAAAGAAAATACCTTTCTACCACCTATTTGTTCTTTGCCCTACTTTTTATCAGTTAATTAATCCATTTCTTTTCTCCTGCATAAAAAAAGAACACTTTGAAACTTTTATATGTGGGGAGAGCAATTGGCACGATGAAACAATTTCAGCAACGATGTTTCATTTTCATTGTCGCCTTCAAGGTAATATAACTATAAAATTTTTACGATCAATTTATTATTTAATAGCACGAATACCCATCGTTGGCCGGGATTTAAAATGCAGATCTCTGATTAAAATTTAACCAGAATTCACAGCTTATTCTTGAAAACTAAGTAAAGCTTTTAAAAAACAGGCATTTTTTTAATATTAGTATTTGTGAGAACCGATGGCGTGACTACCGGGTTCGTCTAACGCACTAATTACGGCATAAATAAGCGCTTAAACACCCCGTTTGTAATCGTATTAAAGATGCCCTTAAAGCACTTTTACCTCAGTTATTTGTGAGACTGGGTCTGCCATCTTTAAACTAATGTGAAATTGATTGTGTTATTTATTTGATTAGTTAATTTATTTTATTTATTGATTTATTTTTTAGCCGACGTTGTGGTCGAGTGGTCAAGGCGAGCGTTTCCACAGCAATCGCTCAACCGCCGCGTTGTGGGTTCGAGTCCCACGTAAGACATGGATGTTTGTGTTGTGGGCGCAGTGTGTTCCGCCCCCTCTGGTGCGCCTGGGGCAACGTCCTTGGACGGCTAAATGGTTCACGTTCTGGCCGCTGACAAAGGCAAATGATGATGAGTCAAGTACCTGGCCATTTGATTAAAAAAAAAATCATTTTTTATATATTTGCCATATTAAGATTAAAAATTGATTTCAGGTCTTTTGACTATCAAAAAATATATAGTAGAAGATGTTATAATACTGTAAAACAACTTTTTATTACCTGGCGTTACATGAATTATAGTTTACATAGAAAGAGGAAAAGATGGTAATGTAAAGAAATAGGATTCGATAGTTAAAAGTCAGGCCACGCTATTTTTTCCCCCTTTGCATAATTCGAACGTTTTAGAAAGTTTCTAACTAATCAGAAGCCAGTAATGTCTTTGATAAAAAGCATTAAATAACAGACTTTTTTGGAACTCTACTGATCAAGCAGCAATAATTTCGTTCTTTAAGTTACGATTTTCAATATGGAGATAATCCTAAAATCTTCGCCATATTGAAAACCGTAATATCTTCAGATATGACAGGAACTCCACAAAAATATATATTTAACCTAATTTGAGGTTGTATAATTGGTTTATAGCCTCAAAATTGAGTGTTGTCATTGGAAATTTTGAAGTTTGTACGCAATTTGAAGAATAACGAGGGATGGTTAATTTTATTCTTGTTCCCCGTAGCTGCTTCTCCTACAGCTGAAATCACTATCGGAGTTCTAAGTGCATCCATCTGTAGACCAGTTTAAGCTTATTAAACCCCTTATTTTTCCATGATTCTCAAAGATATCAGACTAACAAAATTAATTTTATTCAAATGCTTCTTGCTTGCGATATCCTTCAGAAAATATTTTAAATAAAAACATTTATAAAAATTCTTTCTAATTTAATTATTATAATCTCTTTCTTACTACCTACTGAAATCACACGGTCATGGCGCTTTCTAGTATTACCATGCCCTTCATCAGTGGCGAAGTGGCTTCGCCACTGATGAAGGATATGGTAATGCCCGAAAGTGCTAGCCGTGTAATTTCAGTACGTCGTAAAAAGGAGATTTTAATATAATAATTTAAATTATGGCCAATTTTTTGGTTGTCTTTATTTTTAAATTATCGTTCTAAATTTGGTTATTTTCTTTACCTAAACATGGTTATTTGTCGCACATCACCTCCTCAACAAAAGCGTTCTATAATATTTATAAAATGATCTCTTGAGAATTCTGAAAACAGAGTTAGATACAGATAAAAAGAAAGATAATCACGTATTACTCTCCCGAGCCTTTTATGTGAAGCGATATTTCCAAAAGGGTTGAACCTCCTTCAGAAATATTTAATGGAGGTATATCACGCAATACAGCGGTGGGGCGTATTTTAACCGCTCCTTAGGAGCGGTATCAGAGAAATCTTGTCTGCATGAAGGGAACATACACACACCCTTTTCCAGCATCGTCACTTCTCTTTCTAACCAGATCAATCTCACCTATAGCTTTGTAGTCTCGAACAGTTTAACCTTGATTTATCTATATATTTAAATTAGAAGATAGACCCGGCGTTGTTCGTTTTTAACCAGATTAATCTCACCTATTACTTTGTAGTATCGAACAGTTTAACCTTGATTTATCTATATATTTGAATTAGAAGATAGACCCGGCGTTGTTCGCCTTTAACCAGATCAATCTCACCTATAACTTTGTAGTCTCAAACAGTTTAATTTTAGTTTATCAGTATATTTAAAACTAGAAGGTAGACAAGGCGTTGTTCGTGATTAAAAATAAGTGCAAATTATAACAACACTGACGGGTAGCCGTGGAAGCAGGGCCGGCCTTAAGTCGATTCAACCTATGTGGTCAAATCTGGCGCCGCCTGCAGTGGGCTCCGCGCTTTGTAGAAAAGAAAAAAAACAAGAAAAAAAAGCGCAACCAAAAAAAGAGAGGATGGGACAAAAAAAAATCAATAAAACAAGATGCATAGAAATGATTTTTGAGTGCTACAAAGTAAAATAAAATTTTAAAATTTTATTGCTTCGCTGCGTGGCAGTGACGACCAATTCATTCAGTTCAGTATGAACCCGCTGGAAGATCCAGAAATCTTCTAAGGGGGGGGGGGGTCGATTCTGAATTTTTTCATTTTTAGCCAAGTTTTTGTGCTTTTTCTTTTCATTTTCCATGTTAAAATTGGGCTCAGGGGGGATCGCCCCCACCCCCTTGGATCCGCCAGTGTATAGATCCGGGTGAAAATGTAAATCTCCAAGTTCATACCCCCCCACCCTCCCGAAAAAAAAGGTTAAGTCTGTAAGGAATCGCACTTTTAAAATTTTAAATATGAAAAAAAAATTGAATTAAATGTGGAGTCAACAGAACACCACAATGGATTTACAGTGCCCCGAATAAAGCGCAGGTCCCGCCACTGCTTCTTGGTCCGTTTTCTGGTAGCCAAACTCTCCGAGGCAGAACAAAATGTTGAAAATCTCACTTTTATAGGGATCACAGCTCGTCAGCAAGTACGACTTCCCGCGTGCGCCATGCATACGAATAGAGTTTCGTCCAGAACAGAGCACCAGGGCGCGAAGCGCCTTTAATCTCCAATCTCTGTGTGTGGTTCTTATCTTAAAATGCAGAGTACAAGCATTCAGTATAATGCAGAATATAAACACTCAGTATAATGCAGAGTATAAGCAGAAAAGGGGTGAAACAGAGAAACAGCAATTAGATAGGGTCATGCCATACCTCGGAGAAATAAGGCGTTTACAAATCGTTAATCAGATTACTTTAAATTTTATTGACATGAAAAGCATCAAAGAAATTCACGATCATGTGTCATTTCTGTTTCTCTATTTTACTCATTCTTTTACATATTGAATTCTTTTACATATTGAATTCATGCTGCTCTAAGTCCTTGGACGAGTCGGGTGGTCAGGGCTTTCGACATATTGAATTCATATACTCTATATTTTGTGTTTTCTTATTTACTCCATAAGTTTACATTTTTTGCTTTCCTTTTTCTCTCATTTACTTCCCATCTGATGCTACACTGAGTTCAGTCATTTTCCCTGGCGATGCTACACTGAGTTCAGTCATTTTCCCTGGCGATGCTACACTGAGTTCAGTCATTTTCCCTGGCGATGCTACACTGAGTTCAGTCATTTTCCCTGGCGATGCTACCCTGAGTTCAGTCATTTTCCCTGGTGATGCTACACTGAGTTCAGTCATTTTCCCTGACGATGCTACCCTGAGTTCAGTCATTTTCCCTGGCGATGCTACACTGAGTTCAGTCATTTTCCCTGGCGATGCTACACTGAGTTCAGTCGTTTAGCCATTTTCTGTTTGACTGATATTATCTGCTCTCATTTAGCTTTCTGATCCAGGCTTGTTGCAACGAATAATGGAATCCAAATATTTTTAAAACGCACGTATGCTTATTTATCTGAATTTGAACTGCATTTTAAGTCGCAATTCAGTTAATTTTTAATCATGCGTCACGTTCTTTATATGTCTTATTGCTTTTTTCCCACATTACCCAAACTTATAATTCTGCAAAGAAAGTCTTATGTTGGACGCATTAAATGTTTTTTGAACAATAATATGAGGCCGAAAGAGGTCATTTATAGTACTCTAACTCGTACAGCTGATTTATATGGTTTAGAAGTCTTAACAACAGTACTTCCATTTTCAATTAGTCTCATCCCATCTGTGGAATGACGACAGCAGAAAGGCGGGATATTGTAAAGGTGGGCGTGACTTAGAATTTCATTCAGACGTATTTTATTTTCCTTTACTTTCTCAAACGATTGATTTCCAATAGAATACTGATTGGTGGAAAAATCTCGCCATACTATTTATTTTTAAGAATATTTTTTAATTCAAACATAGATTTCTCCGGATCTGCTGTATATAGAGCTAAGATGACTGTTATGAACTCAGTATAAAATTCTGGAGGAGGGGAAGGGGTACTATAGATAAGATTAGCTTAGCTTTGGTGATAATTGATGTGGATTCCGCATCGAATTCTGGAGGAAGTGGTTCGCTAAGAATTTTCACTTCCGGTATTTTCCATTTCCGGTTCAAAAATTTTCTTGAAACATCTTATTACCCTGTATTGGCTATAGATAGAGGTTAGATAATGACTGATATGGATTCAAAATTAAAGGTGTAGGAACTCACTAAGAATTTCCACTCCCTTCTCTGCCGATATAACTTCCGGTTCAAAAATTTACATTTTTCTTGAAACACGTATTTCTCGAAATCTGCTATAGATATTGCTTAGATGATGACTGATATGAATTCAGCAGCAAATTCTAGAGAGCGTAGGGTGCTTAATAAGAAATTCCACTTCCGGTTCAAAACGTGCTTGAAACATTTATTTCTCAGAATTGGCTATAAATATAGCTAAGATGATAACTGATATGGATTCAGCATTGAATTCCAGAGAAAGTAGAGTTCACTTAGGATTTTCATTTCCGGTTCTGGAGATGACACTTCCGGTTTTTTTCTAAAAATTAGTATTGCTGTACATAATAATTATGCTAAAGAGAATAAAAATTCGTAACATATACATCAAAAATGAAATGCACACACATTTTTCTACCATATGAAGACTCTTTCATAAATTCCTTGCTATAAATATTCTTTAAAAAATAAGAGGGGCAACATTACAATTGTCTATGTGAAGGTTATATCGGAGCCTTGCTTTCTAATGTGACATCACCGCTGTTTACGCCGCCATTAAAGCTCCTAAATATACAGGCTGGCACAACAGCGGCCATCTTGTCTTAAAGCGATGGCTGTACATGTCGAGAAAAGAGAATTCATTTCACGTCCTTTTCTATAGATCTCGAGAAAATCAAACCATTCTAGACTGCTTTCTTGGATGACTGGTGCAATTTTTTTAAAAGAGAAGCACGTATTTCATAACTACATTGCATATCAAATTTCAGCTATGTAGCATGAGCGCGCAATTGAAATAGAACAGGCAGACGATAACTGACTAGTCCGGTTGGGGTCAAAATAGTGGTTGCGATAGCTTATATATATAGGAGCCTTATATATAGCCGCCATGTTGAACGGCATAAACGCAGAACTGGTAATGAATCTAGCCATGATATCGTATCAGATACGATAACAAAAAATTTATGCCTTCGAGAAAAGTATATTGAGAAATTGTACCTCATATTGTAACCACAACAATGTATGAGCAGTGTATCCTTCGAAAAAATACGCAATTGTAATAGAAGAAACTTCGAACAGCAAGAAAACCATCCTCTATAGTGTGACGGAAACGAGATTTTCAGTCTACCGAAAAAGTGACAGAAAGAAAGATTTACCGGTTGTGAAATCACGTGCAAATATCTTATACGACGTACAGAAATGTATTATACGTACTTCTAAGAAAACCAAATATTTGTAAGAATGGAGATGTCAAAAATATAGTGAAAACAACCAAATCATTTCATCTTTGAAATAATAACACGATACACACTTCGTGTTAATACTGCTGTAAGCAGAAGAAATTTATCTTGTTGTATTTTTATTTAACAAGAAACTTTCTGTAACCTGCAAGGCATCTGAAATTCTTTATCCTACGTGATAAATCAGTGCATTTTACTTTTTCTACAATATATGGTAAGGCATCGGAAAAATATTGGAATCGTGTCGAAAATCGCAACTAGAATTTTCGACAAATCTACACTTTTGAAACCTCAAGAACACATAATTTTTTTAGCGTGACGTCTGTGTATGTGTGTGTGTGTCTGTCTGTGCAATGTATGTATTCACTCAAACTAATTCACCAAATCTCACAAAATTTTATAAATCACTTGTGGGTTACCCTGGTACTGATTCGATTTTGAAATGATTCGAGATAAAAGAACCTGCCTTTTTTACTTTCCCTGCAACACATGGTAATGTATAGGGAAAGTATTGGAATCACACCGAAAATCACAACTCGAGTTTTCGACGGATCTACACGTTTCGAGACCTCTAGAATACGAAAAAACCTTTTTTTGCGTGACGTCTGTGTGTGTGTCTGTCTGTCTGTATAATGTATGTATCCAGTCTAACTCAAAAACTAATGGACCGAATTTCATAAAATTTGGTATGTAAGTCACTTGGATAAGACCCTGGTGCTGATTAGTCTTTGGTAGGATTCGTAAAACCAAAACCTGCCTTTTTTTGCGAAATGGCCCTTAAAAATTTCATTCATCCTCTGTAGCTAAAATACTAATTGACCAAATTTCACAAAATTTGGTAGATAAGTATACGAAACGACCCGCAAAAATTGCAAAAATGTAAAAAAAAAATAGAAAACAACGTTTGCTGAAATGTATCAATTAAATTCTTGTTTTATACGTAACTTTTGACTAGGAGAAGAATATAACATTCTCCATTATACTTTAGCACTAACCGTTCTCAAGATTATTAAAGAAATAAAGAAAATATGAATTTGAGTCTGCAGGGAAAGTCATGTGCTGCCCACATCAGATTTTTTTTGACTAGGAGAAGAATATAACATTCTCCATTATACTTTAGCACTAACCGTTCTCAAGATTATTAAAGAAATAAAGAAAATATGAATTTGAGTCTGCAGGGAAAGTCATGTGCTGCCCACATCAGATTTTTTTTGTTGCGAAATTATCCTCAAAAATTTTCAAAATCTAAAATAAAAGACTACGTATGCTCAAATGCATTCATTAAATGCTTGTTTTATACGTAATTTGTGACGATTAAAACAATAAGACCAACTCCTCTAAGACTAGAGTTAGTACAGCTAAGACTAGCTGTTATCTAGATACTAGTTTTATTGCATTTTTGGTACGCCGCCTTTTAAAATACGTCCAGTTACCAAATGAAAGCTAAAATTGAATTAAAAGTGCAAATTTAATGTAATTTTAAACAATTATGATTGTTATTTTGTGCAATTAAGCTCAATTTAATGAATTAATGAAGAAATAAAGAGAAAATTAATTTGAGTCTGTAAGGAAAGTGATGTGTTGGCCACATCTGATTTTTTTTCACAGGGTATATCGATTAGTCATACATAGACCTGCAGATTGTGGAAGACAAATAAAGTCAAGTGGAATTTCTCGCTTCAGATATTTGATTACTTCTTTGCCTTTTAATGAGAATTTATACGTTAAATTTACGTAATCCTTTTATTAGCTTTATATCTAACATCTTCCCTTTAAAAAAACATATCTGAAAATATTTCTTTAAAATCGAATTTTCCCTGTGACATATTTTTATTTCCTCTCATTCCAATTAAAGGAATTCTGCTAATCTCTCTTTAATTTCATCGCTTTGGATATATTTCAAAACATTCAGATGAAATTCTCTTCATTTGCTAATTACGCATCGCAGTTTTTTCATTCCATTTCTTTTTTAAATATAGTCAAATTGAATTCTTTGAAATTACGATTTCATTGCTAGCACTCAATTTGTAATTGGATCGATTTCAATTAGATGTAACAATCGCGTTCATTTGCATTTTTATTTTCGATAAATACATCGAACTTGTATTGTTCTAGTGTAATTGTGTCAGTAATTTAAAATCGAGTGTTTGATGGATTGCACGTAGAACTTTTATGCACCCTGATCATGAATCAACTATTCTTAACATGAAGTCTGTATGTGTGGATGTCTGTGAGTATAAAGTCCCCTACAAGAAGATACAAGAAGTTGTACGATACAAGAAGTTGAATCAATAAATTGTTCATTCAAGTTCTGCTTTCTTGTTATTTTTCCGCAGTTGTCTTGGGTTCAGACGTTCTTGTTTAATATTTTTATAACTTCGTTCTGTATTTATAAATGCATTCTTCTTTATTTTTATAAATACGTTGCTTCTGTTTTTTCCTTTATGTGTAATTGCTATGCGTTTAATTTATAAATACGTTTTCTTTCGAACGTATAATACCGCGTATTAGTTGGTATAAATTTCTGCCTTTAATGGCTATGGCAATTGCTTTGAAAAGTAATAAGGAAAATAATATCATGAAATTAAGTGTCTGTTAAATAAAGTTTAATTAAACTTTAAAATTAAAGAGAACCAAAAATAGGTTTAAAAGTCCTTTAATAAAATCTCCTTTCCTCGACGTACAAATGTTACACGGCCAAAGCGCTTTCGGGCATTACCATGCCCTTCATCAGTGGCTTCTTTGCCATTGATGAAGACCATGGTGATGCCCGAAAGCGCTTTAGTCGCGTGATTTTTGTACGTCAAGGAAAGGAGCTTTTATTAAAGGACTTTTAAATCTATTTTTGGTTGCCTGTAATTTTAAAGTTTAATTAAATTTTATTTAACAGACACTTAATTTCGTGATATTATTTTCCTTATTACTTTTCAAAGCAATTGCCATAGGCATTAAAGGCAGAAATTTATACGTGTATCCATTCACATCAGTTGACGTGTATCCATTCTATTTATTAAAATTTAATTAATTTGGCGTAAGTTTTCCTAAATATGTAAAATTTCTTATTTTAAATTGCTAATTCACAAGTGCGGCTGGCGCCTTCTATGTATGAGTATTGTAAACAAAACATAAATTCAATATTTATGATAAATAGTTGAAGTTTTTAATAATAAATACTAAATTAACTTTCGACACTAATTTCCCAAAAAGCTAAATTTCGATGGAAAAAATTTGAAGAATTTAATTTTAAGATCTTCCCGTAAAATTCGATAGAAAGAGTCTCGGATAAAAAGAAGAAAGTAGTAGAATCTGGGACAGAAAGAAGGAAAAGTAGTCTTTGAAGAAAAATTAAAATGGAATACACTAAATTTAAATTATTTAACTTAGAAATGCATAAGTAGTCAATAAGGAATGCTGGAATAAAGTTAACAAATATGCAACTCATGCACGAGCAAAGCGAAAGTCTGTGAAAAAATATAAAAAGGAACCTTGACATCATACACAATGAGCGTTCTAATTGGTCAGTTACAGTCAAAAAATTGTATCATCCTTGCGGTTGCAAAGGTTTGTTCAAGAAGTTGTACGTAAGAAATTGTACCGCCAAATTCCAATTTACACGATACAAGTTCGTACAATAAGTTGACGGTTCAATTTATTGATTCAGCTTCTTGTATCGTTTAAAGGGACCTTAAGTGTATTATTGGTTTTAATTAAAGATGCAAGTCGTGTTCATCTATTTTCATTATAATCTATAATTAAAAAAACATGTTTGTTTATTTGGTTTGTCGATTGCATAACAAAAGAGCTAAACTGCTCCCAGCTAAGGAATTCAGCACAGTGGTAGTCAGTGAAGTCCTAAAACACCACGAAGCGATTTTTTTTATTCAAGTTATTTGTTTAGATTTTTTTATGTTGATACTCAATTTTGAGCAATTTTTTACTTTCCCTGCAATACATGGTAATGCAAAGTATTGCAATCATGTCGAAAATCGCAACTCGAGTTTTCAACGGATCTACACGTTTTGGGATCCCTAGAATACGAAAAACTATATTCACCGTGACGTCTGCGTGTGTGTGTGTGTCTGTATGTGCAATTTATGTATCCACTCTAACTCAAAAACTAATTAACCAAATTTCATAAAATTATATGGGTATGTCACTTATGGGTTACCGTACGTATCCACTATAGCTAAAAAACTATTTGGCCAAATTTCATAAAATTTGATTGATAATTTACTTAGTGGATTACCGTGGTGCTGGTTAGATTTTGGCATGATTAGGAAAAATAGAACCTGCGTTTTATTTCGAAATGGCCCGCAAAGATGAAAATGTGAAATAAATGACTAAAACTACTGAAATATATTAAGCAAGTACTTGTTTGTCGAGTAATATTTGACAGCACAGCGAATAAGACTAACTCAGTGACTCTAGAATGAACCGTTCTCGAGATATTTAAGTTTTTTGGAATTTTGAAGAGCTGGAGACTTAAAAGTGCATTAAATTGTTTAAAGAAATGAAGATGCACCAAAACTGCAAATTACATATAATATCAGAAAAGAGTTTGTGTTATTTTTTGCAATTAAACTCAATTTATTGCATCATGAAATAAAGAAAAAATAATTTGAATTTGTAAGGAGAGTCATGTGCTGCCCACATCAGATATTTACACTAAGTTTCTTAGCAATCCCATTTAATACACTCGAAAAAATAGAAGAACTGTCTTTCCAACGAACCTTGAACCGAATTTGTATGGCAATTCATTCATATTTAAAGAAAAATTATTTCGAAACGCGTATGTTTAGGGTATTTCATGTTTAACTTTCGTGTATTGGCGAATTGAAAATTCATACATTGTTTTTGACGTAAATTTTTGTTTTTGACGTAAATGTGGCTATAACTTTGTAAAAAAAATATAATAATAGTTACTCTAAGTAGTTCTTAAAAAAAAGTTTAAATGGATCTATAAAAGTTGGTATTTTTAACTCTACCGCTAGCGGGGGAAAAGTTCCTCCATTTTTATGACATTTCAATTATTTAATCAAATTCAGGGTTTGTTACACTGGTGCGTCAGACTACTATGCGGTCGACACTGCAAAAGCGCTATTGCAAGTTAAGAACTTTTTTATGAAAGGACCTTGCAGGTCACCGACTCGTCTGCTATCTATTTTAATCGGTAACAAAAAAGCTTACTGATATTTAGCGAAATCGAGGGTGTATTTTATGGTGTTGTTTTTCCACAAAAGTTATTAATATGTAAAGAATTTCAAGGACACACCAGATCTATGTTCACTATGATTATAATTTGCTTCCTTTCCTTGCAGGTATGGAGACATGGTACCGGACACCCCTACGGGTAAAATCGTGGGCGGGGTCTGTTCCCTGAGTGGCGTACTGGTGATTGCCCTACCAGTACCCGTCATCGTCTCCAACTTTTCCCGAATTTACCATCAAAGCCAGAGGGCGGACAAGAGAAAGGCTCAAAAGGTAACGTATATCTTTTCTCTCTTGCCTTTAATCGATTTTTGTCCAGGAATTTCTTTAAAATGTTGGATTCACATAAACTACAGAAGGAAAAACTGTTATATAGTGTTTAAAATGTATAATTATATGCAACATTAACATCATATCTGTGGTGTGTTTCCTTTCGATTTTCGCAAACAATCATATCCCATGTGTTTGTTTAACTTACATTATTATAATCAATATAAGAATGAAGGAAAGTTGTATTATTTATTCAAATATCCCCCGTCGTACCCAAGCAATTCTTTTCAACTACTTCTTAGCAATTATTTAAAAATGTATTATTTCAAGCTGGCAACAGCTTAGTCACACCAATGAATTGGAAATATTAGGATTATTTATGTTCATTTAAACTTCTAACTGAACCCACGCAAAACATCTACGCTCTAGTGTCTTTTAATGCTTAGTATCTGTCTTAGTGCTTAGTATCTGTGCTTACTACCCAATCTCTGAAATATGAGTCACCATTCGATTTAGTCAAATATTAATATTTCATAATATTTAGTTCATCATTCCCCACGATCATTACTTAATTGAACGTTTATCTCTTGCACTCATAATATCTCTCAGACACATGTAAATTAATTATTTTACGACCCTCAGTTGAAATATACAAACCATATACGTATATAATTAAATAAACTTCAGATCAAATAACATATAATTTGTAGTGCAAAAGAACGTTACACTAATTACGACAAAATAATTGCATACAAGATGCTATTAATTAAATAACTCCCTTTTGAAGTCATTATATTTTCCATTGTTGAGAAAAAGCCAGAAGAAAATAATCAATAATTATTGAACAAAAGCTTGAACAAAATAATCAATAACTATTGAACAAAATCCTGGACAAAATAATCAGAAAACATTGGCGATATAATTTTTAATGAATTTTTTAAACCATGGAGAATGTTTAAAACATGAAGGTAAAAGGAAACTATATAATTAAGGCTAAACTCGTTGTCATTTGGCAAGCAATAATTATATCATATTATTAGCGCTACGTGTCTAAACGAAATACATATACTGGGTGGTTAGAATTAAAGTACACCTGCTCAGAGCACTGTAGAGAAAAAAAACAGAGGCATAAGACCTCCAAATCTGCGTGATATGCATTTCAGAACATGGGGAAACGAATTAATTCCAGAAAAAAAATTAGTTCCAAAAATAACCGATAGGGGAAGAGATGACGCTGCGAACAGTTCCTAGTAAAAGCATAACTCAATGAAACGGCTTCGCAGTCGTGATGCATATTAATTACGACTTGTAAGTGGTATAAGCGTGCGATAGATACTGACAATGGTCATAAACACCCAAGGGTCATTTTAATTAATGCATCTAGAACATGTTACACATGGAACACAGAAGGGAAGAAGACTGTAGAAAGACAAGTCATTGGCAGTGTTTAATGTGTCCACAGTGTTAGAGAACCAACAACTGGTACCATGTGATAGCGTGTTCAACAGCTGCACGTAACTGATCTGTTGCGATGGTGCGAGTGTGCAAGATGACGCTGTCCTTCAAATCTGCAAGGTTGCGAATATCTCCCCCAATAAACCATTGCTTTTCAAGTAACCCCACAGTCAAAAGTCACAAGAGTTCAGCTCTGGTGAACGGGGTGGCCATAAAGATGGGAATACGCGACTGATTACACGATTTTCTGTAAAATGCTGTCGCAACAACTGTTGAACAGAACGATCAATATGGGGAGGTGCTCCATCTTGTTGGAATATGGTAGAGCTGAGCATCCTCATTGTTGGAGATGAGGAATAACGTTAAGTTCTGCAACACGTCCCTATAACGCTGTGCAGTAATTGAACAGGTCGTTGGTTCCTGTAGATGGATTTCTTAAAAAAAAAAGATAGGAATCAATCTGAAATGTTGCTGTAAACCTAATCCAAACGGTTAAATTTTGAGAATGTAGGGGGTTCTGTTGAAACTGGCGGGGGGTTTCATTACTCAGATGCGGTTGTTTTGGGTGTTTACTGCTCCACACAGAGAAAAATGAGCCTCATCACTCTACAAGATGTTTCAGGGCCAGTTGGCATTTACCTGCATGAGTGCAAGGAATGCTAAATCAAACGTTTTACGAATATATATATCAGAACCTTGTAACGCTTGGTAGATCTTATACGGATAACTTTCTAAAGTTTTCCGCAAACACTTCCGTACTGTTGTATAGGGCAAATTCAATTGTTTTGCTACAGCTCGGGCACTACTGATTTCTGTCTCACTGTGACTGTTCTGCTCAACAACAGCCGTTGCAATCTCTTCAGCTACTTGCGTGGTCACAGGGTTTTGACCTCATCCTGGTCTAACTGAATAGCTTCCAGTCTCCTCGAAGCGTTGAACCATTCTCCGGACGCCACATACTTACAGAGGACCTGTACGTAAAGATTTCAAACGCTTGTACTCGCGAAGAGCGCTAGCAGCGTTTTCGTCATTATTGTAAAACAACTTTAATAATAAAGCACGGTCAGAAAATAAGAGTCCCATAGCGATCGTCGAATGTTTCCACAAAGCTTTGAACGTGTTTTTATAGCAAATTGTGTTTAAACAATTTGCATAAAGCGACGTCTTCTTTTTTTGTTGACGCCATATGGAACATTTGCAAAATGCTTACCTAAATTTCATATTCAAGGTTTATGACAGTTAATAATCGCTTATACCACTTACAATTCGTAATTAATATGCATCATGACTGCGAAGCCGTTTCATTGAATTATGTTTTGCTAGGAACTGTTCGCAGCGCCATCTCTTCCATATCGGTCAATTTTGGAACTAATTTTTTTGTGTCATTCGTTTCCTCATATTCTGAAATGCATACCACGCAGATTTGGAGTTCCTATGACCACTGGTTTTTCCTCTACAGTGCTCTGATCAGTGATACTTTGATTCTAACCACCCTGATATCATTGACATCTAACGTAGTTTAAATTATCAATTGCAACCCATGCATTATATACTACCATTACTGAAATTATGAAATTTACATATTTCGACACCTAATAATGATGATTACTAAACATTCCAATTAGTTACATTTTTTCACATAATATATTTTCACATAGATATTTATTCGTTCCAAAATTATTAGGTCCCCACCTCATAGACATATACACATATAGACAATGACGGACATCTTTCTAAAAGTGTTTGTGGGGTTTTAAAACAAGCCAATTCGTTAAAATTTAGATATCGAAAATTTTCCGGACTATGTATATATTATTAAAGATACATATCGGAAATAATATTAGGAAAGATCATGTACTCAACATACATAAATTTTCTCTCTCTCTCTCTCTCTCTCTCAAATAAACTAGAAAAAATTTCATTCGTTTGAAGACAATAGCACAAATTGGAGACTTCTTTTAAATTTGATCTCGCTGAATCAAAAAAGTTCTTTTTATTCTAATTGCGAATCGAAATAAACACACAAAGTTTCATCCTTGTCATTCAATTGTTTTGAGATATCATGCCAAATGTCGGAAAAGTTTATATATGTGATTTGAAATATCAAACATCATATATATTAAAAACATGTTTCATTGTTTTAATTGAGCTCTCATTGCCTTAATTGATATTTTACTATTTAACACAAAAGCGTTGAATATCTGTAAAGCAGGACACGTTAGCGTTTTATAAATAGTTTCATTTGATTTTAAATATCAAACATCATTTAAAATATGTAATTGTTTCATTGTCTTTACTGAGACTTCATTGTATAACTCAATTCATTGTTCTAATTGAGTCTTTATTGTCTTATTCAATTTGTCTTAATTGAGTCTTCATTGTCTTACTTAAGTCTCCAGTTTTACACTCAATCCATCGTTTTAATTAGGTTTTCATTGTCGTACTCAGTTCATTGTTTTAATTGAGTCTTCATTGTCTTATTCAATTTATTGTCTTAATGGAGTTTTCCTTATCTTATTTCATTGTCTTAATTGAGTCGTCTTTGCCTTATTTGAATCTTCATTGTCTTACGAAATTCATTGTCTTATTTGAATCTTCACTGTCTTATTTCAGTCTTCATAGTTTTACTCGATTTATTGTCTTAATCGAGTCTTTATTGTCTTATTTGAGTCTTCGTTGTCTTACTTAATTCATTGTTTTACTCAATTCATTGTCTTAATTGAGTCTTCATTGTGTTACTCAATTCATTGTCTGAATATCTTTAACATATTTCGAACACATTTCGAAAAAATGGCATCCTTTGTCTATATACAATATAATGAGAATCTCTACAGTTTTTGTATTTATCAATTGATATAATTGTATCAAATGTAACGGAAATCGGTTGAATCTACCAAGAAATATCATGTGGACAGACACATGCAAAAATCCATCGAACTAAGCCGAATTTGTCACTTCAGTTACAAAATCGTTCCTTTGTATTCATTCTATATAGAAAAAAACACTACAAGCAACTTCTTGTTTTGATACAAATTTTGTTTATGAATTTTTTCATTAGTTACAGAGAATATCAAGAATTTTAATTCTATTAATTCTTCAGATTACACTGATTTTGACTATATTGAAATATATTTCAAAAGGTTGAAATATTTAGCAATATCATTGCTTGAAATATGTCTTCAGATGGTTATGCTTTATTTATTTCGCGTTATATTATTAACACACCCTGAGAAGAAATACCATTCGTTTTACTACTATTCATCCAATTTTCCCAATGTGTAAATTCATTAACGAAATTTGCTGCAGAAAACATTGAATTTCACCAAGCTCAAGAAGTTTAGTTTTAAAAAATTTTCTCATACAAACGTATTTGTTTTTTGCAACTATTAATCAAAACTATTTTTTTAAATGCAGTTAGAAAATTTTGAAACGCTCTGAGCGAAAAAAAAAACACTTTTTATTCGAAAATATTGGAGGAAAAAAACCAGATTTTTCAGATTCTTTATTGATTTCTCATATTTATATCTTAATGTGGATATTAAAATATAATGATAGTGGTGGTGTTAATTTTGTGTTCAAAACTTTAATAAATTGATACTAGCCCCATAAATATTCGCTTTTCGTTAAAAAGTCTCAAATATAGCACAATATCCAATATCACTTACTAGCCTTTACAAGCTATATGCAAAGTTTAAGTGATTATTATAAACACTAATTAAGCTATATGCATTCAGAAAATGGTTTCATTTCTCCATGAATCACCTGCAATCATTTTTATAAAGTTTATGATTTTACAGACATTATAAAGTCTTCAAAATGTTCTTAGTACAAAAAAAAGTTTCTATTTTGAACAAGTTTTCTGACACGTTTTGTGAACAAATTTAAACACACTTTCAAAGTCAAAAATTTTCTAAACAAAATATTTTTGATACAATCGAGAATAACAACCCAGTGTCTCTACAGCCCTTGAAGGGCCCTGGCCTTCCACACAAGGACACTCCATTCCGACCCCTACCCAGCTTTCCTTCTCTAGCCTCTTACTCCTAGTCTCCTTAGATCGTCTTCCACGTCGTCCAGCTACCTTTTTCGTAGTCTTCCAGCCCTTTCCCTATCCACAGGCTTACCTTCTCCTATCCATAAGCTTACATTCTTCAACCCACAGGCTTACCATTAAATTTCTTCCCATCTATTGTCACCCATTCTCTCCACATACCACAGCCATCTAACTCTTACAGTTATAATAATGTTAGGCTATTCAAATAAACACTCCAGTTTTATGCTTGTTCTAATACGCAACATACCGGTCGAAAACACAGTAATTAAATCAATCATTGGATAATAATTACCTGGAGGGTATGCAATGCGCATTTGTCCCCTGGATCCTACAACTTACAATGTCCTTACATATATATAGCTATAGCTCAACAACAAAAGGAAACACACATACAATTACATATAATATATTTTCAATAAACGAAATATATATATGACGCCTTTTTCGAAGTATCAAATCTATAATTCTACCTAATTTGAATTCCCCTAACAATCAATAGCTGCACTTACGCTTATCGTGTTATAGTGTCTTTATCTTTAGTTTGGTAATTTTTCGTTACTTACATGTAATTTACTTTTGAAATGCTGTGCATTTTCTAGCAAGAGGTAAGCTTTTTCGTACTTTATATATCCTATACATTTTATTTTAAGCTCCACATCTATAATATTTTCCCCTGTATTTGATTGAGTATGCCTTAGTTTTCATCTTGTTTGCAGTAGATTTTCTGCTACTTTTTCCTAATTTTTGCTAGCTATATGGTTTGTACTTGCTGTTTATTTTTGTTAATGCACCTGCCCATATTATTGAGCTTATTTATTTATCCTGCCTATGCTTCTTTTAGTCATGCATACTTTATAACTGCACTTTTAAGTGCAATATATGTGTCACACGCTGCTAATGTTAAATATACAGGATGTCAGTGAACTCTTGCAACAAAACGGAGGGGTGATAGTATATTGGAAGACGAACAATGTTTGCCATAGAATCTAGGGTAGCAGTCCATTCATAGTGGCAAAAAAAAAAACTTGACTCGTCTTTTTTAGAGACTCAACCTTTATTAGAAAAAAGAAGCGACTCAAACAGATGTATGGCACAATGCCATTCGAACCAGAGAATTACTTAAAGGAGTTGTTCAAAGAGGCATACGTGGGCTTCGTTATACAGCCCACAACAGGAAGGACTCTCGCACCCTTTCAAAGACCCCTGGTGTTGTGTTGATCTTGTCCGCAGCAACAGAGATTCGCGCGATGTTACACGGAGTCCACAGATGTCTCGACGGAGTCCACAGATGTCCCGTACACCAACTCTTCCATGTGTCCCCAGTAGAATTCCAGTGGATTCAGATCCGGGAAGCATGGAGGCCAAGCAACAGATCCACCACGCCCAATCCACCGCTGGGGATACATCATGTTTAAAAAGTGTCGGACGACGGCGGAAAAGTGTGTCAGGGCCCCATCATGCATAAACCACATGTCACGATGTGTGGTGAACGGAACACCCTGCAACAGACCGGGTAGCACATTCTGCCTGTTGCACACCCAGTATGACCTGCTTTGTATGTTGTGTTTCTGCCACTATTAATGGATTTCGACCCTAGGTTATATGACAAATATTATTCGTCTTGCTGTGTACCACCATCCCTCTTTTTTATTGCAAGAGTTTGCGGACGCCCTGCATATCAGCATTTTAAAATTATTAACAGCTTTTATCTACAGGAACCACCATACAGAGTTTACATCTTTCAACTCACAACTACGTTCTATCTCAAAATAATTCCAATTCTATTTATTTGTAAAATATATCATCACGTGCCTTTCTAAGGGAGACCGGGACAGAATGGGGTATCCAACATTTGAAATAAATTTTGAAAGTGTAAATGATAAGAACATAAAATATCAAAATAATTTTAGACTTATACATGTAGTATAAAAGAATCAAAAATTAAAAAATAATTTTTTAAAACGGAAAATGTAAAACATCACATTTTTTCCCATTCTGCCCCTCATATGGGCAGAATGGGGTACCCACTTTTTTTTTAATTTATGTACGGTTGACAAAATTTACAAATCAGCACGGATTCATCATTGTCGCATTTTTTTTCGGCATACGCCTTATGGGCCACTTTTTACACTCAATGCATGAAACCCAACCTTCATTTGAGGTTCAGCACAATACAAACATGCTGCGTCTTCATTTTCCTCTATTTTATCTTCTTTCTCTACTTTTTTTCTTCTGCTTTCTAGGTTTTCCCCGTAGTTTTCTTCTCTCTTCTTTTTTATCTAATAGCTTTCTCCATGTTCTACTTTCTTTCACTTGTTTAGCCTTCTGAGCCTTTTCTACTGATTTGTTTAGCGCGACCGTGTAAAGAGATAATGTAAGAATTAAAGTTTTGACTCTTTTTCCTGCTATTAATTTCTGTTCCTGCATTACTCTGGGATTTGCTACGGCATTTTCCAACCAGGGCAGAACGGGGTATATCCCGTTCCGCCCCAAACACATTGTTTGAGAAGATGTGACAAGACCACAGCCGCAATTTTTTTACTCGATTACAAACACGTACTTTAAAAATGATGAAGTTAAAAATGCTGCAAGTGTGTAAAACGTTAACTGAGAAAAAATGTAAAACGTAACTTGCCTTAGTTAAAAATTTTCAGATTACTGCAATAGCATACACAATTTGACTGTGAACTTTTCAAAGAACTATGTTACGAATAATAATCACCAAGTCCTTATTGAATGACGCAGCCAATACGAATGAAGTTTCAGAAAGTACAGACAACTCTAACGATCTGTGTGAGAAATGTAGTCCCTGCCTCGTTATACCCCAGTACCCCATTCTGCCCTGGTCTCCCTTGCATATTTCACAGCATAAGTTAATGTCGTACACATGTATTTATTAATTTTGTAGAGTCATACGCTGAGTAAAGTGACCATAATAATGAAGTCTTTTTGGTGCATATTAATTTTGAATATATTTTTGTATATATTTATTTTTGTATGCGTCTATTTAATCAAGTTATATGCAAGAAATATAGTTTTACTATTCTTTTACTTTTATTTCTATACCAGTGATCTGTTTTGTGTATTTATATGTGTTATTCTTTTAAATTCGATTTTATGACTTATTTTCTATACGGATTGAATGAAAAGATGGATGACAACTATTTGGATCCCTGTGCTTGGTACCAGATCACTGATTGGGATCGCCTGGAATAGAAATTTAAATTTCGATCTAATTTGTGCAGCAGTTCTCATGATCTTGCTTAATTTCTTGTCCTTACAGATATATATATTAACAAATATGAAGGTTCTAACATGTGCAAAACTTTTCCGTTGGCGTGCAGCAGCCAAATCATCAATAATTCTGAATTTTTAACTTTCTGTAAAATATATAACTATAAATATAAATTTACCAGTAATTTGTGCAATTTGTTATATAACGCTCAGTCCAGTAACGAATTACATTTTACATAATAAAGGAAGATGTCTGTGTGTGTGCGTGTCTGTGTGTGTGTGTTTCTTTATGTGTGTGTGCATCTGTGCATTCTGTCAAGAAAACTAAGCATCAAATGACCATGAAATTTGGTACACAGATACTTCAGGATCCGAATAGGTGTACTTCGTCGTTATTTTTTTTTTAATTTTGAATTTGTTTTTTAATTACTTTATGTTTAATCCGATTTACACCGATTTTGACTGATATTCACACAAATCAATTCCTTAGCGACCTAAAATATTATCACAAAATTTCCATCTTGGCACCATCGAAAAAAACGATAAACGTTCTTGTCAATAATGTTTGAACCGAATTCATGAGATAATTCCTTCATATTTATTATTTTAAATACAATGAAATTTGTATTTTTATGTGATTTGATATACATATGTATATATCATCGCATTCGAGAAGATTAGCATAATTCCTTAATTTTGCTAAAACTTCCCAATATATATCAGAATTCTATAAGAAAAATCAAAATTTCGATTTCATAAGTAATTTTTATTTATATAATTATTTAAGTGATTGCAATTTTTAACATCGCAATGGATCGCCTTGCACTTCAACGGTGATTCCGTGTTTCTCTTATCTGAATCAGATCCTTTTAAAAGAATAATAATAAGAGAGATAATGAGTGGATTCTTGGCATTCGGGAAAAAACTTCCACAGATAGGTTTGAACCTTGTATTATTTTTCTGCTTGACAAAGAGCGTGTTTTTATTTATTTATTTATTTATTTATGTACTTATTTTTTGCTTTACGGATAGCGTGCTTGGTGAATTGTATAATAACGGGTGTTTATTTACGACCAAAACAACGTCGGGTGACTTATTCCAGCTTAATAAAAGATCACCGCTGTAGAGTTAAACAGCCATGTAGCAATCAGCAAGATCAAAAACATTAATATTAACATGTTTTACTTCATGGCTTCGCTAATGTAAAATCTGAAAATTTAAATATCGAAAAAAACTTGTTTAGCCTTTTATGGAAATTTATATGCAATACGGTATTTTGATTTTTACTTACTGTATTAACCAAATGTTCAATAGCATAAATATTGCTAAACATAATTTTAATATATCACAGTCAAATAATTTTCTTTTTTCCTATCTATAATTATGTATACCTATCATCTTAATTAAAAAAAATGATTCAAAGGAGTAAAAAGAAACCATTTGTAGGTTGTTTGAATTATCATCACTTGTGAACTTATCTTCATAATGTTTTCAACATTAACTTCAATTGGCAAATAATTAAAAATGGATATTTTCGATTAAAAATAAACATTTAAACATAGTGTATAACACTTTTATTTCTGTAAAACTTAAAAAAATTTACGTCTGTTACCTAATATTTGTATTACACTTAGATCTTTCTAGCTTTTTAAATATGTCACTTAAATTTATTGATAGCAAAAATCCTAATTATGTTAACTATAATTCTTACTGTGCTATTCATTTTATTCATATTTCTCTTAAAGATATTAATTTCAGTTTTCTATTTCAACACCAGTCTTTCTATTTTTCAATTAAAAATATGAATATTTATGAAGTCTTTAAATATAATATACAAATAGGTCATAATATATTTAACTACAATAATCTGTCTAAATCAATATCATGTAACACTGAAAATAATTATTGTAATTGTAATTCAGAGTCATTTTTTATAATATAAGCACCTTTATTTATCTGTCTGTTTATCTCTGGGTAAAGCTTGGCGAAAATGGCGGAATATCGCCAACTTGGTAAGATGTTTTTAATGTTGTCACATTGACGAAAATGCCGCCACATTGACGAAAATGACGCCAAATTGATAAAAATGTCGCCAAATTGATAAAAATGTAGCCAAATTAGTAAAAATGAAGACTAATTGATAAAAATGTCTCCAAATTGATAAAAATGTAGCCAAATTAGTAAAAGTGAAGGCTAATTGATGAAAATTCAATATTTTGGAAAAAAATATAGGAATCTACTATAAGAATTACCTATTTCTCCATCTGTAACTCTTGGGGAAATTCTGGCGACGAATGTTGGCGTCTTTTTAAATGCTGCTAAATTGACGAAAATGTCGCCAAATTGATACAATTGACATTAAATCAATGAAAATGACGATTAAGTGATGAAAATTCAATATCTCGGAAATAATATTACAAACTACTATATGAATAACCCATTTCTCCATCCTTCCGTAATGCTTGGTGAAAAATTTGGCGGAATGTCGCAAACTTGGTGATTTTTTAAAATGTTGCCAAATTAACAAAAATGTCGTCAAATTGATAAAATGTTACCAAATTGATAAAAATAATGCTAAGTGGGAGGCAATGAATGCTTTGCACATTTTTAATTCCGTCATATGGCGTTCATACCTTCTGGTTAAATTATATTGATTCAAATTTTGAACCTGATATTACTCGTCATTTAAATAGAAAATAAGTTTTTAAAAACCCTTATGGTATATGGTACTAAATTCAGAATTCCCAAATGAAAAAAAAAATTAAAAATTTTAAACAGCTTGAATAGTATTATCTATAATATTATCTTAGATATTAATAATTTCTTTTCTATAGAAAGTTTTTTTAGCTTGGAAATTTCAGTTTATAGCTTAAGTTAAAAATACATTATTACATTTTTCTTTTCATAATAATAATTATACTACTAATATGAATGATACTCAAAACATTCAAATTAAATATGTAATCCCTCACGTTGATAAAGCTGTTAATAATTTTACTATTATTTGCCAAAAATTCTATATTGAAACGCTAAACATGCATAGTCCTTCACGGTTGCCAATCAAAATTCTAAAGTTACTGCTATTAAAATAACTGTGTTTTAAAAAAGATTAATTAAAGCTTAAAAACGATAATTTAAATTTTCATTATATTATTTATTTCTAAATTTCATAAAACATCCTCAGCTTTTCACACAGTCACTATTGGCTACAAATAATATTCGTGTTTGCCTGGGAAAACTGTTGCTTAAAATTTTTAACAATATTACTGCTTTATTGAATTCTAATGCATCCACAGTGTTTCTTAAGAATAGTTATGAGTTAATGGACAAAATAAAGCTTAATTGTAAAGTTGTTTGGAGATCATACTTTTGATTTTAAGGTTCTTTGAATAATATAGATATCAATGATTTCTATAAAGTATTTTTTTTTATAATGAGTTTAATCAGTATTTTTTTAAAACATATACCTAAACTTATTTTTTAATAACAACTTTGTAGTTCAAGGCAATATTGTAATGTTACAAAAATTTGGTATTCCTCAAGGGGAAATAGTGTACAGTCATATATATAATTTATACTTGCATTACTATAAAAGAAATGTATCATTTACTGGTTATAATTTTTATTGACATTTAGATAACGTATGCTTGCAAACAAACGATTCACCACCTGACTTCAACATTATTTTTTATCCTACTAATCTAGAGATAATGCAAAACCTATTTCGTCTTTAGCAAATTTTTATATATTACTATATAAAATAACAAAAATTAAAAAATTTCAAAAAATTGAAATACAAAAAAATTTTTAAGTACCTTCTACCATCATCCTAAATGTGATGTTCCACATCAATCTATAACGAGTAACAGTGTTACTCACTCATATTTTTTTTACTGTTCAGATAATCACCTCTTTCAAACAAAAGCGGAAATATTGTGTATAAAGTTCTATTCACTACCAAACTAAAATATCAAAGAAAATAGACTGTTTAAATTGCAACAGGAAATTTACATCCCACAAAATAGCACCTTCAATGTAAAGTGTATTAACATGTCAGACCGGGGACTAGTTTCACTATTCAGGATTTCAAATGTATCTTCCTGTATGGCACGGCTACATTTAATGGCCATTTTGCGTGATGTTCTACATCAGTTATTCAAAGGACCTTTCTTGTATCTTCTTTATTTAGGACGTTCTAAAGATGCAATGTTGCTCAAATTTTGATGAATCCGAGGGTAATCGATATTTTAATAGAAAACTACAGGAATGTGAGGCTCCACTCTAAATTTTAATATTTAATTTTAGAATAAAAGAAAATATATCCTGTTAGAAAATTTTGTTCGAAAGTTATTCTTTAAGAATGTTTCAGAGTCAACTACAACGATAAGATCTTGCAATTCCGCCCCAGTAGCTTAACGGTAAAGCATCGGCTGGTCAGTACGAGGATCCATAGTTCGATTTCCGGTTATGGCAGCAAAGTTCTTACAATGGAGCAAAAAATATTAACCCTGTATATTAGCTCAAAGATGTCGAAGATCTGAAAGTGACTCTAGTACGATTAGCACAAATTCAGTGGACTCTGGTATATGAAGCACATCTGAGGTAAAAAAAAAGCAGGAGATGGTCAGTCAGATTATAAAAAAAAAATACTACTAATGGCATATTCCTACGTACATTCAAGTTTCTTAATACCTTAGCCGAACTATCATAGTCACAATAGTCATAAATACAAAAATACATGTCTCAATTTAAACTTCACACATTCAAATAAACCTAATATAAACAGTATACCCTGGGTCCCAAATAACAGACGCATATTCTAATTTAGGTCTCACCAAATAATCAAATAAAATAAATTTAATTTTGGAACTAAGACCTCTAGAGCTCTTAGTCATAAACTTCACATTTCTTCGAAGCAATGCCATGAATATGACCCTTAAAATGAACCTATAGTAAATATGTACACCTATGTCAATAACATTTTCACAACGCTTTAATAAATTACCATCATCCATATTATAATAATAAAAACCATATTTACCAACAAAGCCAGTGCGCTTCGTACACTAAGCTTGTCCAAGTACATCGCGGCAAGTACATCGGCGGTTTATGCATGGGAAACTGGAATCGGCGGACGTCAACTCTCGTTGAGCCTTCCATCCGCTCCTAATGTCCACAAACTCATGCTAGCCATACACACCTTGCATTCAATATTACCATTTCTTATATAACTCCCAATCAAAATATACTATACCAACCTCTAATGCACCGTAATGGATTTACGCTCCCCTAGACATTCTAGCAAACCAATTTATAAAGTTTAATACATCAAACTTTTCATTTTAAGAAATTTGAAGTTTTCAAAATTTCTGATCATGCCGTGAAAGAAAAGGGACTAACTCTCTCTTTAACTTTATGCGTCATACAATTCAGCTCCAACCAATGTATTTATAAACAGCATTTGCACTAATTAACGTAAATTTGAAGGTAAAGCAGGAAGCAAGTCTATCTAACCCCATGGTTTAAATATTCTTGTTCTATAGTTTTAAATAGAGATGGCCTCTCAATATTAACTTTCCTACTCAGCTGAATCATGGAGGTAAAGTGATGGCCTCATCTCTAGCTCCATGGACTGAATACAGTTTTCTTTTAAATGCAATTGCATTACATTGTGACAACACCTTCGTCCTGAGATTATAGACACAAAAAAAATAAAAATGGCTAAACTTTGAAAGACTATTTCTCCAGATCGAAGGGTTTATGTGAAGAACGGATTTCGGATTTAGATTCAGCATGGTCGAATTAGTATACATAAGTTTTTCAATCCTCGAGTTTTGCATTTGGGGTTCTACTATACTAACACTGCGCTTTTAAAGAGTTGATAATCCATGTCGATTAATGTGAATTATTAATGTGAAATTCTTAATTCAAATATTCAGAGTTTGTGGGACACGTTATGTTATACGGGATGTTACTCTTTATGTTACACGTTATGTTATACGGGTTCCACATTATGTGGGGCACATTATATTATGGGGTCTGGTATGTTAAAAATTAAATGTGTTTTGGTATGGGTTCGTATAGTTATTATATGTGGTTAGTAGGTCGTAATATAATAATGAATATTGATTGTGATAAATACATTGCCCGTATACGTCCAGGAATATTAGAAGCACCAGTGCTGCAGGCGGATGGTGGGGAAGGCGTCTTTTCGTATAACGAGCTTGAAATCTAATTTTATATGAAGGCACAAAAGCATATTTAAAGATCGGCTAATTTCTCACAAATGTCACTACCATTTAGCCGTCTGTAAACGAATGTACGAACCTCAAACTAATATCTGGCCTCATGATTCCATAAGGAGAAATGTTGGTTGTAAATGACTTCAGTTTCTGAGTGCGCTAAATGTCTTGGTACAGCATCTATTAGAACTCACAAAATATGTTTAAAAATTATTTCCCTTATCGTCAGCACTTACTTTGACCGTTTATTTAATGAGCTGATTATTGTTCTGGTGTAAAGTGGGCTCTTTAATTGGGATCATAAAAATTTGACAGAGTGAGAATTAACAATACACTTTCACTTTAAACTAAATGTTTCCTTTCACGATTTCGTACAACTGAATTTTAAAGGCGTTGATTTCAGTGTCGGTGTTTTAATTGCATGTTCGATTAGAAAAATTCTAATTTATACTGCTTAATTGCGATTTCATTTAATACTAGTTGCGGTGTCCGCAGCTAGCGATCGCTAAATATAGTAACCAGCTGTATAGCAATGAGTTCTTTTTTTTTTTTGCTTTTGTGTTTTTGTTGTTGTTTTTGCAATTAGTGTATGAAGCAGATAAAATATAACAAGCAAGCACGTCCGCTACTCCGGAGAAGATGCCACTGCCACAAAGCAACAAAATTCGATCTTAAAGCTTACAGGATTCAATTCAGGATTGAGTCCAAGTCCGATACTGAATGATAACCCTCTTATTTAACCTCTACTGAAAGATCTCGAAAAATTGACGCAACTCTTGGAATTATTAATTAAACAAAATTCGAAAAGTTTCCAAAATTTGCCAAGTTGGTGATATTTCACCAAATTTGCCGTCAAGAAAAAACTGCTCGGACCTTCAAAAAATAGTAATCAATATCTGTAAATATCATTTTTCCTGGGGGACAGGCAATCTACCTTGAAGATACTTTAGGTATTTGTAACAATACCATTGATTTACAATTCAAAATAAGAACATTTCAATCCCATCAGATCTCTTAATCATGTAACTATATCAAATAATTCGCTCAAGAACTGGCGCAAAATAACACAATAAACAAATAAATATTTCGTATGTATGCTGTATTATATACCATTTATTTATTGCATGCAAAATATCATTAATAATTAAACAATACAAATTATAAACATTTTTATAGAAGGTGTCAGATACAGAACTAATTTGCTAAATAGCTTTTGAATTACAAAAAAAATCATTGCAGAACTTCCTTGACGAAAGCAATTAGCTTTTGAATAGTTTTTGAATAACATAATTTAAAAAGCGAACAAACACTTAAGACAAGTTCGCCATAAATTTCTGATTCCCACTTGATTAGCATGAAATCACAGAAGCATATTTAAGGATCCCGTAATTTTCACCATTACATGCCTTTACAAAATACAGTTTTCGAAAACGTACCTACTTTCAAACTGAAGATTGGCATTACGATTCCATTAGGAGAAATGCGTACAGGAAATGATTTAACTGTCGTTCTTTAAATGCGTTGTAACAAATGCTGTCACGCTTTTAAAACATGTTAAAAACCATAATTTTCATCGGCGTCGACGCTTATTTTGGCCGCTTATTTAATAAGCCGGAAATTGTTTTGTCTTGACGTTAAGTGGCGTCATTTTATTGTGAGCGTACAAATTGGACAAGTCACTAAAGTTAACAAGGTATAATCTATTCACTTTTAAGGGTCATTTTTGCGACTGGGTCTGTTGAAGTGCCGTGTTGAAATCTCAGATTCAGTGGTACAGGAGATCAAAAAGTCGAGCACATCACGCTTTAAAATCATACTAATGGGATTTTCCAGCTAGCGATCACTAAATATACAGAGTGTTCCAAAAAGATTGAAACGCGCTTTAATTATTTACCTTTTGGAGATAAGTGGGCAATGTAAATTGCAAAAATGTTAAAAGTAAGGTAGGAAATAAGACTACGTTAATGAAATAGTCATCCCATTCATTATAAAAAAGTTACACTTTTTAAATTTTTATACGATCCCCTCAGACATATTGGGTCAATCAGAATTTTTTTTATTTTTAATGCAACAAGATCATTAAAAAACCCGCATATCTGTATCTTTAAAATCAACTGAATTATGATAAAGGAAAAACCTGACTTATGCCACTTTTCCGTACCATGTGAAAGGCTGTTTCATGAGTGAAAATAGGGATCATAAACAAATTAACGATGGAAATTGTTTAGATTAAAAATACTTTAATATGTGTTAAAATTTTTTTAACACAAATGCATCTAAATAAAGCATTAGAGGCAAAGATTATATAAAGCAGTGGTACTCACTACGCGGTTGGGTATCCTATGTATTATCATCCAGTTTCATCTTTTTTGTGATATGTCACAAATTTACATTTCTAATTTGATATATGGTCCCCATTCACAATGTTCACTTTTCAATTAAATGTAACTCGCTCAGTTTTAAAGATACAGATATGCGGGGGGTATTTTTAATGATCTTGTTGCATTAAAAATAAAAATTTTCTGATTGACAAAATTTGTCTAAGGGAGTCGTATAAAAATTTAAAAAGTGAAACTTTTTGAAAATGAATAGGAGGACTATTTCATTAACGCAGTCTTATTTCCTACCTTATTTTCAACATTTTTGTAATTTACATTGCTCACTTATCTCCAACAGGTAAAGAATTAAAGCGCGTTACAATCTTTTTGGGAGGCCCTGTGTAGCAACTAGTTTTTGTAAAAATCAGTTTTATATCAATTTCTGCACCCGAGAAAGCACCGGTAAAACCAAAATCAACAATATAATTTACTACTTCATCTCACTCTCCTATCTGGCCACTCAACCTCTTGCTCATACCCTAGGGTGAGTCGGGTGACCTGGGTCTTCGTCACTCTCCTATCTGCATTGAACCATCGAAAACACAGATTTCGTAAACAGTACAATTAAGCTATCCAACTCTATTTGAAAATCAGCATAACCCAAATCTCCCCGTACAGAAGAAAGTTCTGCCCCAAAGCTCCACTAGGCGAGAGTTTAAAAAAAGTTATTGAATGGTAAATATAATTCTAAAAATTTAACAAATATAGTGACAACAAAACAAATTGCATTTTTTGAGAACTAAGGAATGAAACTTCACGATGGTAAATTTAGAAGATCATACCTATGAAAAGTATTTTGATAGCGACAGTTTTAAAATGACCAATACGCAGAATACTTGAAAAACTGCATAAACTTAGTTTTTAAAAAAATAAGTCTGTATTAAAAAAAAAAACCAACTATATAAGAAATCGAGCTTCTAGAGACTCTAAAAATTTATCTGCCTCCCTTTTAAAAAAATGGGATTCTAACTTTATTTTTGTAGTGAAAGATACGTTTTCCCGCATTTCCCTTTTTACCCCCGAAAATGAGGTTTTTCACAAATACTTAAAAATTGAAAGTCTCAGGCCCCTCTTCGGTTAGATACCTACGTTTTAAAAAATACCGCTCGCTTCTAGACCGAGTAGAAGCTTCGAAATTCCATTTACATACATACATACGTGATTCGCTTTTAATAGGATAGATAATGTACAGAAATTGAAATACTCTAATTTTTTCAGTTGGGTGGCTCTATTATACAATAAAAAATCAGAGATATCATCTTCTGTTTTTGATACATCAGATAATAATTCACAGACCTGTTTTTATCAATTGAAGAATATGGCGTTTTCCTAGCAGTTCCCTCAGTAATTTAACAATTACAGGGTTAGCAAAGCTTTTTCGAGAAACTGGATCTGTTGCAGACAAAGCGGGAAACTTCAGGATTTCCATTTTAACTCAGATAAAGTATCTGAAGTAAATATTGCGTTGCTGAAACTCTTTCCATTCCATTTCATGACCTAGACCAGGGTGACTCACCCGACCGTTTAAAGCATTTATTTTTCCGGCCGGGAAAGTAGTTGACTCCCAACACGAAACAGATTCAACAAGCCACTAAAACCCACCCATAGTTGCTGACTCCGACATACAGCGAGAACACCTTCAGGAACACGAAAAGGACCCGCGAACGAAGCCAAGCTCCATCAGCCCCGACGAGTAACACTGGCGGAGACGGGAGAAGCTCCAACGAAGCAGGCCAGAGATCCGCCCGCACTGGAACCGAACAGACAATCCGCGCCACCACAGAACTGCGACACAGCACCACCCACAACCTTTATTTAAAAACATCGAAATCATAAAAAAAACAAAGTGGTCGCGGGGACCAATGCGCAAATTGCAGATCAAAAATGCTTTAAAAATTAAATTTGATTAACCAATCACTTAAATACATTACAAAAATCAAATTATTTAAAATAAACTAAATTAATTCCACATTAAAACTAAAATCATCGATTAAATCAAAGTTAATGTAAACAATAAAATTGAAAAAAAAATTATTTCTCTGGCTGAAACTCTTTAATGAACACTTTTGAAACTCTTTAATGGTACTCTCATATAGTTAGAGAAATATTGCTCTAAAACCTATTTCACTCAGGGGAAGCGCCGTGTTCTTCAAGCGATAAAAAAATACCTGTAGATGATATTTCTGATATTTTTAGTGTATATTAGAGCTACTTAACTGAAAGAAGTTCTACTATTTCAATTTCTTGATTCATTATCTGACTTCAAAATTTGATGTGCGCGACTTTCAAATCACCATGTAGTAAGTACACTGATATTTAAATACGTTGCCTAATAGGGATATTCCAGAGATAAGCAGGGAAATAAGCAAGTCGCGTATATTTTAACATCCTAGCATTTATTAATTTGTAGGCACAGGAATAACATACATTTCAACAGGGGTGAAGCAGAGTTAATTACACTGGTTCGCACATGTGGGTATGTACATGTGAGCAGTACATAGTATAAAAAACTAAGGGGGGGGGGATTGATATTAAATATATTTAAATATTTAACAAATCGTCCGTGATAGGCTTCTAGTGATTCTGGAAAGAGAGAAACAAGTTAGACAATTTTTATGCAGATACTGTGGTGCTACGTTCCATGAATAAAACCATTGATTACAGTTCACGGGTGCAAAACTCTAGCAATGTCCATACTGTATAAAAAATCTACCTTATAGTTACATGAAGTCTATGCAGTTCCATATTTGGCAACTATTCCCTAATTTGTAAAATTTTGGCATCACAAATGCATTATGCAAAAAGAAAACTAGAACTAGATGGGATTGTTTGCAATTCATATGATTAGAACACGAATTATTCGAAGTTTAAAACTTTTATCGTGTTATCATCTGTGGAGAAACATAATAACAATGATAGTAACAGAGTATACATAGAATAGGAAAATTCAGTTTAATATAAAGTTGGATATAAATCTAAATGACACTAAAATATTCCATATTAACATAAATAGTCGCTTGCATTTGATTCATCGGCGTCTGTGAGCTGTCAACTTCAGCAAATAAACTTAAACAACTGCTAGGAAATTTTATAAAAATAAAATTGGCAGTGGCTGAAGCCCGATGGAGCCGACATGGTTTTACGTGAATAGCATCTTTCTTTGCTGGCAGTTTGTTTACTTTAGACATTTTCAAAACAGGCCAAACTGTTAAAATACCAAAATTATAAGTATTATGTTTCGAAAACTAAGAACCTGATCTGAAATTCATTTATATATCCTTGTAGGGTTTCAAAGCGCTTCTATCCTTATAGATAAAACTTTAAACAATCTTTACCTATTTTGTAGAATAGAGGGTACCCTTTCTGAGTATATAAAAATAATTTTAATATTTTGGAAATTTTCTTTCAAAAAAAAAAAGTTTTTTGCTAGAGTGCATGAATCTTTACTGTAGTTTGCTCACTTTCATTGAAATATCTTCTAAGTAATAAAAGATAGATATAAACCGTAAAATCTTTCAATAGAAAATCCAGTTTCTAGATTAATTTTTTTACAAAGCCATAGATATTATTCATAATACCATCAAAAATACCTTACTAAAGAAGCACATAAAAATATACTTATTTTATTTATTCAGATTTTAATTGATACACCTGGCCCTAAAAATATATGGAATATGTATGTATCAGAAAATCCAGTAAAAATTGTCACACCAAATATTTAGCAATAATATTGTTATCTACATGATATTTTTGCAACAGTAATTTAAACCATTTTTAATTTAAGACATTTACAATCGCAATTTAAGACATTCTACAGTCTTAGTTTAAGATATCTCCACTTCCCCATAATATCACGCCACATCCACCTAATATCACATCCTATCTACCTAATATCACATAATATCAGCAATTCCACATAATGGACTTCAGTGCGATTGCTAGCAAAATGTTAAAATTACCCGAATAGTGAAAACTGAGCTTTTAAGAGAGCTTTCCTCTGCAATTAATCTTTCTTTTTCTTACGTCGCAATTAAAAAAAAATTAAATGCAATTAATTATAATGGTGTTGATAATAATTTCAAACGAACGAGTTTCAGCCACTGTCATTCAGCATGAAATCGTACTTAATGAACCTGTAATTTCCCTTAAAATATAACATTCCCAATTAACACTTCCGTGAACGAGAGTACGAACGTTCAACTCAACGAATGTGTAACTTTATGATATCGTTAGGAGACATCCTTGTAGGAAATAATTTAATCGTGCAAGTGAATTACGTTTGTTGGTGTGCTCATTTTATAAAACTCATTCGAAGTTATAATAAGAAATTAACTGGAATGTAGCACAACTCGACTTTCTCATACCTGAATTCATTTTTTTTTCAAATTTTACAAGAAAAAAAATTGAATAATCGGTATTGTGGGTCCAAATTGTTTCTATCCCTTTTAAAAGGCTTAGGAAAATCTTTCGATTGATACCTTACTTGGCAATGTACTCCTCCTGGGTAACTTGCCCCCCTAGGGGGGGGGGGAGGGTTAATAACATCAGGAACAAAATAAATTGTATCACAGTTATTTTTCACAACGATTGAAACTTTTAGGTCTCCTGATCATTGAGCTATAAATAAACACTTTTATGTATGACTATGTCAAATTTTGTCCTATGCTGCCATGTTAAACAAAATATAAAATTTCGAATCAATTTTGAAGTTTTTGCTAGAAAAAAAAAATATATCTAGCTCTAGATTTCTTTATAACAAAGCCGGATATAAAGTTTTGTGAAAATCCATTAATATTTGTGGCTGCTATCATGTACACAAAAAATCGACCACAGGCATCAAACAGACGGACGGACATCATTTTAAATATAGTTAAAACTTGTTCATGAGATGTATTGGCTTCAAAATCTCGAATTTGAAAATTGGTTATTATTCTCAAGATGGTTATTATTCTTTCCTGATCTTAGGTGAAACCATTAAAACACGGTCGTGAAATTTCAAACAGTAATTAAAGTTAAATTATTTTATGCTATTTGTGACATATTTCTACAATGCTGCCATGTTAAAAATACTGCCAATGATACAATGCTGCCATGTTAAAAATGCTACCAGTGATACAATGCTATAATGCTGCCATGTTAAATGACCTTGCGTATAAGCAATAGTTAAACTAGATACCAACATAAAATATCAAATAAAATGTACGTAGGCGATTTGTTGATTTTTTCTTGTTTTGCTTTTCTTTTGCCACACTAGGTGTCGCTACAGCATTTTTTTCTGCGGTTTAGCCATTTCACTTGCACAGTATGGCCAAGCTCTCATTTAACAATCAGCTAACTCTGAGTTTGCTTGCACAGAAGAAGTTTCAAGCAATTCTGATCTGATGGTCTGCTTATACAGCATACAGCTATTTCATTCAACAGCATACAGCCGATCTGCTGCAGCATACAGCTGTTTTGAGGATACGCTGGATACCCTTCGTCAGTGCAACAGTAAAAGTCGTCAGTGCCCCTGTAAAAGAATCCCCTGTAAAAAAAATTTCACTTTACTTCTTTTAATTCCTTCTGGGTTCATATGTGTCATTTTAACGTATTTTCCATCTTGTTGGATCTCACTTATTCTTGTCCAGACTGATTTGTCTTATTGGGAAATTCCTGTTGTGTTTTGCTGCACGCGAATATTGTGTGACACTTCTAGCTTCGGATTGACTGAATTTTTTTTTTCATGATGCTTTCTGATTGACTCTCTCTTAATCCAGGTCTTGTGTATATAATCCCCCCCCCCCCCTCCAGCTTCTTCCTTTCGCACCCATTCCTCTTTTGGACTTCGGGTTTGTTGGTTTTCTTGCACTGACGAAGGGTACCCAGCGTATCCTCAAAATAGCTGTACGTTGCATTATTGTGTTAATTGTGCTTATTTACGTTACTCCAGTTTTCCTTATCCTTCAAATAAAGTGTATTTTACTTATTAATGCATTTAAGATAATTAAATATCAACATTTCTATGAAAGCTTTCAATACCATAACTCGTCTGTACAAAATATCCGAACTGGTAAAAAATGAGAATTTTAAAGAAAATTTTCTTTTGAGGAACTTTAAATGTTCTTTTTACAGTTTTAAGCTGATCAATTTTTCGGAAACACTAGAGTTTTTACAATTTTAAGCAGCTCCATTTGGCCGAAACACTGGACCTCGTGCAGTTTTATGCAGCTCCATTTGGTCGAAACACTAGGCTTTTATAGTTTTAAGCGTCTCCATTTGGCCGAACCACTAAACTTTTTACAGTTTTAAGCGGCTTCATTTGGCCGAAGTACTAGACTTTGTGCAGTTTTAAGCAGCTCCATTTGGCCGAAACACTAGACTTTGTGCAGGTTTAGTAGCCTCCATTTGACTAAAGCACTAGACTTTTACAATTTTAAGTGGCTCCATTTGACAGAAAAACTAAACTTTTTGCAGTTTTAAGCGGCTCCATTTGGCCGAAACACTAGACTTTTTATAGTTTTAAGCTGTTTCGTTTGGCCGAATCACTAGACTTTATATAGTTTTAAGCGTCTCCATTTGGCCGAAATACTAGACGTTTTATAGTTTTAAGCGTCTCAATTTGACCGAAACACTAGACATTTTACAGTTTTAATCGACTCCATTTTGGTCGAAACACTAGACTTTTTAAGGTTTTAAGCGACTCTTCTTGACCGAAACACTAGACTTTATACAGTTTTAAGCGGCTTCATTTGATCGAAACACTGGACTTTTTACAGTTTAAACGGCTCCATTTGGCCGAAACACTAGACTTTATACAGTTTTAAGCGGCTCCATTTGGACGAAACACCAGACTTTACAGTTTCAAGTGGATCCATTTGACCGAAACACTAGACTTTTATAGTTTTAAGTGGATCCATTTGACTGAAACACTAGACTTTTACAATTTTAAGCGGTTCCATTTGCCCGAAAAATTAAACTTTGGTCAGTTTTAAGCGGCTCCATTTGGCCGAAACACTAGACTTTTTATAGTTTTAAGCGGCTCCATTTGGCCGAAACACTAGACTTTTTACAGTTTTAAGCTGTTTCGTTAGGCCGAATCACTAGACTTTACATAGTTTTAAGCGTCTCCATTTGGCCGAAACACTACAGGTTTAATAGTTTTAAGCGGCTTCATTTGACCGAAACACTAGACTTTATACAGTTTCAAACGGCTCCATTTGGCCGAACCACTAAATTTTTTACAGTTTTAAGCGAATCCATTTGACAAAACCACTAGACTTTTACAGTTTCAAGCGGATCCATTTGACCGGAACACTAGACTTTCACAGTTTTAAGTGGCTCCATTTGGCCGAAACACTAGACTTTGTGCAGTTTTAAGCGGCTCCATTTGGCTGAAACACTAGACTTTGTGCACTTTTAGGCGGCTCCGTTTGTCCGAAACACTAGACTTTATACAGTTTTAAGCGGCTCCATTTGGCTGAAACACTAGACTTTGTGCAGTTTTAAGCAGCTCCATTTGGCCGAAACACTAGACTTATAGTTTTAAGCGGCACCATGTGCCAAAACACTAGACTTTTTACAGTTTTAAGCGGCTCCATTTGGCCGAAACAGTAGACTTTTTACAGTTTTAAGCGGCTCCATTTGGCCGAAAAATAGAGAATCGAAAATCAAAATTGTGTTAATAAATAATAATTCCATGCAAAACGAATTTCACTCACTATCATTCAACATTAAATCACAAAAGCATATTGAACGATCCTGTAATTTCCCCCTTCAATGCACTATTACCAAATACCGTTTCCGTACACACAAACATGCGAGCGCCAAACTGCCCAAACTGACATGTGGCCTTACGATACCCTTAGAAGAAATGCTTGTAGGAAATGATTTAAGCGGCGTGTAAGTGCATTAAGTTCGTAAATGTAACTGCCATAGAAACTTATTCGAAGCTAATTTAAAATAATTTCCCTCATCGTCGACACTTATTGTGGTAATTCATTAAATGGGGTGGTTATTGTTTTCTCCTTATGTTAAATGGAGTCATTAAAAATGGACATGGAGTTTTAACTAGTCACAAGGTGCTCATTTTGAAACGACTGTTTTGTGTTTTGGTATTGTATAACCGAGCGTTAAATGCGTTTGTTTTGTTGTCAGTGTTCGTTCTAAAGTTCTAAAAAAGATCAGATTGTAGTTCTGTTAAAATATATATTTGCATGAAACTGCAGCTTGTCGAATACAGATTTTAGTACCTCCTTAAAATGAGCAGGTATAAGTAAATATATAAATAAGTTGGTTACAATTGTTTCCATGGCGTTTTAAACCATCTTCCTAGGGTCAATAAATAGTTTTATCTTCTAACAAACCCTAAGAAAAAACTGCAGGATTGTAGGCAAATAAACAATCGAATAGATAGATCTGGAATGTCCAAAGCGAGAATTCGCTAAGGAGTATAGCGTACATTAAAATCAAAACCCTAACCATAAACATATCAATTCAGGCCCAAAGTTCTTTAATATAGGTTGGACTGTCAGCTCGGCAATGAATCAAAAAGTTGTCAGCTTGACGTTAGTGAGATAAGATTTCATCATTTGTGAGATCACGGTTAAGGGAGGACTTTGAGAGGAGTTGACAAAATACAGTAAGTTTTTGCATTATTGCAGTCAAAAAACTGTTTGTTAATTTTGAACTGGCAATACCCTAACGTAAACAACTTACGCAGAGATTTTGAATTGTACTGCGCACGCATTACCAGTGACATACAAAGATATTTAGTGTCTTCGTTGGAATAAAATGACAGTCGCAGTTAAGAAGTTCCATTACTCTAGAGAACAACATACGAGCGTTTTTACCCCACTGACATCATATGCATATAGATCCAGATAAAAAGAAATTCAGTCATGTTCAAGACGAGACTCCCCCCACCCTCTGAGCAGGACTATAAAGCGGCCTCACAAGACACACATTACATCTAGCGAAAAAATTGGGAACTGAAAAATAAAAATTAAACCATTAAATTACCAGCAAAAATAAGTGAAAATTAAGAAATTAGAGGAAAGAATGGTAAAATCCATGTAAAGAGAGAAAGATAGTAACATTGCGAGAATAGTGACCAAATAGATGCGAAATATGATGAAAGCATAAGAATTGGGATCACCATATTCAAATATCACGAAAATGTGTAGTATATAATAAAATGAAGTAAACAAGCTGTTTCGGGGGTTAAATGGGCGACTTTCAGCAAAAAAATACTGTAAAAGTACCAGTTAGTAAAATAATAACTTAATAGAGATCAATAATTAAGGAATTACTCAAAAATTGGGGAAAAAGTAATCAGTTTTGAAGTGTGCTACATTAACCAACTTATTTGCTTATACCTACTATCTTCAAATAGGTACTAGAAAGTTGTATATTTGCATTTATTACTGTAATAGTTTATTTTCAATTCGACAACAAAATACACAATTTAAACATTATCAAACAATAAAAAATTTAACCGCTCCTCTTTTTAATGAAACATTAGTCAAGTTTCAACATGTTGCACTTTGCAAATTTGGCAAACTCTTCCTGTATTCACGCCATTCAAAACATTTTCAAAAACACAATCTAAAATACAATTCCATTTTAAATTTAATCTATTTGGGTCTCATTTTATAAGTAATTTATAACATCCCAAGGTCTGGCGGTGCACCGAAGTATTTATTGCTGGTGTATCTGTTTTGCTACATATTTTTAACTTGCAGATCATGTTACATTTTTTGCATCACTATTAATTATCACAATGAATATAACTGCTGCTTGTCAGAATACGAATTCTGATAATTCCTTTTACAGAAAGCAGGAATATAAATATTAGATGACTGATGCTTGTCAGGATACAAATTCTTATTACTTCCTTAACAGAAAGTAGACATAGGAAAATAAGATGATTTTAGCAGGCAAAAGAAATTAAGTGACCCTAACGTTGTTATGTCTGCTTTCTATGGAGGAAATTGTGAGAAATTGTATTGGCAATCATATCACATTCTTTATATTACAATCCATCATGCTCTACTCCAAGCCTTTGGGTGATTTCCCCGGTCTGAATCATGGAATCCATCATGCCCCGGCCGAGAAAATAGATACTCTCAGCCTTCTGGTAAGCCCCTGGTCTGTGTCATGCAATCCATCATGCCAAATTATTTGCATTATTGTCAATCAAGTAGACTTTATATTACTGTCACCATGTCTCATTTTTATATTACTTCCCACCATGTTACATTCTTTATACATGTCAATCATGCTACGTTTCTTATAATACTGTTCAGTATATCACAATATTTATATTTCTGTCATTGCCCTATTTTATATTTCTGTCGATCATGTTGCGTTCATTGTAATACGTCAATTAGTTAACATTCCTTATATTACTGTCCATTTTATGACACATTCTTCAGATCACATTCTTTATATCTGTCAATCATTCTTTATATCTGTCAACCATTCTTCATATCACAGTCTTTATATCTGTCAATTAATTTACAAGTTTTGACCATCTTTTTTTTATCGTTATCCAGAAAGCAAGAATGGCCCGCATCCGCATCGCCAAGGCGACGACGGGTGCAGCCTTTGTTAGCAAGAAGAAGGCGGTGGAAGCGAGGATAGCGGCTAGGGAGAGCGGACAAGAGGTGGAGGATTTCCCTGACGACATATTCGAGTTGCAACATCACCATCTGTTGCGATGCCTCGAAAAGACTACGGTGAACCATTATCTTCTATCTTCTTATCCTTACTTTCTCTGCATGTTTTTATATTACAGTCTGCAATCCATTGACCTCGATGTATTTCTTCCACCACCGATGTAACCTCAAACTGTGGTAAACTTTTCATCGGCTCACCAGACAGAAGCAAAACCTCGTCATTCTTAGCGATAATTGCTCGAAAACATACGAGTGGCGTCAAGTAGTGCGCCGAACAGAAATTATGTTGTCACTAACCAGACGTGTCTTATTTTGACGTTTAAATGCTTGTTTTTCCCCATTATGCTAAATTATTAACCAAAGTCATTTTAAAAACTTGGTCATAATTTTTTATCAAAATACAATTTGTAAGTAATTACCATCCAGAGATGAGTAGATATATTGAGTATTACGGATCTATTTAAAAACACTGAAGTATATTATAGAGCATTCGAACGCTAGAACAGTCGAAAGAAAAAAAATTCAATTCCAATTTTTTTTCTTCTTTTTCAATTTTTACTGACTTAAGTACTTCCACAAGTTTTTTGTCTCAAATAATTTTAAATTTGAAAAATATGTGGAATCAGCTAAAAATAACCTTTTTATAAAATAAAAAATAATTAGCTCAAACTGGTGAAAATAAATTGAAGTAAAACTAATTGATGAGGATTTAAAAATAAAATTACTTCGTTAGTAATAACATAAAACAAGTGTGTAAAAATATTAACCAATTTTGGGGACAAAACAAAGCCTCTTTTGTCAAAAAAAAAATAATAATAATAACGCAGAGTAGTTACTCCAACAGGCATTTCTCTGTTTTTGGTGGTGTCCCATTTACCCTCACGAAGGAGGGATTTTTTGCCACCGAAACAAACCTTTACGTACTAATTTTATACAGATTTTTCAACAGTGTTTTATCTACAGATAATTTCAAGGGCAATTTAAGCGAATTATTATATATGCAGAATTCTTAAAAAATATTCTTCAGCACCCCGTAAAGTGACCGATCGAATAAAAGTGAATAAAAGTGACTGCAGCGCTCCAAGCGGAGAATTTAAAAAATTAGATTAACGAACTCGGCAAAAAAGCGATATAAAAAAACATATCAATTAGAAAGTTATAGAGGGTTATTTAATGAGTACGAATCGACATCAGGAACGCGCAAAGCGCAAGGTTATACATATCTGTAAAAAATTTGTATTATTAGGGAATATAAAACGGTGACACCCGCAATGCTCGTTAAAGTACGTGGTCATATTCTTTCTCGAATTCAAATATGCAATGTTTCTGACGGAGACATAGAAAAACCACTCGCTAATAATCATATTGCATCAATAATAAAATCATATAAATCATTACATCATATTGCATCCATAATCACATCATATTGCATCAATAATCAAATCATCAATAAACAAATCATATAATCAATAATCAAATCATATAATCAATAATCAAATCATATAATGAATAATTGCCTTCAGGACAATCTTATGGTCGATTCCCACTCAATAGACAATAATGTAAACCTTTATAACCTACTTTTTAGTCTATCTCGCTGTGCTCTTAGCTATTTTAATTTTAAGGGAGCGTTGGAATCCTTTTTATTCGATCTATCATCATCACTTTACTATTGCTAGATCTAACGTGTACACGCATGAACCTTTTCTCACAAAGTTAATGGGCTGCTTAAGGTAGAAAAAGTTTTCGAAACCGTTGATTGTAGACACATTGTTTCAGTTGCGCAAAATACTTTAAATAAAGTAAGAAATTATGCGATCGTAATTTAAATAATATTCAATATATTTTATAAAAAAAAATAAAAAAAGGAAATTTTTATGCAAACCATCTAACGGAAAAATTACAAAAATGTTAAGCATACTTCATTTAGTAAAACTAAAAAAAATTAAATCTCAAAAGTGCAAATTTGAATCAAAAT
The DNA here is from genome assembly GCA_951213105.1 of Amaurobius ferox. Classification (NCBI taxonomy): domain Eukaryota; kingdom Metazoa; phylum Arthropoda; class Arachnida; order Araneae; family Amaurobiidae; genus Amaurobius; species Amaurobius ferox. The sequence continues at coordinate 35,269,388 of OX578149.1, read as the reverse complement.
AATTTAGCGAACTTCCTGGCTTACACTACTTTATCGTGGCTTTTTCATGCATTTGTAATCACAGCAGTTCTTGCTTACAGGCACCATTCGCAAATTTAACTGATTCACAGAAATCATTTAGTAGAGTTTTTAAACGATTTTTTTTTTTTCGTTTTCAGCAGTTTGCTTTTTAAACTACTATTGTCAGACTGATTAGTCCCGTTTAAAGACTATTTTAAGTCTTTTAATTACGGCAAAAACTATATATATATATATATATATATACATTATATATATATATATTACATATATATATATATATATATTATATATATATACATATATATATATATACATACCGGATCTCCAGTGCTATAGATGCCCAAAGGCTATTTCCTCAACCGTTAGTCACAGAGCTACACTTCCAATTGCAAAAATGTTTCAAATTTTAAAATTCATTATCTTAGAAATAGTTTAAATCAATAAATGCATTTCTGAAAGAAATACGAAATATAAATTTTTATACAGTCCCCCGGTCATACCAGTTATATTTAGGAAAATTATCCGTGTACAATTTTATGCAAAAAAAAAAAAATCATCCTTTCACGATCAAAATTGACCAACTTATAGCTGCTTAAAGTTAGAGCACTTTTTGTGCTGAAAAATGGTCAATACGATCCCTGATTGGGTGGTTGCCTGAAACGAGACATTTTTATGCTTGGAAAAGCGACTTAAGTCATAAAGTTTAATGCTACATAACGCGGTGAATTTTGGTCGTAAAAGGAAGATTTTTTTTTATTTTGCATGAAATTGTATGAGGATGATGTTTCTAAATAAAATTGGTAGAACAGGGTGACCGTATAAAAATTTATATTTCGTATTTCTTTCAGAAATGTATTTATTGATTTAAACCATTTCTGAGATAATAGATTTTAAAATTTGAAACATTTTTGCAATTGAAAGTATATCTCTGTGACTAACGGTTGGGAAAATAGCCGGCACCGATAGCACTGGACACCCTGTATATATATACATATATATATATATATATATATATATACACATCTATATACATACATACATATATGCATCTATATACATATATATATATATATACATCTATATACATATATGCATCTATATGCATGCATACATACATACATACATATATATATATATATATATATATATATATTAATTAAAAGGAAAGTTTAAAGCTATAAAAATAGTAAGTCTTTAAAAATCGATTAAAAACTGTTTTATTCTTATTCATTGGTACATTAAAAGAACTTTATTCCGAAATGTATTGTGCCAACCTAAATAAAGAATCAAATCATTCGTAATGTTTTCTTATTCACCCGTTTCTAAAACGGAAGTAATTTCATATCTTTTTATTGTATTCCGGGCATAAAGCTATTCAATAAATATTCCAAACAGTGATATATTATAAATCGATATTCTTCGGACGCAGAGAACGCATAAAGGATATCTGCATTTCTATTTTAAAAGAGAATGATGAAAAACGTTCTTTCAGGAACAAACGTTGTTTGGGATACAAAGAACAGGAAGGAAATTAGAATAATTACGTTATGGTGTACCACTGACTACTATTTACAAAAAATTGTTGGCAATGTGCGTTTGAAGTCATTGATCACTTGAAAGAAAGCAGGTTTGAATCAATAGCACCCATCCATCAAAATGCAATTTGTGAATTGTCATAAAAACGAAATTTATACTGTTTAATAAAATATGTTTGAAATCTACAGTTATAATTTCATTACAATATAGTATATGATAGGTATTTCTTTACAATATAATATATGTCTTCTTAGTATTGTTTAGTCAAAACGAACTCAAGAAGTGCGAGTCGACAAAACACGGCGAGATGAACATTAATTTATTTTTTCTTAAATTGTAGAATGAAATAACAATTTAAAAGTACAGTAAACTCTGGTTATAAGACGGGTTTTTAGCGACATCAAATCACCCCCATTGTAGGACAGCCGCGTTATAAACGAGGAGTGATAGTTCAATGCTCAACTTTCAGTATTAAAAGATAGTTGTATGTTGTACTGTGTTCTGAATGTATGATTATTATGTTCTATATCCAGTTGTGTGTTAACCAAAGAAGTTCACAAAAAAACAAATATCAATATTCTACATATTTAAATTAATATTTTTAATATAAAAGCAGTTTAGCAAACCAAAATGTCTGTCATTTTAATTTGTTTATATGAAGTTGATTTTTAATTCTTAATTTGCCTTTTTATGAAGGCTAAATGGAATTATTTTAATGGCGAAGTGGTGTCTTTCTGCCATTCAAACAACCACAGAACAGTAACAGTATCAAATACCCTTCAGAACTTCTTCTGTTGTAGGAATATCGTTAAGTTCAACCCCTGAATCACTTCCAGAAACTTTACACTTCAATATTCTCATTGGTTGCTGCAGCAACCATCCGTTGTAACTTCTTCTGTTGTAGGAATATCGTCAAGTTAAACCTCTGAATAATTTCCAGTACTTTACATTTCAATATTCTTATTGATTATTGCAGCAATCATCATTGATAACTTCTTCCGTTGTATGAATATCGTTAGGTTCAACCTCTAAATCACTTCCAGATCCATTTGTTTATATGAAATTGATTTTTAATTCTTAATTTGCCTTTTTATGAAGGCTAAATGGAATTATTTTAATAGCGAAGTGGTGTCTTTCTGCCTTTCAAACAACCACAGAACAATAACAGTATCAAATACCCTTCAGAACTTCTTCTGTTGTAGGAATATCGTTAAGTTCAACCCCTGAATCACTTCCAGAAACTTTACACTTCAATATTCTCATTGGTTGCTGCAGCAATCATCCGTTGTAACTTCTTCTGTTGTAGGAATATCGTCAAGTTAAGCCTCTGAATAATTTCCAGTACTTTACATTTCAATATTCTTATTGGTTATTGCAGCAATCATCATTGATAACTTCTTCCGTTGTACGAATATCGTTAGGTTCAACCTCTAAATCACTTACAGAACTTTACACTTCAGTATTGTCATTGGTTACTGCAGCAATCATCAGTAATAACTTGATAGATTGGTTTTTTATGTCAATATCCATACACTTATTGTCTCTATAATTCTAACTGGTCACTCCATAATTCTAATTGGAGTGGGTGACTGAATTAAAATTTAGTTTCAATATTTCAATTAAAAAATTCTATTGAATTTTTGACGATATCGAATCTTAAAGGATAATTTTTTTTGATTTCCACAAAATTATAATTTATTATATTAGTTGTTTGTATTACCATATATTTGGCGCAATATATCCTTTTTAGATTCTATGCCACAAAACCCTAATCAACCATAATTTATTAAATTGTAAGAAAAGTCGTATTGCTGGACACATTAAAATATTTGATTTTGATTTATTTCGATTATTTATCAATACTGACTTTTTTATTTATGCTTATTTGAGTCTGCAGAGAAAAATAGATGTTGACTATATAATTTTAAGGGAATATTGAAACATATATGGCAGGGTCAATTCGTCACAGGATAGCGGAATAAGAGTTACTTCATCACTACATATTGGGTCTATCCAAAAATTAATGGCGAAGGGTAAAGGTTCGATTAAATGCAAGCCATAGGTTGCAAATAAAACAGGAAAATGACAACATTAGATTAATTAAAACTTGTTTTATCGTTTAATCATGAAATGTTAACAATGTGATATGTTTAAAACTGGATACATAAATCACACAAGAAACATTGATTTATGTCTTGAGTTATAAATCGTCTGCTGTTTGTTGTTCTCCAGAAAATCATTTCCAGCTGTTTCCGCTTAGTATTATAAATTGAAAGAAAAATCAATCCTCTAATATTGATTTTGCCTCGAAAATAGTTCCTTGAACGACTTGGATCCATACTTTCACAAATGGAACATTTTATTGAAGATTACGCTTGGTGGCGCCACTTCTAACAGTGATTCTAACAGCAAACACAAATTAAGGGTGTTGTCTTAACAGATAACGTATTACCGAAAAGATTTTTAAACTCCGTAATTGAAATGAATTATGCAAGTGGGTTCAAAAGTTGCGCTGGATTTTAAAAATTTATTTATGAAATATTAAATCTAGGCAATTGCTCGATTTTCACCAAAAGAAAAATTACAGAGCTTTTATCGTTAAACTGTATTGCCAAATTGTATGATTGCCCGTAGAAGAATTGCGTTTTTATTGGTCAACGAACACATAACAATTACAGTATACATTTATATCACAGGGTGTGGATAAAAGCTATACCAACACTCTGTGATATAAATTCGCATATGATATAATTTTGTGTGTGTGTGTGTGCTGAAATTCTACTACACCTTGAAATGGTTGAATTTTCCATCAAAGAAATGTATTCTTTAATAGATGCATATGGATGGATAACCCATTTTACAGCGCTTCGCCTGATTTAACGGCTGACAGCCACTAAATGTGACGCCTACACCATAAAATTTCTGAATATCAAAAAACGTTTCAAATGTAAACATAAAAATGAAATGGCGCAATTTTTGCTAAGATATTTTTAATAGTGCTGTTATTTTTTACAATCTTTTTGTATCATCACCGCTAATTCAAGTTTTTCGACTTTTTGTTGATTTGGGTTGATTTCGACTTAAGTGGAAGTGTTCTATCATTAAACAAAGTGGTTCTGGGTTCTTTAATTATTCTTTTACACTGTCATTCTTAATTCAGTTTTTAAAATCTTAGATTTTTTTTCCTCAGTTTCCAGAATGAGACGGGTCAAATCATTTCAAAACCATCATTTTAGCTATAGTGACAGTGATCCATAATTTTAATACACCACCCCTTCATCCTGTCAGTCGTATCAGTCAGGGCCGTAGTCAGGTAAGGACCCTAGGGGGCTAACCCCCCCCCCCCTCAAGAGGAATACTCAAACCCCTGATAAAAAATATTAAAATTTTAGTAGTGATATGAATTTTTATATAAAATGTCATTTAAATTTTGCTTAAAAAATTTCTTTGAGATTTTTTTTTTATAAATTACTTCGTTTTAAAGATTATTTAATTTAGCTGAATTTGAGATTATACTAATGATCCATTTATTTACATATTTAATTTAAAAATATTTAAAAAGTTTGACAATAGTACGTTTAGGATACTTTTGTATTATTGTGAGGTTCATCGTTATACATTATAGAGTCAAAATTAACTAATAAGTAGGTAAGAATTAAGCATTAACTTGTAGTTACATTCAGAATGTTTCTACAAATTATTAACAGCTTTATTACGAGTTAATGCTTACATTAAAATCCATTGTAATTATTATATATTAATATTGATGTATAATAGCTATATGGATATTAATAATGAGCTCTTAGCTTGCAAATATAAATATGCAATTATTTGTTAATAATTTATATGAATTAAAATATATAATAGTAACTATTATGATTTATAAATGCTAATGATTAATTGTGTTTTTGTTGAGCACCTCCATCATGAATGTTGGGCCCCGTTCAATTTCCCTCCAGGCCCCCTTCAATTTCATCTCTGGCTACGGCCCTGATATCAGTGCATATTATCTAGATACACCAAACATGCTGTAAATGCAAATAAGCGAACATGGAAATTCTCCTGTGCATCAGGATTTCATTGAAGGGATCTGACACTGCAGCACATGTGTTACATCACATGTGATGTGAAATTTACAGCGCTTCAGGTTGTAAAACTGCGACAGTTGCACTGAATAATTCGCTGCGTAGAAGTACAGCTTTAATTAAAGTAAAGACTGGTTCTGTAAATGCACAATCACAGTTGGGCGGCCATTAATAACTCCTTGCCAGGTTGCTGCAATGATGTCAATGAAATTGCAAAATATGACTTACAATCAGATATGTCGTTTTCTACCGCGAAAAGTGTAATCATGATATGCAAAATGCAATCTGTGTTTCATATTGTTGGAAAGAGCATGTCTGATGTGTTTCACAACACATGGCATCTGGTGGTGTTGTTGTTGTTGAGACCCAGACCGTTCGACCTACAAGAAAGGTGTAAGGTAACGCCATCTGGTGGTGTGAAATGCAACTACAAATTATCTAATAAACGTTTTCATGCTAGACTAATAGTTCTTATAAATGTTTTGATGTCAGAAAAATTTCGTATTTTTCTGACTATTTTAGTGAAACCTCATTTGCTTATATCCCAAAATTTCTTAAATTCATTTTTCAAATCCTTCACGACATTAAAATGGAAATATGCTTAAGGTAGCAAATTGCAGATAATCCCTTCCTTTTGATTTTCCAAATGGTAAGTTTGTGAGGCTAGAGGTTCCACAGTATATAAAAGAGATATTCGAATATATAATAACATATAAAAGAATGTATATTGCTACGCATATATAAAATGTGTGGCTCTTTAATTCCCCACAAAGAGAAAAAAACTTTTACAGGCAACCATTGCCATTTCGTGAAGTAGGGTTGGCGAAACTTGGCGATATTTCTGTGATATGGGTCCCATGTTTGGCGAAGTATCGCCAACTTGGCGAGTTTGGGTAAGATTCTAATTCCGGTAAAACTAGCTAGAAATATCCACTCTATAAATTCCTATGGAGAGTAAAGTAAGTCATAGTTCAGTTGGTGAGAGTTGACATAATAAGTGTCAAAATTAAATTGTGAGATACGACGGTGTTAGAGAACAGTTTAGGCTATTTTGTGAATTAATTGAGCATTTAATTGCAGCTTTATTGTACCTGACGCTTGCTTTATGATTTTGTAAGACAGCTATATGGATATAAGCTGTAAATTGTTCCTGTTTACGCTTATTGGTGCTTTTTAATAAAAGCGGTAATTATCCAGAAAAATTCGACTCATTTTTGCACCCTGAGATTACACTCACGATTCAAGAGGATAGGTCATAACAAAATGGTATAGCATAAACATTAGAATGGAAACATGCTTATACTGGTGAATTACAGAAAATTAACGCACTTTTCTTTATTTTTCTAGGATCGTGAGTTTGTGGAGCACGAAGTTCCGTACAATGGTCAACCAAACCGACCCGCCTCTACGCCCCCTCTCTCCCCGCTACCCTCCTTCTCTTCAGCTGAGAATGCCATGTTTCAGAGTTGCTGCGGTAGGAGATGCAGCAAAAAATCCTATCAGGTAAGGATATGTCTTTGTCTTAATATCATTACTAATATTAAACTGTAGGTTTCGATAAACGTCGCTAGTCTACTTATAATGAATCAAATTGAAGCAAAGGTCCGCAATCTAGTGCTCCAAGGAGTACTTTCTCGTATTCCCATGCGTGAAGAATATTCAGTCAGTAAAAAATAGGACACCTTGAATAATAATCATAAAGTAAAATGCAGCGCAAGTAACGATAAATGAGAAAACGTACTTTTCGGAAATCATTTGGATTTTTTTTCTTCAGTGCAACATGCCTAGACTGAACGTCTAAATACGCTCACGACTATGACGAGTAAACTGGAAATGGCTAAACGAACGACTGATGGACTGAAATCTGTCATTTAGCGATTTTCTAATTAGGATAGAAATTGAATATAAGACGTGTCAAAAGTGAATTATAACGTACTAATAATGTTATAAATCAAAACCTGCGAATTTTTAAATTTCGGTATACGGAAATTGGGTTGAATTTGAAGAATAAGTTTTCAAGTATAATTATTTTTAATAATAATTTATATATCGAAGATTTATTTCAAAAACTTGAAAAAAAATTTTTTTTTAAGTATAAATTTATAGTTTTTCTTAAATGATAATTTATTAAACAATTACATTAAAAACTCAACGAAATTTTATATTTCGAAGATTATATATAAAGATTCTGTAGAAACGTTGGTTATATTACAATTCACTTTTTTTTTCACGACTTATTTTTTTAATTTTTTAAAGTGAAAACTAAAGTAAAAACAGCTTTTTAAGTTAATTTTAATAAGTTAACTATTTTACTGTAAAAACTCTTTTGGATCATTTAACAATACGCTTTAGAAGCAAAACGATTTTATTTGGTAAATTTTGCATTAAAATTTCTGTCAATCTCTTGTGGACAAATTAACATTGATGGACACACATTTCTGTTATCAGCTGTTAAAAACGCCTCCATCACAAAACACAAAACTTTGTTTATCGGGGATTTTCGATTCGACTAGCCTAGTGATGCACAAAACTACAATGTTTAAACAGCTTGTCCAATATTTGTTTCAATAACGATGATAGAAGAGGTTGGGACAAATTAAATAAAGCCATCAAAGTGCAGCTGAAATATTATAGATCTTTAAAAGGAATCAATGTTGAATTATGTGAATCGGATTATTAGAACGCTAGGTATTCAAGCTTTTTTGCTGTTTTATTTAAACTTTTAAATTAAAGACAACCAAATTAGGTTCAAAAAGTCATTTAATAAAACTTCTTTTCTCGACGTACATAAATTTATAAAGCCAAAGCGTTTTCGGGCATCACCATGCCCTTCAACAGTGGCGAACTAAGTTCGCATAATTAATCGCCAAGTTACATAAATTTATAAAGCCAAAGTGCTTTCGGGCATCACCATGCCCTTCAACAGTGGCGAACTTAGTTCGCCACTGTTGAAGGGCATGGTAATGCCCGAAAACGTTTGGGCTTTATAAATTTATGTACGTCGAGAAAAGAAGTTTTATTAAATGACTTTTTGAACCTAATTTGGTTGTCGTTAATTTAAAAGTTTATTAAAGTTGACGTTTATCCATTCTATTTATTTTTTGTTGTTACTGATTGTGTATTTTTCTTTTTTCTATTCTAATATTTTCATTTGATTCTCTCTTGCAAAAATTTCTTACTAGCTGGTGCTCCCTGGTAGTACAAGGTTGTGGACCTTGTTCTCAGAGGAATGTCATTAATAAGCATTGATTGATTTTTTACCCTAACTTTTGATTATTTCAGATTGATTTTTCTCCTCTTGACATTTTTTTAAACTCATGAAAATTTTTAACTTAGATGACAATAGACAAATATAAGGAGAAACGAGAGCAATGAATATAAACACAAATAACACAATAATGAGAATACAGCTGTTTTGGGGATACCTTGGATCCATTTGTCAGTGCAAGAGAAGCAACAAACCCAAAGTCCAAAAGAGCAGAATGAAGAACAAGCAGTTCAGCCAATCCGAAACAATAAGTAACACACAAAATTGGCGTGTGCTAAAATACAACAGGAATATCCCGACAAGGCGAGTCAACACCAAACAAAAGTAAATTAGCTCCAACAAGACGAAAAATGGGTTAAATGACAACATAATAGCTCCAAAGATTAAGAAATTAGGAAAAGGTTAAAAAGGTTAATCTTCATTCTGCTTTCTGATTGGCTATCTCAGGTGAGCTCTTAATCAAGGTCTTGGGTATATAATCCCCTTTATTTCTTCTATATATGCCCATTCCTCTTTTGGACTTCGGGTTTGTTGGTTCTTGTGCACTGACGAAGGAGATCCATCGTATCTTCGAAATAGCTGTATGCTACATTATTGTGTTATTTGGGCTTATATACGTTGTTTAAGTTTTTCCGTATCCTTTGTACAAAGTATATCTTACTTATTAATAGACAAATATATTTTGTATTTGAATGTCAGCTTTATGTAGCCTATAACAAATATTTATAAAATTTGGTTTGCTCCTTAAAATGAAAACTTAAAGAAATTCAGTTTGTAACAAAACGGACGTTTAAGTTGCAATGTTTCATTCTTCTTTCATTTTTGTTTTCTTTAACCAGATACATTTTTTTAATTGTTTTCGGATATTCTCTTTCAAATTCAAAGCATAAAAATATTATTAATAATTACATATTGCACTATTTACGTCCTACAACTAGTCGCAAATGAATGAACTGGTTTACAACGTAAAATGCAGCGCGGATAAAGATAAACGAACATATGTACGTTTCAAAAAGTTCGAAACGTATGTATGCTTGTTTATCTTTACTTAAGCTACATTTTACGTTATGCACCATTTCATTATTGGTTGTGAGCAAAAGCCATGTGCTTTACTTAATTGCTAATTATATGGTCTGGATTATTCAATAATCAAATTAAGCATGTGCTTAGGGTATCAGCAATACAAGATCGCCAAAATTAAGTATGTGCTTAGGGTAGCAAAGTAAGATCACCAAAATTAAGCATGTGCTTATGGTATCGGCAAAGCAAGATCATCAAAATTAAGCTTGTGCTTGGGGTATCAGCAAAGCAAGATAATCAAAATTAAGCATGTACTTAGGATATCAGCAAAGCAAGGTCATCAAAATTAAACGTAAAATTACAAAACTAATTACAATTTTTCAAAGTATATTTCAATAATCCATGTATGTAAATACAAAATTCTAAAAAAAAAAGTTTTAAACTCAAATATATTTTTCTTAATATAATTCATTTTATAATATCTAATATTAAATAATTTGAAACTAATAGTTTACAGAGTTTCTTTTCAACTTTGCATCTGACTGACCCCTCCCCCCCCCCTCCAAATATTTGTCAAATAAAAGAAGCAAAATATGTTAGGTGACTGAGAGGTAATCATAAGAGCAGATCAAAGTGGTAAAACAGATAGAGAAGTGGAAGAAGCAATCAGATAGATGTGGTTAATAAAAAAAAAATCATGTAGATATTTTAGTCTATTATATACTGTACACTACGACTATCTGCTCTATTCTTTGATTTCTATACCTGAAATAAACCAACTTTTCTATAATAGAAATTTATCTTTCAAAAAAAGGTCTATGTTAATATTGTATAAACTTGTAATAAAATTTGGGCGGTGCACCAAAAGTTTTTATGCTTAGAGCCTAAAGGAACCGATATCAGGGACTAATAATTCTTAATTCTATTAAACAAATGAAAAATTTAGAGCATGAGTTACTAATTAACCCTATAATTCATTCAAAAGTCGTTGATTTCTCCCGAAAAACTACCAATTGTATTGACCATGAAAACTACCAATTGTATCTGCAGAACATTTAGTCCTGAAGTAATGGGGTCGTTCTTATTCGTTTCGGTGTCAAAAATTACGTATAAAACAAGCATCCAATTGATACATTTGAGCATATATTCTTTTGCTTCAGATTTTGATTATTTTTGCTGGCCATTTCGCAATAAAAAGCAGGTTCTGTTTTAGAACCGTACTAAAATCTAATCAGCACCAGACAAACTCACATACAGACGTCACGTTAAAAATAGTTGCATCGTGTTCCAGAGCACACGAAAAGTGTAAATCCATTTATATAATATTTAATATAAAATGAATATTCAATATAAAATAATAAAAGAATTTCAACTCAATATTTAAAATTAAATTTTTAAAAGTATTTTTGATATTTTTATTAAAATGCTGCAAAAAATATGCATATAAATAATCTAGTCGTTCACGCACAGAATGATAGATTGTTTACAACAAGATGCGAATATTTATATTGATTAATATTATGCGGATTACAATTATTTTTGGCAATTAACTCTAGTATTCCCACAATGTTCTATGAACAACCACACCTACAGGAAGCAGATGTCTTCTAGATCTCGAATTTTTAGAATTTTTTTTGCGGTTAAAGAAGAACTAGAATTTTTTTTTTTACGGTTCTGATCATCGAGGTAGTTAGTATATATGGAGAGAGTTTAAGGGTTGCAATCATCGTCAAAGATAAAGGCAGGTGTTGTACGGACGAATTTCCCGAGAACGCGTTTTCTCCCCACTGTGACCCTATACATTTCAATGGCGATTTCAGACCGAGAGAGTACTTGAGAAATATAAATGGCAAAATAATGGTTATGTACTCTTGTATTTACGGCTGCAAGTAAAAGCATGTGAAAGGAGGGCTTTACTATTTATGGATAAGATTTATTTTCATTATATATCTTACAAATATAGTTAAAAAGTAATTTTGCTAGATTTTAGCTTGGTGCATTTCATTTGGCTATTAATTTCATTGCTTTTAATGCTGTATAATTAGAGTGTTGCTTTATATTTGGTGTTTGTGATATTGCAAAAGACTTATAATGTCATTCTAACACTTTAAAAAGACATTTGGAGCACTTTGATGATAGTTATAGCAAAGCTATATAGCATATAGATAGTTATAGCATATATTTTCGGTATCCTCGTATGTTTTCCCTTCGAGGTAGAACTTGGCGACGGTTGGCGACTCGCAAGATTGGGTGGCTAGGGAAGAAAATAGGAGTTTAGATAATGAGAGTAAAGACGTGTCGTATGATAAAATTTTACGTTCATAGTAAAATATAATAATAGTTTACATTCATTGAAAATGTCAGCTAGATTTTACATCATAACTTTTCGGTGCATTTCATATAAAGATATATGATATATGAGCATAATCTCATTTCTAGTTCAGAGTAAATCGTACTGAATAAGTATTACTAGTTAACATGGACGCCCATAGGGAAAGACAAGGGGGCACTTCAAAATCACAAGGGCGGACATCAAGCTAGTCGATGTTGTTAATCTTATCCTTGAATACCTCCTGATAAATTCTATAGGTGTCGATGCTGGTTAGAATTAATTTCATATAAACATCTCGAATAAAAAGATATATTTTCCCCCTTTCACAGATTAAAAATCAAAGGATGTATCATCAAACCCCCAGTGTTTTCAAGAAGTATTTTGATATAACACTCTTGTTTAGTTTGGCGCGGCAGCCCAGTGGTTAGCACGCGGGAATTGCACTCGGTAGGTCCGGGTTCGATTCCCTCTGCTGCTAAAACTGCCGCCGTGTTCACGCAGAGTACGATCACGTTAAACATTGGGGGTCCGGGGGTCCTTCTGAGAGGTTGGTGGTAGGGGAAAGAGAGTACGGTCCTGTGGATGCCTCCTCCACTGGGTTCCGGTCTAAATTGAGTGGCTCTTCCCAGTCGTCCAAACCGTTACCTTACACCTTTCTGGTAGGTCGGACGGTCTGGGTCTCAACAACAACAACTCTTGCTGCTAATTGCTAATAATTAGTTCTCGAGAAAGAAATATGCCTTGCCCAAAGAAGTATTTGAATCACCGACTTCTTGATCATGAGTTAGCAATTTATTAAATAAGCAATCTTAATTCTAAAATAATCTCACATTCTCCTCATCGTAATTTAAGTAATAGGCTTCTTGATCTAGAAACAGCTCTACGAATATAAATATTTTTACTTACATCATACATTTTTACTTACATACTTTACATTACAAATGCAGAAGCATTTAATAAAAAATTAACACTATTTAAAAGTCATTAAAACCTAATTTTGCACATATATTTAATTATAATTTTGGTCCTAATGCTTTAAAGTTGTTTTTAAAATGTTTAGAAATAATTTGGGATAGATTGATCTGCAATTTTTACTATAAGTTTTTAATATTTAATATGTACAACATTTGATATTTTTATGCCACATTGAGTTACCTCACTGTAATTGTGTTTACGGTCTATTTAATCCTAGATACAATTTTCCCAATATGTATTTAAAGCATTTTTCAAACGAATTATTAGCAACCAAATCTCTGAAACTATTATAATGAAATGCAATTTTTGTATTTCGTGCCATAATATTTTATAATCTTATTTATTTCCTATACTTTATAGAAAAACATTTTTTAAAATTTCCAAATTCTATATCGATTAAACATGCAAAAACCTTACGAACAGGTTTTGAAAATTTAAAAATCATGGCTATTTCAATAGAGCCCCTATTTATGAATTTAGACATAATTTTGTATTTTATTCTGAAATGTCATTTTAAACAAAAAAAATATAAATAACGTCAAATATTTTATTATTGCAAATATTACATTGTTTTATATTAGGCAGTACGCATACAATATATTAAAATAAATTAGATGTAAAAATGACTCAGTCGTATTACGCCTCAAAGCATATATGGATACTGCTAACACAACTTTCAAATATAAAAGTAGAGAATTCTACATTTTACGCAAGCATGCATACAATTTTTCCATATGCTTTTTAATTATTTTTAAATATATTATGCATATTCTTCAATTTGTATACTTGTAATCTATTTCATATCATATTTTATTTGCAATTGCTTTGTAGTTCAATTTGTTTTACGGAATTGACTTCATTAACAAAATTATCCTTTAGTAATAAAATTTTTTGGTAATAAAATATTCTAATCCTATTTCGTATTTTTCTCCATATTCTTTAAAATCCTATAACGTATAACACGTATAGCAACTTCCCGTTCCCCCTCATCCTCTAGAAGTTAAAAAAACACAGAAGGTACACTACACAGTTTAGGCGATAAATCGCCAAATCATGAACTTTCTTCTCCTCCGCGACCAACTACACCTGCTCTATGCTTGACCATGTTACTAACATGGGGAAGATTGGACCGCGCTCCCTGCATAAATACTAACTCGTTGGTTCTGATAGACTAGCATCTGTAACACCAGACTATTTATTCTGCCAAGAACGTGGTCCCCGGTTGTGGCTTTGCTGGATGAGAGATTTGCCTTTTACTCCTTGGCGATTAATAGGTGTAAACCTAGCGGTCGCCTCGCCTTGGGGGATTAATCTGTATAACCAGACTAGTTTGCAGAAGGGATTACGTAGTACCGGATATTCGTACTACCATTGTCTGTCAGAAAAAAAAGCAGGCTTAAGCTTATCGATGGATACAGCAACATGATTCTCATTAATATCTAGCATGAAGAACTTTTCTGCCAACGACAATACGACATAAACTGTACCAACTGTAAACGTAAAATGTTATTTTGGACGAAAACATTCTGCACCGTTGCAAGTTCAAGGATGTAAAAGCTTACCTTGAGAAGAATGTGTGTTGCAACTGGTTGATCAGTAAGTGAAAAAAAAGAACGACCTGGGTGATGAAATCCGTTGTTTCAGATATACTGAAGAATTCTCCGGACTACACCAGAAAACAGATGAGCACCGTTTTCATTGGCTAAGATTTAACCTTTTTACAAGCTAGATCGAATGTCGAAGAGTACACTTCAAAGTGAATCTGCTCAGTTCCGAGAAAGATTACACAAACATCACTTTTAAGCTGTCTACAGAATCTGTTCATGCACCATTGCTTTTCAGATTACAAGCAGAAGTTCTCGTCTGATAGATTCTTAGAAACCTAAATATATTTTTTAAAATATATTTCATAATTCCTTTATCAGTTATAACAATATTGGAACGCCAAATCCAACCATCGAATAACTATTGATCAATTGCTCCTGCTGTTTAATCAGGTATTAAGTACGTCTCAGGTCATCAACTGAAGTGAGCATCACACGTAAGAATACAAATGTCTTCTCTTGATTGAGTGAAGGAACTTAAAACATTCAAGTGTACGTGACCAAACCTTACACGTGGCTAATTAAATGATCCAAGTAAATATTTAACATGTTACTGAATATTTTATTTTCTACAGAATACATATCATTCACCATGGTCTATTGTCTTCCTAAACTTCCTCCTATATTCTTATCCTCCCGTCTTCCTAGTGCCCCCACCCCCAGCAATGTATTTTCAGAAGATTCACGAACGCTTTTCGCCCGGATTAGAAATTAAGGCATCAAATACTTTTCAACGTTATATTTCCAGCACATAAGGTAGAAATCTGCTCCAGTATATAAATTACAGTTAAAAGATGTTTTGCAAAAGGATAAAGCTACAGACTTTAGTTCGAGACTGCAATTGGAGTCAAGCAATAGCCACAATTCCCTATCCAAAACCTACATCAAAGCCTTTGAATTCTTTAGGTCCTACAGTCTTATTTCCTTATGTCGTAATAGAAGCATAAGCGACATGATTAAAATCACCTGCTAGAAAATGCAAACAAGTTGTAAATTTATTGATGAAATCAATAAAATGGATTTGCATGGAAGAACTTCTATCATTCTTTTGTCTAAATGCATGTATTAGAAGATTTTAGCTTGTAAAAGTTGTAAAATCATGACTCTCCAAGTATGGACCTAAAATTTCTGATATGCATGCAAAATTTCCTATTTTCGAGCATGAGAAATTTAAATTGTGTTTTATTTGTTAACTTTAAATAAACTATTTAAATAAATCATCTATTTTTACATTAAAATTTCATAAATTTTTTATACAATGAAAATTATGTCTACAGTCTCTAAATGTTAAATTATATATGTAATAATATTTCATTCAAGTTATACAAATTTATATTTATTACATTTTTATCATGCTTGTTTTTATTTTGTGTCTCTTAGTTAAAAAAGGGGTTATGTTCTATATAAATACGATTTTTTTTTTCAAAAAATTATGAGTTATGAAGTTTTAAATACATTTGAAAAATTCAAATTCAGTAAATATCTAAATTAATAAAACAGTAGTTTAGGAATTTAGTTCCTCGAGCAAGTGAAAATTATTTTCGAGAATTCTAAATTTCAAATCGTGTTTTAAATTTCAAAAATTTCCATATCTTATAAAATTTATCATTTCACATTTTGATCCTAAAACAAATTTAACTGATAAATTTAGTTTGGGGATCAACCACTATATTGACAGAACAGAATTTTCAGTTTGCTGAAATATTCCACAAATAAACATAACTCAAAAATGAACATAACTCATAATACAAAATTTTTCTTTATGGCCTTTACGCATTTAAAAAATAATTCATATTAAGATTGCCATCAATAACATATTAAGCCAAGCGTGTGTCTGAATATATCTTTACAATGTGTAAGCTAAGTATTTATACAACAATAATTAACAATTTATAATAAATTGATTCTAGTTTTTTGTACTCTCTTAGAATATGTGTTAAATTGAATTCATTTTGGATCAATATTTTAAAACAATATAATATTATTTTAATATATCATTTTTATTTTTCATAAAAATTAATTCTAAAATTCCAACAGCCTTTCTCATTGCTTATCGAATAAGTTATTTTAAAATTTTTCAGTAGAGCATCATTGTTTTAAAAAAGTTTAGTTATCCTCTATCCCAGTCTCCTGTAATAGTTTTATTGCATTTATATTTCCGCATGACCTTCTTGGACTTCGAATTGCAGGTCCTGCCAGAAGCAGACTCTGCTGTTTCATGAGTAAGTTTAAGTTCTCATTATCGAACTTAAGTGTAGGATCACGTTGGAGTCTGTACCATGAAGGTTATAAACTCCCTCACAAAGTACCGGGAAGACGTGGTACAATTTAACCTCAAGTTAAGTGTTTCAACTCGTTCTTAAGTTCTCTTTATTTTGCATCCCTTTTTTTTCTTTCTTTTTTTTTTGTCAGAATCTTCCAATTATTTTATCTTTTCCAAATATTCCATACAATGGTAGTCTTACGTTTGCATCCTTCGTAAGTATGAAACTGGACATAAACTTTATGAAAAACTTGCTTGTTGAAATTTTTTAAATCCTATTATTCAAATTTCAACGATATGCTCACTTCTGAGCAATCACGTGATTCGTTATTTGCATCTTTACATACTTATAATTTGAAACTGTAACAATCAAAACATTTTTAAACAATAGGAGAGTTAGATAATAGTAAGACTGTATTTGGCCTTTTCCTAACATTGAGAAAATAATAAATGACTTGGATACATTTTAAATAATTATAAATATTTAATGAAACTTCGAATATTAAATAAAATGTTCAAATGAATATTTTTCTATTGATAAAGATGCTCTAAACATTTGAGAAATAATTCATGTTATTATTGATATCAATAAATAAATAAGCTCATGATGTGTCTGAATATGTCTTTCAAATGTATGTGAGAGCTGAGTGTTTATACCATTAAGCATTGACAACTGATGATAATTTGATTTTAATTCTTTGGGCTGTCTTATAATATTTTCTAAATTTTGATAAATATTTAAAAACAATACACATACTTTTAAATATCTCCCTTCTAACTTTCCATAAAAAATTAATTCAAAATGTTAACAAATTATTTATGATTTTTTTTTCATTACTCATCGAACAATTGTTTTTAAAAATTTTCAATAGAACATCCTCATTTTAACAAATTTAGTTATCCTCCGCCCTAATCTCCTATAATAGTTTTATTAATTTTATATTTCCCCAAAACCTTGCAGGTCCTGCAAGATCCAAGAATTGCAGGTCCTGCCAGAAGCAGACTCTTTTGTTTCATAAGTAAATTTAAGTTCTTATTGTCGAACTTTCTTAAGTGGAGTATCACATTGGAGTCTACACCATAAAGATTATAAACTCCCTCTCCAAGTACCGTGAAGACGTGATACATTTTAAGTTCAGTGTTCAACTCGTTCTTAAACTTTTTTTCTGCATCTTTTCTTTTTATCGGTATCTTCCAATACTTTTATATTTTGCCAAATATTCCATAAAATGATAATTTTACGTTTGCATCCATTTTAAGTTTGAAAACTTTAAATTGGATATAAAGTGTATTAGAAACTTGGCTTGTTGAAATATCTTAAAACCTAATATTAAAATTTCAACGTTTGAGAAAACACGTGATGTTATATGCATATTGCACCTACTTAAAATTTAAAAATTGCACAAACAAAACATTTTCCCCCACAGTTAGGAGAAGAAGACAATGGTAAGACTGTATTTGGCCATGCCTAACCCTAACAAAATAATGATTTACGTAAATTTAAAATAATTTAAAATTTTAAATAAAGCTTCGTTTATAAAATCTCAATGACACAATAAGATTTTTTAACGATGTAGTGTGAATACCGAATTTACATATAAACACATGGGTTTCTTCAACTCAGAGGCAGGCTATTAATTGCATATTTGTATAACATGAAGGATAGATAGATGTTGAAATATAATTTTAGTTTACAGAAATATGCCTTAATTCGCTGAAGTCTTGCATTTTATTTGAAATTATATGCAACCATAATATTATTTGCATTACTGCAATTTATAGCAAATTTATTTGCTTCCAAGTTTAGGTAGAATTACATTTCCTACAGCTGATAATTTAAACTCGTATTTAAAGCTGATTAACGCTGATAACATTTTAAAGCTGATAAACCGATCATTAGAAAAACAACTTGAGGATCGGACTGGTAACAGAAAACAGACTGGTACTAAAAACAGACTGGTACTAAAAACAGACTGGTACTAAAAACAGACTGATAATCGGTGAAAGATTGACCAACGGCCGAATCAACAAGAGTTCCACTCCGTCTCCGCAATCTAAAATCCCGTACAAATCGGTGTCAATAGAATCAATATAACACTGCCTAAGTTAGCTTTATAATAGAATCTGGTTAATGCAACTATTTAACGAATGCGTCTATTTAACGAATGCAACTATTTAACGCAACTATATAACGAATCGATAGTAAATAGTGACTATTGGTAACCTTCACCACACACACTTCAACATGTAGGCACCTTTTGGCATCCGTTATGGCTCAAAGTTCTCTTCAAGATAAAAAAGCTTTTGGGTTGGAATATGTCAGCAATAGCTTTTAATATTAACGATTTTTTATGCGATTGACATTTGAAATATATAAAGCTTACGCGTACTACAATTTCATTGCATAAAACTTTCAGCAATCAAATTAAAAAAAGTATACAAAGCATATAGGAATCTGAAAGGCTGTAAGACAGAATTAAATAAAGTGCGCAATTCAGAACTATTTTTACATTTATACGTGACTGCCAATCACTGTAAAAGAGGGGATAGTAGAGTGCAAAGTGATTTCTGAAGTCTTCATTTCTTGCAATCGTTATTTTGTACGTAAAAATGTGTCCTCAATAGTTAGGTGGAAAGAAGACTCAGTGGTTCAAATCAGAACTATTGTTATTTTTATGTGACTAACGACCACTGTAAAAAGGAGTAAGTAGAGTGCAAAGTGATTTCTGAAGTGCTCTAATCTGAGTGCCATTTCTCACCAGGGCTGTTGTGGACGAGAGGAATAGGTGCCCTCAGTAGTTCGGGGGAGAAAACACAGCGGGGTAAGTAAGATAACCCCTTCTAACCATCATCGCACCTCGCTCACTCATGCATTTTCCCCCCTGCATTTTTCTCTCAACCCTCAAAATCCTGTTTATCTCTTGTTATTTGCTTCAGGCATCAGCTTTGCACTCTTCTTCCTCTTTATCTTTATCTCTCCAGTTGTGCCTTTACATGTGCGAATGCTTATGTGCAATGAAAGACAACAACACAGCGTCACACATAGACACTTGCGCGCATTCTGACTTCTACACGCCTGAATACATAGCGCATGCGCTAGTTTTGTGCTGCCTTATGTGTTGTGCCGCAATGCATAAGAACAAAACATAAAAACATCGAATAATCTCTAACTGGATACTAAACACAATATTGTTTCTTACATAATGGTCGCTATAATAAAGTTCTTGTTACAATTTTGAAAAATATCTTACAATATACCTTTCAATATATAAAAAACAACGCACGGTATAAAAAAAATCAGCCTAAAAATCTCCATGAAAAGTGACATATTCAGTCGCAGTTACAGACCCATTGCAATGATCTGGCTCAAATAAAACTGAGTAATAAGAGACTGAAAGTAATCTGTCTTTGTACATTGTTCAATTTGAACCTACACTATAGAATCTCATTGCTAGCTGGCTGCTTGGCTGGCTTCTATTTTTATTATCATAAACGGGCTTTATGGTAGGTTTGCCCCTTTAGCTATCAGCAATTTTATGCGAGTGATACGCTCCAATATTGCGAAATCAATCTTCCATCTTCATTGATAGTATAAATAGGTCTCCATGCTTAATAGAACCCAACAATTTCAATTTAATCAACAATTTCATATTATCTACCATTTTCGGCAAAAAGCCATTTTATAAACTATGTTGTTTGCATATGACGGTCATTTGGCGGCTAGATCATTAGACAGTGAGTTCTCTGGTATTTCTCAATGATTAAGTTAAAAGTCACTAGTGCAGGTCACTCGTCTAAATATTTTCCAGACATAGTAGGCTGTCGTAGGTCACATAAAATACAATCCAGGGAAGCAGCAAGTCCAATTCGGTGGAGAAGAGACCTGAGACAGTCACGACCAGTCAGAAGTCTGACCCTGGCAACTGCTTCTCGTCGAAGAGCCTCTGGAATGACAGAAATTTACTTGCTGAGGAAGGACGCTCCATGACTTTCCCTTAGATGCTTCCAGAGATTCTGCCTCAATTTCTTTTTTGTATAGCATTTCATAAACTATAGTTAAACGGATTTAAATGCGTAACGGGAAATTTATGCAAATTTATTTTTCTCTTTCCATCTCGGTATTGAATATAAAAATTTAGCAAAACTGGTTTCAGAATTTAAGATTTTGTAAGTTGTTTTGATTTTGACCTTTCGTGAACATGGGTGAATCAGGTTTCGTGAACCTAGTTTCATGAGAATAGAATGATGCAATTTTTTTTTGCGTAATACAGCATGTTTCTCACTATAAAGTATTTTGTGGAAATGTTACATGCAACATTACATGTTTTAGAGCTGTTAGTCTCAACAAGCATTTTTAAATTTTAGTTTCGTTATAGTTTAGTTTTAATTATAGAGGTTCGGTTAGGGTTAATGTTGTGGTTATAAAAGCATTCTGTGGCAGTTTTAATTGCAACCATTATGAATGACATCCCTCCTTGTATTCTCTCTATTCGATTCTGCCACCTATAAATCCAATGCCAGAAAGCTGATTGCTCTACCACATACGGCCTATAGGGATTGACTATTCTTGTGTGTTAATTTAGTTGATTTAAAAAAATTAATTAAATGTACCTGCCTTTAATCAGCTATTAACTCACAAACCAACAAAGCAGTTGGCTAGGACAAATTATCTACTTACACTGTTAGAACGTGCCAAACCTTATGTCTAACTACATTTGTAAGGTGGAATAAATAGTATACGACTTCTTTTAATTCAACTCACCTGGGGGTACAGAAGTAGTGTATCGATGTATGATGTCTGCCTGCAAATTTTCATTATTGCAGATTAATATTTGTATTGACCTCAATTGAAGTAAAACTTTGCAAAATCGAAAATTTTAAGGTTCTTTAAACAGAAACATATTTTACTTAACTAATTTTGGCATAGATCAAGCCAGCTTACAAATAGTGTTAAATGTCACTTTAAAATTATGAGATTATAAATTTATACTTGATTGACTTCAAATAGTGGAAGACCCAGGCCGTCCGACTCATCCAGAGGACTAAAGCAACTATTTGGACGACCGTTCTGAAAATCTGAATACTTAAAGGTTATTTTAAATGCATATTAAGAGCAATCGTGAAACGTCAATAATTAACATAGGAATGGAAAAATAATTTTACAGTAAATAATACAGCGTATATTTGAAAGTTATTCTACGGACAATGATGGTAACAAAATTTGTATTAATAAATTAAACATTTGATTTCATTGGTGTTTTGGTGAAGCCGCTCTCCAATGACCAGGGATTAATTGCTGATCTCCTTTTACGATATGGTTGGTCTTTTGAATTTGGTCTAAGTGATTGATGCCTTGACCAAGGAGATTAGTAAAAACAACAGCATTCATATGGCATTTGTCGTTTTAAGTGTCGAAACTTCGACCTTTGTCAATATATAAAATAAAATAATTACAATTTATAAAAGAACACTTATATATGATTAGAAATTATATAGGGAGATAACTAATGAAGATCAGTATACAGGATGTAAACAAAACCAGTCGTTTTCTTAGCACAGAACAAGAATTATGGATTTGGCAGCAGGAAATTACAAATCCTGGAGTACAGCAAATTAGAATACAACTGATCTTTTATTTACTAAAAGGATGGAAGATGTAATCCTAAATCTACTATCATAAGACGAAACTCTACTAATAAAACAGGGAAAAGATGCAACAACTGTTCCTAACATCACTAGATCTCAAATTCGTATTCTTATATAACCAATTTAGCAAGAGAAGAATGAGACAGGATTAATGGAAGCAAAAGTGCAAATGGTAGAACAATTCAACATTGGGAAAATTAATGTGAACAACCCTCGCACAGAGAAATCTGTTCTATGTAAATAAACTTCCATTAAAGCATCTGGTAATTAGTTCAGATGGTGCAACGTATATACAGAGAACTTATTAACAGTGAATTATTCAAACTGAAATCAAAACTTTTGAAAATTTTACGGTTGTTCTATTAAAACATTAAAAGCATACGGTTTGTCGGAAAGTAAGACAAATTCGTTAAGCAATTTCAAATACGACCAAAATATGTAAGAGAGATTCGTAAAGCCGTTTTGTATGGCAAATTACTTAATTGCATTGTAAATAAACAAACTGGAGTTGTAGTCCAACCTGTTTTAAATTTTAAATCGCTAGCTGCCAACCACAATGTTAATCTGGAAGAAAGAAATTTTGTAGATAGATATATTATACACATTTATAACTTTTACCCCCCCCCCCCATGCGAAATAAATTTCTTAAAAGGTTTTGTCGCTCTGCCTTAATATATTATGTTGCTATTTACTCCTCGAAATTCTAAGTGAGGGTTACGGCGTCGAAAATAGGAGCTACAGCATGGGATTGCGTATAAAATATTCAAAAATTAAAAAAAGCATGAAATTTTGTACATTTTTTTATAAGATACGCATAAACGAGTAAAACTCCAAGATTTATTGGCGTAGAAAGTTGTTTCGCATGAGAGCTACAGATCTAGAATTGTGCTTAAATTATTTCAAAATTTAAAAATATTAATAGATTTTTTTTTTTCAAAACCTGTCTCCGATTCGCACTGCCAATTGTTCCATTTCTAAAATGAAACCAGACGATATTACCTATAGTACAAATTCCAGCTACAGGAAAAGCAAAGCTGATGTTTTAACAGCACGAAGTAAAATAAATTAATTCAAATTTTTACAAATTTGTGACTTTCCGACTTATTTCTTTGAACTTTTTTTTTTGTGAAAGTCTATTTCAACCCTATAAGGGAAAAAAATCCCGTGATTATTTCAACAAATTATATAGATTATCAATATTTTATTTATTTCGGTTGGTCAAAGGGGATTATTTAATCGTATGTTTTAAATGTCAGGTGTTCTAAGCTCAAGCAGCATACTTTTATTTTATTTTTCCTTTGTTTTGCGGGGTTGGGAGGAGGCGGGTGGTAGAACTGAAAAAATTTATTTACTTTAAGAACTTTTTCAAAAAGCAAAAGAATGAATTTAGTGGGGTTAAATTCATTTTTCTTTTCGGCCGGTCGCTTTAATGAAAAACAATATTTAATCGGGGTTCATAATTTTCTTGGTAGCTGTTCTAAGTAACTGGCGCATATTTTCCTTTGGGGAGTATTTTAAGCACAGAAGTTTTTTAAACTGGCTGACGCATTGGTACGACGAGCATAATCGGAATATATCAAGGTCCCACGGGTCAATGCACTCGCTAAGGACGCTACGCTGGCCTATTGAAGACATCCCAGAGCTTAATAATAAAAAGAACTTCGTAAATACTGCATAAACCTAAATATTTTTGGTCAGCTCTTTTCGAAAGGCAGAAAACAGTCTTCTTTATCAGAACAAACAAGAAACGCAACCTCACTCTCTCAAATACGTTCGGAAACAACAAAAGAATAGCATACGTGACTGAAGGTAGGAGAAAAGTTGTCCACCATGTATGCAGTTCTTTTGTAGCTGCCGAACTTACTTGAAAAAGTGAGGTTGTGCATCTTGTTTATCCTGAAGAAGACTGTTTTCTGCCTTCAAAACGGTTTGGCCAGCATATATTTGTGTTTATACTGTATTTATTTGCGAAGTTTTTATATAATTACATTTTCATTACAGCAGATTTTTTTTCGTTTTCTGATATTTGCAAGTTAAAATCTTTTTCAAAAATCAATCAGGCTAGATTTGATACTAATACGGGAACTTACATAACGCGACATTTGACTACCAATCAGTGGCGGCTAGCGACTTCAAGAATGGGTGAA
Source organism: Amaurobius ferox (assembly GCA_951213105.1). Taxonomy (NCBI): domain Eukaryota; kingdom Metazoa; phylum Arthropoda; class Arachnida; order Araneae; family Amaurobiidae; genus Amaurobius; species Amaurobius ferox. Next base: position 35,244,491 of record OX578149.1, on the reverse strand, counting down.
GCAGATTCAGTGACATGATTTCTCCTCCTCTTCCTCGACAACGAACATCATCAAAACACATCTCGCTACATTGTAAAATATTTGCAAGCATATTACTGAAAGTTTCAAGAGAATCAGCTGTCCATAATGGAGAGTAAGATTCCTAATAGCTATGATAATATATATATATATATATATATATATATATATATATATATATATATATATATATATATATATATATATATATATATATAAATGTAAAAATAACGCTTCATCAGACGATAATTAGCGAAATATTTCAGAAATCATGAAACTGAAATTTTCATGAACGCCTGTAATTATGGCTTTTCTGATAGTTTGGCGAAATTATCAATAAACTAATTGAAAAAAAATGAGCAAAGGTTGCGGAATGTGTCAAATATTATATAAAAATAGCCAAACGAGTCTGAAAAATTCGCTAAGCATTAATAATAATAACCCATTCAACCGATAACTTTAAGTGAAGCACCGCTTCACCTGCGTCACCTGACGAGGCGCCACTGCTACCAATTCGGGAGAGGGGGGAATTAATAATAAGAATATTAATTCCCCCCTCTTAATCTGCAGCCTGTGAGCTCGAAACTGATTCTTTTAACTTGCGAATACAGTGAAATTTGAAAATATTCCAATTCTACACTTGTTATTTTGAAATTGGAAAATATTATATTTTTACACTTGATATTTTGAAATTGGAAAATATTCTAATTCTGCACTTTGTATTTTAAAATTGAAAAATAGTATTCTAATTCTGTACTTGGTATTTTGAAATTGGAAAATGTTCTTATTCTACAATTAGTATTTTAAAATTGGAAAATATTCTAATTTTACACTTTATATTTTGAAGTTAGAAAATATTCTAATTCTACACTTAGTATTTTAAAATTGGAAAATATTCTAATTCTACACTTGGTATTTTGAAATTAGAAAAATTACGATTTAGTTAGCAGAATAAATAACATACGCAGATAAGCTAGACATCAGAAAACCTGAAACAAGAAATTTGACGTCTTGGAGAAATAATGCGCTTAATAATCTTGAATAATTCTTAGATTTTGAAATATTTATTTATTTTCAATGGCCAGGTACTTAATAACTAAATCATTCACCTAATCAGTGGCTGAAACGTGATCCATTCAGCCGTCTTAACACTTTGCCCTACGCACCACTGTGGGCGAATCACATACACCCTTGAGCAACCCAATTTTTTTCTGAACCCAATGGGGTTGGCAATCACAGTGCTTGTGTCCTACTTCCTCTAACCCATTACCTCTCGAATGGACTTTCGAATCTGATTTATCGTGCCCATACTTCTCGTAGACACGGAAATAGTTTTGGATGGCGGTGAGGATCGAACTCCAGTCTTTCTTGTGCGATCTACTCGCCTTAATTTCTGGACTGCACCGGCTCCTTTTTAAATTAAGCGGCATACGGCCTCTCTTTCGCACATGAAAGACCGTAGTTCGATCCTCACAACCGCTCAAACTATTCCCGTGTCTTTGAGAAGTATGGGCACGCAGACGATAAATCTGTAGTTCCGAAAGTCTTGTCAAAAAGTGGTGGGTCAGAGGAAGGAGGGTATGTGACAAGGTGATTACAAAAGTATGAATCCACATTAATTTGAGGAGTGGTGCGCTGGTGGACAACCTGGATTTCCAAACGTCCCTAGTACATGAACCAAACTCTTCCAGGTTTTCGGGATTGGGCTGATTTTGTAATCTGGGTCAAAAATCGTCGGCGACTAGGAACTTGACTTGGTGGGTATCTTTAAGACCCTATTTAGTGAATGATTTTATCGACCACGTGTACGCGGATGCAGCTTTGGTGGGTGTGATTTTAGGTCATGAGGCTCGCCTCAGACCCAGCTTGCCGTGACGTATTCTCTCTTCTAAACTGTACATAATCAGGAAAATGGTCATTATGTTCCTTGCAAATTGACGCACTTCACATTCCATCAAAAACACACTTGTTAAAGTCACGGACGGCTAGCTAAATAAAACCTCGAGCTGTTGCTAATCTAAACAAACCCACAAATTTGTTTTTATTCTTTTGTCCCCCCTCCTTTCCCGTTTCTCATGCCTATCAGACTGAGAATAGCGTCTGTTGAAATCAAACTCCCAGCACAGTGGCCAGAATCAAAGGATTGATGTTTCGTTTGTGATTATAAAACGATTCTGATTTTTTTTTTTAATTTCTGATTCGTTACGTCAGGCAATCAGCCCTGATTGACAACCCGTTCCGTCTGCCTACCTCCTCTTTCCCTCGAGTTAGAAAAAAATTGAACAGAATTTTCCCCAGGTAATAAGCATTGTATAAGCTAATTAATTTGAATTGTATGGTTTTAAGGGTCGAGCTCCCGTTAGAAAGCAAAAACTATGGGCGTGTCTCGCAATTATTATATGCTCGCTCGTCAGAATGAAATAGCCGATACCTGTTATAGCACCAACAAAATTTGCTACATGCCCTAATTTTTGAACCAACGTAGGGATCGACAAATTCAGTATAATCACGTAATTTCCTTAAGTCTCTTCAAAATTAAGATCAAGCTATATGAGGCTGAGAAAGTTCATACTTGCAGAACTCCCTATAGGAAGCCTTGACATAGTTAGGCTCGCGCTTTCATTGCAGATAACATGGATTGACTATGGATTAATTATGGATTGACTGGCATCGCGCTTATTCTGCGCTCAGCCTCCAATATCCAATACCTGTAATGGCATCAATAAAACTTATTGTGTTCCACAATTTTGCAAAAGAAACTTTGACCGAAACTTTTTTGAAGTAGCAAATTACAGTTCAGAATTTTAAATTGTGGCAGGTATCGTACGATTATTTATTCTATTCATACGACTCTTGAGGTGATTTATCCTGGAAAAAAACGTAAAATTCAAAGTTGCACAGATACGCTTGTTATAATAGTATAGATTGCCCCAATATTTTCACATAAAATAAGAAATTTTAAAGTGCAAAAAATTGTATGTGACAGAAACACAATTTTCATCCATCTAATAATTTATACTTCGTCATTTGCGTTGATCTTGTTTTGCAAAATTATATTTAAATTTAATTTTCCTTTCTCAAAGGACTCAGTATTTAAGATGTGTCATTCGGTGTTGAAATTAATTTAATTGTTACCAAAATAAATGAAATACTCTAAAATGAAACAAGACCATTATGTCATGGAAGAATTATTCTAACTTCTTGATAGTAATTTAATTATCTATTTTATGTAAAACTAGTCTTTTCGCACAGGTTAAATAGAATTGAGTAAATATAAGTCCTAAACATTTGACAAACTAACACATGCATCAATTGGTGACGAAAATAATCTCACTTATAAAGATTTTAATTTTTTAGTCCCTATATAAATTTAAACATGCATTCGACCTCTGCTCGGCCTCACACACATCTGCACAACGCCTATTGCGTGGACGTCATGTGCTCTAAATAAGCAATCCGGATATCCGGTCGTTGCTACACTCAAGCTAAAAAGTATCGTTTTAAAACTAAGCTCTAGCATAATTAAAAGCTGATTGATGTATGGTCAAATTAGTGAAATTGGCCCGAGAAGAGGAAAATTGGACGTCTTCACTTTATGAATTGAAAGATTTAAAATGAAAGTAAAGTAAGTAAAACAATAATAGGAAATCAAAGCTGAATATTGGGCTATTGTTTAATTTTCATGCAATAATGTTCCGATGCATTGTTTACATACAATGTTTCGTACAACATACCCGATGCAATAGCGAGATATTCAAATATGAACCAGATAAGGGGAATGAAATCTCCACCACTAACCTCCCTATATATAAAAATTTCGGAATTTAGAAATTTTCTGGTCAGTTGCACCACTCGAGCAGTTCATGTGCCAAAATACAAGTGTCTACTCTTTCCAAAAGTGGGTAAATATTTCCAATACATGCACATAATTTTTTCTGTTATATATATACAGATAAAGAATAAAAACAAAACATTTATCGATTAGACAAAAAATTAAGAACAAATACTTAGATTTAAAAAGTCATTTAATAATCCTCCATTAGACGTATACATAAATAAAAGCCAGAGCGCTTCCGGGTATCTTTATACCCTTCCTCAGTGACATCAAAGGAAATTCGCAAACAACATGCTTAAATATCATCCACACTGGTAGGTCAAATTTGCATAAAACAATCGTCATGTGCATAAAATAATCGTCATGACGATTGTTTTATGCATTGCGAATTTCATTTAATGCCACTGAGGAAGGGTATAAAGATACCCGAAAGCGCTCTGGCTTTTATTTATGTAGTCCAATGGAAGATTATTAAATGATTTTTTAAAATCTAAGGATTTGTCTTTAATTTTTTGCTTAATCGATTTATAGTTATGACGTGCTACCACACTTAGTATTAATTCCGAAAAAACTTTTAGTTTGCGAATTTTATTTAATGCCACTGAGGAAGGGTATAAAAATACACGAAAGCGCTCTGGCTTTTATTTATGTATACGTTTAACGGAGGATTATTAAATGACTTTTTAAAATCTAAGGATTTGTCTTTAATTTTTTGCTTAATCGATTTATAGTTATGACGGGCTACCACTCTTATTAAGCATTGACTTGTATTAACTTTCAGAAATCTTCTTAACAGCTTAATTAACGGCTGTACTACTAGTTAAAGATTATATTAAAATCAATTGTAATTATTATGTATTAATACTGATGTTGAGTAACTGTATATGGATTTTCCTAATCAACTCTTAGCTTACAAATATAAATATACAATTATTTGTTAATAATTTATATAGATTGAAATATATAATAGTAACTATTATGGATAATAAATGCTAATGATTAACTGTTTTTGGCAAGCCCCTCCTTCAAGAATGTTAAGCCCCCTTAAATTTCACTGCAGCTCCTCTTGAATTTCGTTTCAGGCTACGGTTCAGATTTAACCAGTGAATAAAAACATCCCTTAAAAATTCCCTAAACATACCTTAAAATTCCCTAAACATATCTGGAACACCGAGGATTGAATACATCTTATTAAAACAACACATATTCACCACATTTATCACTGAAAAGACAAATGCGACGTTTTGACAATATAGACATAGATTTTCAAATATAAACATACTTCTAAAAATCAAAAGCAAGAAAATTCTTAAATGTTTTATATGATTTATAAATATATCATTTCTTAAATAGCATCATAGATGTGTTTTTTTATGCATCGTTTTTATTTACTTAGTATATTTAAATAGATTTGCTCGATTGTGATTTTTAATCTACTTGTTTTGAATATATTAGCATGTTTTACCTGTATTTCCAACTTTTTTTAAAATCTAGATGTTTTTATGCATCATTCAAAAATAGGCATTTAAATGGATAATACGTTACTAGTTCTCATGTAATGAAAATTTTAAAAACTATCTATAAAGAGCAGTAAATACACACTAAAATCTATGGAATGGAAATTCGCAGTTTAAATTCGAGCACATCCTCGTAAACAAAATCAATAACTGTATGGGCGAATAATATTCGATTAAAAAAATTGATCCAAGCCATTTTGAAACCAATTTGAAATTTTTCGTCCCATTGACGCTAGTAAATTATTTTTCGGCTTATATTTTATTCGAGTAAAAATTTAATTTTGATATGTAGTTAAAGAGTTTTATACATGCTGAGCTTTTATTTCCAAAAACGTACGCCACTGTGCTGAAAAAACTCGATTTCGCGATATAATGCTTCTTCTTCTTCTTCTTCAACGCAGACCGTATAGGCAAAAGGCTTTTTTTTTTAGATGGCGCTCATTAGCATATGACGTCAATGAACGAATATTGAAGCATAGAACATATAATACTGCGCGCGCCAATCAGTATCTCGCTATAAAATACATTGATACGGATTCAGACTTTTAAATTTATTTTTATTTTACTTTTTATTTTTATTTTTCATAAGCAAAAGTTCGTGATTTAAAATCGATTAACCCATGTTGATGTCCTTTACCTCCATGGATTGATTTCTTGTGCCACATATTCATTGCATGAGTTAAGATGAAATGTTATTTAACCTATTATCAAAAGGCGTTAAGGCGTTGTCACCGATTCTAAAGTTTTATTTATTTTTTATTTTTATAAAACAAGATATCAAAATCAAAGTAGAAATTCGATCGAAATTGAGCGTTCGCCATTTCGTAGCGTTCTAGCAACAAAACCCCGATTATTTTGTTATTGTTTTATGAGACATATCCCATGAATAAAAGGGTTTTTATTTACTTATAGGGCAGAACTTCCGCGGATCTCACTAGCTAAATTAATATTTTAGGTATTATAAAGCACTTTGCGCACAATGAATAATACGCTGGCTCACAGCGTCAAATGCAGCGCAAATCAAGAAAAATGAAATTACGTACGATTCGAAAATCAACTGGATATCCTTCTACAGGACAACAAGTCTGGACGGGAACCCCAAATAAGAGCAAAACTATGTCCGCCAAACCGAAAATGACTAGAAGATAGATCCCAGTACAGTGTTTCTTTCAGGCATACCTCCGGGGGAGAACCCCCCCCCCCCCCCGTGGGAGACATTTTATGTTAACCTTATTTCTATTTATATGACAGCATTTAGATATATTTATATAGCACAAATAGAAAACTTGACCCCCTAAAATTCCCCCCCCCCTTTCGACCAAAAAGTCCTGAAAGAAACACTATCCTAATATGACATTGATAACTGTCGCACATTGTATCGTTTAGCCAATGCATTGTATTGGAATCTTCCATTTAGCTATTTTCAGTTTGGCCAACATAGCGCTTATTAGGGCGGTCCTTGCATTTATTTGGACGTGCAAATCCAGACTATTTACACCGAGGAAGGAAATTCAGTTAATTTACGAAACGTAAGTAAGACAATTTACCTTGATTTACGCTGTATTTTACGTTGTGAACTTCGTTCATTATTTCAACTATTATCGATTAGTATATCTTTAAAGATATTACGAGTAATATTCTCCATTTGATATAGTATAAAAATCACCAATCCAACCTTGAACAGTATTATCAAAATTTTAAAATTTAATTGTTTTCATATTTAATATTTTGAAATTCCTATGAATGTTAAAATTTTATTCAGTTTTGGTGTTTCTACTTTGAATGTTTGGCACTGTCTTTTGTTTAACTCGATAATATAAAAATTTTTGTAAATACAATATAAACACAAATATAAACCAATTAATCGGTTTTAAAAACCAAAAAACAGCCTCCTTCTTCCTCAAGACCGTTAACAAGCGTGACCACACTCATTCAAGTAAGTTCAGCAACTGAGACAGAATAGCACACGTGCCGGAAAGTAGGAGAAAAATTGTTGTTATCGCTGAGAGGAGAAAAAAAAAGAAAGAAAGCCAATAATGCGGGCAAATTAAAGGAACGGCACTACAAATAAGCGGTAGAAAACCAAGAAGGACAGAATGAATAACAGAAAATAAATAACGCAGAATAATAAAATAAAACAGTAAGAAAACAGATAGCAGAGTAAATAGAAAGAACTGAATAGTGAGAAAACCTAGAAAAAGAGTAACGAAAAATCATGAAATGTTTAAACCATCTGTATAAAATGCAAGCAAGAAAAATAAGTAGAAAATACTGGAAAAAAAGGCAAAATAAGTAGAACAAACAGGAAAAAAATGAATTTCAAATATGAAGGAACCAACTGGTTTCGAGGGCTATATGATCTAATTTTAACAAATTAAGTAGGGGAAAAATAACTGAAATCCGAAAAAAGGTAGACAAATAACCGAATAAAGAAGGAAGCAGGCCGGAATGAAAACGATTATACCAGAGATTTCTAAGTGGAATAAAAGTATGGATAGTGGTAGTTAAAAAAAAGAGTTTGATTAAAAAACAATAGAGAAACTAACAAGAAAATCTAATTCATAAATAGAAGTAAGAGTAAAAATTGTTACTATCGGCAGAATAGCTCAGTTCAGTAACTAAGCTATTCTGCCTCGGTTGCCGAACATTCTTGAATAAGGTTGACCAGTTTATATTTGCGCTTATGCTATTATTATTTACGAAGCATTTTTATATTATCGAGTTATTATTATATCAGTTTTTGAACGTTTTTTTAATGTTATTTTTTATTTAATTGTTTCTAACACTGAATAAATACGAAAGACAAATTATACAACCAATGAATCTCATATAAACAAACAAAATTACAATGAAATATTTTTAGAAAGACAATATTAAATCTAATAATCCCCTGCATCAACAAAAGAATTGCATTGTATTATATGATTAAAAAAGGGCACTGAGATCGTCAAATTTCAAATAATGTGCCTATAAAATTCTAATTCTCCCTCTCCTCCCCCCCCCCCAGAAAAAAAATGAATAAAATTATATGGACTTAGAATTTAGATTCTATAAGATCATATAAAATTATTCGCTTAATAATGCTTACAATAATTATATGCCTATTATAAATATTCTGTCTAATATTTTAGTCAACTTTCGCAAAACTTAACGGATATAAAAGTAAAATTAAGCAGTAAATCTCTATCTAAAACCGACTTATGAGTATAAGATATGTATTTTTAAAAAAATATGAAATTCAAATATTTTATAGGATAAATATACCAAGCACAAAAAATTAACTTTAAAATATTTAATTAAAGCATTACTTGCCATTAAAAATATTAATCGCAATTAAGCCTTGTTTATAATGAATGATTAAATATTTTGAAAAAATTTTGGAAAAAAAAATAATAATATGCGAATTTTGATGACAGTGTAAAGTTATCAAAACCTGTCAGGATTCTTCATTATATTTTTACCGTATTCAGTATAAATTGCCATTGTCAGATCAATAAAAACGTAATCAATCGTTTTCATCATAAAATACCAAATTATTAAAATTGCAAATAATTCAATGTAATACAAATGTATTTAGAGTAAATTAAAAATGAGTCCTTACAGTTTTTATAGGCAGAAAAATTTCAAATTATGTGCCTATAAAGCTCTAACTGCACCCTTAAAAAAGGGTCGATAAAAATGTATGGATGTGGAACTTAAGTAATATATTATTAAAAAAAAACATAATATAAAAATAATTATATGCCTATTATAAATATTTTATATATATTTTAAACTTTTTTAAATTTTTGCATGTCTTTTTAGTTAGATTTTGTGTTTATTTAATAGAAAAATTCTTAACTCTGGTACTAAGCATGAATTGTTTATTTCAAACAATGCATTGAAAGAAAATCTATCTAAAAAAAATTGATGTATATTTCACACTAATCATGTACAATCAATTTTTATAGAGTTAATTTTAAAAATATGGATTGTTTATAATGCGTCAAAATAATTATTTATTAAAAGAATATGGCAAAGCATTTTCTTATAATGCAAATAACATAAGTAAAAGCACAAAAGATATTATTTGCAAAAATCCTTTGAGTATCGCAAAATAAAAGTAATAAATTAACTCAAAAAAAATTAATAATATCACTTGCAATAATTAATAAAGCGAAATGCGCTTAATTTGTCCAGAAATGAAAACATTTCAACAATTTTTGTTACTTTTGCATGATTCAAGTGCATATATCATTCAATTCAAGCATTGTATCAGTCAATAAGTAAAATATACTTTGTGCAAAGAATAAGGAAAACTAGAGCAACGCAAATAAGCACAAATAACACAATAATGCAGCATACAGCTGTGTTCGAGCCTACGTTGTTTATAAAGCTGTTTCGAAGAGAAATGAGATCATTCCTCTTTTAGACTTCGGGTTTGTTGATTCTCTTGCACTGATGCACTGACAAAGAGGATCCAACGTATCCTCGAAAGAGCTGTATGCTGCATTATTGTGTTATTTGCGATTATTTACGTTGCTGTAGTTTCCCTTATTATATCATTCTCAAAATCTTTAGAAAAATATTACTTAGTTTGAATCTAGTAATACTGACGCATTTTTTTAACTTATACATACATTGCTTAATATATACATTGCTTATATACACATTGCTTATAAACATCTATTGGAAATATCGGGTGAGCCATAAAGAATAGCACTTTGTACAACCCGCACTTCATACTGCCCTTGAGCAAAACACTTAAACTGTTATTTTGCTGTTTACCTTGAAGCTTTAACCTCGTTTATCTCCAAACACTGTTTCTTGTTCTTTGGCGCGTGATATCTCATGTGCAAATTAATAAAAAAAAATTAAGTTTCTAAATAGAAGAAAGGAACAATGATGCTTCAAGTGAACTAGTGTATTTTCTTAAGCTAATAAAAAAAATATGTTGCTTATGAGGTTAAGAAAAATAAGAGTTGTAACTGATCATTTTACTCATTATCTGATTTGAGCACTAACAAATAGAAATAGTGAAATTCCATAATTCATTCACTGGTGAAATATTTGTTTGGATGTATAAATTATCTAAATTGAGCTGTGCTATACAATAAATCTTGCGTCGCATAAAATATAAAAATTAAAAAAAATTGTGAATAACACTTTAATTGATACATTTTTAAGTTCACGAATACCAATATTTCACCTATTGGAAAATTATTCAATTAGGCGTTTTAGCAAGCCCGAATTTTTTATATATTTATCTCAAGCAGCTAATTCATGAAAAATAATTCAAAACTTCGGTCACATTTCGAACTATTGAAAGTGTACAGTCTCCTCAAATATTTAACGGAACCAACACTTTCAAACTTCTGATAAAACCAACATTTTTAAACATCAGAAAGAACCTACATCCTTAAACGTATGAGTGAACCTTCACTTTCAAACGTGTGCGTGAACGTACACTTTCAAACATCTGAGAGAACCTACATTTTCATACATTTGAGAGAACCAACACTTTTAAACGTTTAAGAGAACCTACACTTTCAAACGTCTGACAGAACCTATAATTTCAAACATCTTGGAGAACCTGCATTTTCATACATCTGAGAGAACCTTCATTTTCATACATCTGAGAGAACCTACATTTTCATACATCTGAGAGAGGACCAATGATTTTAAACGTCTGAGAGAACCAACACTTTTAAACGTCTAAGAAAACCTACACTTTCAAACGTCTGGCAGAACCTACAATTTCAAACATCTGAGAGAACCTACTTTTTATACATCGGCGAGAACCTACATTTTCATATATCTGAAAGAACTAACACTTTTAAAAGTATGATAGAACCAGCACTTTTAAACGTCTGAGAGAACATACACTTTCAAACGTCTGACAGAACCTATAATTTCAAAGGTCTGAGAGAATCAACACTTTTTAATGTCTGTGAGAACCTAAACTTTAAGCATACGAGAGAACCTACACTTGTGAGAGAAATTAAACTATCACGAACGTAATCCTGGAGTTTCATCCCCCCTCCCTCCTCACCTCCTCCAAGAACTGAAAACTTGGCGATAAATTTTCTTAACATGACGAATATTTCTATAAGCTCATCTCCAAATTATCTTCTCAAAGTATGTAACAAACGCTTTTAAACACCCGAGAGACTCCAAAAATTTGAAGCAAAAAATTTCTAAAAGAAAATGCACTCATAACGTTTACAGAAAAAAAATTTCACACCTTTTAAATCAGTCGACCTATATCTCATTATTTTTACTTTCTAATACAGCAGGATGCGGTATAGATAAAGTATTGTTTTCACGAAAATTTTCGATTTTGGGATTTTGATGCCAATATATGTTTCATGACCTCCCTGAATACGTTTTAACTATTTTTAGTGTGATGCATGTTTGTCTGTCTGTGGTCAATTCCTTGTGTGCATGATAAGTGCCACAAGTGTTAATGGATTTTCACGAAATAGTGTGTCCTGTTTTCCTACCAAAGATCTAGAACAAGATGGATTTTATTTAAATTCAAGCGAAAATTTCGAAATTTATTTGAATTTTTTTTTTTTTTTAACATGGCAGCATATAGAAAAATATTTGATATAATTCTGCATAAAAGGAATTTTTAACGGTTTCATGATCACAAAACTTAACAGTTTCAGTCATTGTAGCGAAAAATACAATTTTTGTGTTCGTGACGTCACTAGTCCCCCTTTAAAAGAGGGGGGGGGGATAATTGTCAAACATCGTATCAATCAAAAGATTTTTTTCAAGCTCTTTAAAAGGAAGGGTAACATGCTAAAATTGTGATCAATTGGACCAACAATACATATTTTAATTTTTTTTTTCCTTTTTGCAAAATGTGCAAAAAAAAAAAATTCTAGTTACTTAAAACTGAATTCTGGTCAAGTTCATTCACACTTCAGTTAATTTTATTATATAGTTGCACATTTATCTGTAAAAATTTATATTTCATTTTAACCTGAAGTACAAAAAAATTATCTGGACAGGAACACATACATTTCTGTACTCACACGGTTGCTATTATCCATAATGCTTAGATTCACATACTAGCCACTCCAATCGCACATCGTGCCTTCTCAATGGCTAGTTGTCACTCAATGTGGCACCTGAACACTTAAAAAAAGGTTCTCAATATAAATACCCGTTTGAGAAGCAAAGATGTGTAAGTTTTGGGGTTGTTTTTTTTTTTAACAACATAGTCTGACAACTAGCCATTGAGAACGCACGACGTGAAGTTAAAGTGGCTAGTATGTGAATCTAAACACTATGGATAATAGTAACTGCGTGAGTACAGTAAAATGTCCCTACCCAGATATTTTTTTTACTTCAGATTAAAATTAAACATAAATTTTTACAGATAAATGTGCTACTATAAAATAAAAGTATCTGAAGTGTTGTTGTTGTTGAAACCCAGACCGTCCAACCTACCAGAAAGGTGTAAGGTAACCGTTTGGACGGTCGGGAAGTGCCACCCAATTCAGACCGGAACCCAGTGGGGGAGGCATCCACAGGGACCGTACCCTCCTTCCCCTACCACCAACCTCTCGGAAGGACTTTCGGACCCACATGTTTAACGTGATCGTACTCCGCATGAACACGGCGGCAGTTTTGGCAGTGGCTGGAATCGAACCCAGGCCTACCGAGTGCAACTCCAGCGCGCTAACCAATGGGCTACCACGCCCTAGTATCTGAAGTGTGATTAAATTTGACTTTATCATACCAGAATTCAGTTTTAAGTAACCTGAATTTCTTTTTTCTTTTATTTCCTTTTTTTTTTTTTTTTTAGAATATATCTTTGAATCGCCACACCTAATTCTACTTTATGAAATTTTCGATTTTTTTCGTTGATCTCGAAGCTAAAATAAATCAAATGAGACCAAAACCGAGATTCTGGCTCGATTACTTTGAAAAGTAGTTTTAATTTTTTTTAAATTATTCATTTGCAACGTCACTTCTATTTCGAATTTTGGAAATATTGGATTTTAACGTTAACCTGGAATCTGAGCTGAATCGAATAAAATCAAAAACCAAGAGTCTAGCTAAAGTGGAAGAGCTCGATAACTAATCAAAACTATTCTGAATTTTTTTTTAATTGTTCTTTCACGCCTTCACCCCTAATTCGAATTTTTGACATTTTAGATTTTTTCCCCTTAGTCTCAAAACTAAGACAAATCAAATAACATCGAAACGAAGATTCTAGTCTCAGTGGAAGTGCCCCACAATTTTGATGCATTACCCCCTTAATCCCATAGTTCAGTGTATATTATATAGCTCTCAGTACCATTTGTTAGCCGTTCGCTTATTCTAACAGCTCTTAAATTACAACAGCACTGATATGTCTTCAATACCATTCTTTGTGGAAGAAAAATTTTGCCGCAGTACATTGTTGAATGAGCCACTACATGAGTCGCTGCACTCCGGTATATGCCCGGTAAGCGGGCTGGTCACAACTAACTTTCACGACTAACGATAATACACCAAGAGTGTTGAATACGAGCCCATAGCACTGAAAGTGATGAAATTCATAGCTGCAAACATCGATGGAGAAAGGTCTTCTTGATACATTCTTTATATAACAAGAAAATGTTTTGCTTCTTTCAGGCTAGCTGGATTTCTGCCTTCTACAGAACAACTGAGTGTATAATTTTTGTGATAGGTTTTATCAAAAAGGACGTTTGCGTGGGCGTTTAAGAAATTCAAATGCGACTCAGATTAACATTTCCCGGTACCTGTCAATTAGTGTTGACAGACTTTAGCTCAGTCTAATAAAGCACATGTTCTGACTCTCACATATAGAAAGGGCCAACTATTATCTAGGATAACCAAATGCCTACGCTCCAACAACACTCCTTGTCTATGCACTTGAGGTAGTCTCAAGTATATTGGAACTTCATTTATATTAACTTAAGCAATCAAGTATATAAACTTGTGCTGCTTTAGCTTTAATTAATCCTCTATCTTGACTACATCTTCACATAATGCTTAGGTTCCAACTATAATCCGAGCAATGCTAACTTGAGTAAACTACAGAAGATATTATATTTTTATTCACATATAAATATATTCTTATGCATATTATGTGTACAATAACTTGTTTCTACAATAACACATTTGCCTTCAAATATAAATTAAGAATGTTCTTTCATTAAAATACAAAAAAAATATTAAAAATACGGATTTCAACTTTAAGAGTTGATTGATTTGAACTGGAAACATCGTTGTGTACCACAAAACTTTAGCTTTTAATTAATAACGTTTAATACATAGAATATCTTGCTTAGTGGAGCTTCACAGTTTTCTAAATACATTTCTGTTAAAAATTTAGAATCGCAAAGTACATCGGAAAACACTTTTAAAATGCAGTTTCAAGTAAGACTTCACTACCAATACGTAAATGCCTATTTATTTATTTATTCATTTCAGAATCACTAATACTTCCTTTTTTCTTCTGGTACATAGCATCACAGGGGCGCTGCGGCCTCCGACCACGAGGAGGAGCTTAACGACGTCCAGGTGCGGCTGCAAAACCGGACCTCGCCAGACGGCGGCCACTTCCACCGACCCAGCCTCGGCAACGCCACAACCGTCGCCACGGCCGTCTCCGGGTCGGGCACCGCCACTGTCGTCACGCTGCCTGAATCCGGTAGCAATCCGGCCGGCAGTCCACCCGACGGAGGAGGGGGCGGGGTCGGGACCGTTAGGATCAGCACCCTCTAACAGACAGTGGCATTATCCTATATATAGCCGGCGAGACATACAAAATGGAACTCACTTATTCATCTTCTTCCTCCACGTGGCCTTCCGTGGTGAACCGCCTCCGAAGAGATAACCAAGACGGTTCTGGTTCTAATTTGCACCAAGAACGGAACGATGAGAACGTACGATAAGAAAAAGTTTTAAACAACAAATCCCCTTTGGCCTTATAACCGTTTCACCAGCATAAAAATGAACCTGGTTCTAGGTTTATTTTGTGCGAGCTGAACAAAACAGCGGAACCTTGGTTTCAAACGTCGTCGTGGCGTTTGCACGCTGCCTCGGAAGAGATCGCTGCTCAAGAGCATCGACTTCTATGGCCGAAGTCGTGCCTCATATCGAACTGTAACCTTCCTCAGAAAAGGGCGCTCGTGATCACTACACTGCACGGGGCACGCCCGAGCAGAAACGAGAGGGAGGTAGAAATATATTGATTACGTTGAGAGAATAAGTTTATTTTGGTGGAAAAGGGTGTCATGTCTAGACATGAATACGTTTATTTTCAGAGCGGTGCATGAAAGTATACAGTGTCTTATTTGGACAGTTAATCACTCACTCGGTAAATGAAAATTCTTTAGCTAAATTTGCGAAAGTAATATAAGCATAACAGTCTTCTATGACGGTGGAAATACGTCACCTCAGTTGAATCATGTGATTCTGTTTCAATTCAAATCCATAACGAGAGCATTACTGGGGTTGAGATAACAATACCTGTGGATCGCTTTTATGCAAATATTCTACACTGCAATTTTTAAATATCAAATGAACGCACAGGGCTTTACTACACTTTATTTATACGTCTAAATATAGTTTCAGCAAAATTTATTTAATTTTAATTTTAAAGGTTAACTAGTTTCTTTTTATGAATGCTAATAATCAACAGTTACAAAATTCCTGATGTGTTAAGATGTTCATTTTTAATGATAGAATGAAACTATCTATTTAAAAAAATTTTATAACACATTCTTACATCCTAAATTATTCTTGAAATCTTTGTCGGTTTCAGGATGTTTGAAAAGCACAAGACAACATGCATACGAAAATGAGAAAAGCAAGGATAGTATCTCAGAGATCTTAAATAACTGGAGTGAATATCACGCGACGTTTAGGAGCAAAAGAGCCTTGTTTGTTGGTCGACACAACACCACGTTATACAACTTACAGATACAGTTTAAATTTGTATGTATAACTAATCTCAAATGTTGAAAAGGAATATAAGTACTTCAAACCGAAAAGATAGGTTAAAATCGTAAAGATTAAGTGCTTTTTAAAGTTCTACAATACTGTACCCTGTCTGTAGATGATAAAAATAATTTACATCCATTATTATCGACATATGAATAATAGTCAACTATGAAAGTATCGTACAAAAATTTACAAAATCAATTGGTGGCTCTTTTACTTTACAACTGCGTAAAGATATCCATCACGTAACGTGATGTTCACTCCAGTATATATTAGGAACTCTGTAGATAAAATAGACGAGCCTTCATTGGGGCCTTAGTGATTGCAGACTGTGATGGCAATACTCAGATTTCGCTTCCGAGGCAGCTTACGCCCTATGCAAAACCACAAGTACACAAAAATCTATATATAAACACACACGAACACAAAACATACAAGAAAAACCAGTGATATTTATTTTAGCGTTTAAGTGTTCTATTGTTGTTTGATGTTGTTTGTCGAAGATTTGTCAACTCTCAAAAGATGGACATCGGATGATAGCTTCATGAAACTGATAAGTCATCTCGTCTGTTGACCACAAGCCTCGAAGAATTCTTCCAGGAATCATTCCATGGTATTGTTTCGAACAGATACCCTCTTTAGTGTTGTACTTGTTGCATACAAATAGTTCTTTTGTTATTTTGTGTGACATTATTGCATTCTTATATTTGAATCCCAGCTGTCTATTAATATTAAGAATCAAATACTTATTGATATTTAGAATAAAATATAACCAAGTTTGTACATTAGTAAACAAATGGAAATGCTCTGATGGAAATAAACGAATAGGCTAATTTTACTTTAATGTTGAATAAAATCTAGGCGCAAATACTGGTAGATTTTCGAATAAACCTATAAATTAGTTGTACGAAGAACCTCAATTAACCTTTTAGTAGGGTAATTTAGCTAAAGTGTAAAAGAAACCCCACTATAACGAATCTCTGTTTTATTAAACCGTTTAGGGACTGTAAGAGGTTAGTATGAGTGAAATTTTATCATAAGCTCTTGTTTTTATTCTCAAAATAATCAAATATATCCAAATAATCTTCATATTATCATCTGTACGAACGGTATCCATGACAATTAAAGATTTATTTTTTTCCTTTCAAATAAAAAGCTGTTACCAAAATTACTCATACCAATGAATAGATATAAAAGAGTAATTATTGTTTCACTTTGTTATTTAGATTTTTCAGGAAATAATAATGCAAAAAATTAAGTGTTTAAAACTAAGATTCCAATATTATAAAATCGAAATAACATAAAATTTAGAGACTTATTTCAATTTGACATCAATCTTTCTAAATTAATATAAAAATTTATTTTTAACTCCTTATGGAACAAATTAGCTGTTTATAGAAAATCGAATTTAATGATAACAAACTTGAATATTTTGTGGTTTTGACTTATGGTATTCCATTTGATAATAAGGTATTAAAAATGTAATACTCCGAAATCATGCAACTGTGTATTTGAACATGAATAAACTTCAAACTTTTGAGTTATTAAAAATATTATACTTTGCTTCTATAGCACAATAAATTAAACACAAAAATTTATGGTAAAAAATATAATGGTATTTTCCCAAAACCAATACAATTCATTTGGTTATATATATTATTTTGCATTATTTATCAATACTTCTTTATAAGTGAGAAAATAAATCTTCTTAGTTGTGAGTCTTTGAGAAACAAACACTTAATAATCCTTTAATATTATGAAAATATTTGTATATTGTATTGGCTAAGCAATCAACAATTAACTTGACATGAGGCCTTAAGAACTTAACATGATATTTTTGAAATACAGACCATAGTATTCTGCATAAAATCCTAATGGGTCTAAAAATACTAATATATATATATATATATAATGGAATTGTTACTAATTTATATGATAAAAAAGAATATTTTAATTTCAACATTAATAAAATATTATCATTTAATTCCTGCAACTCGATTCAATTTTTTAGAAATATTAACCTTAATCAACTTTTCAGAATTTATAGATTATCAGATAAAAAATTTCATGCTAAGCAAATAAATAATCTAAAAATTACCAGCAATTTATATAAATATCCAGCATATTTAGTAAATGGTATTGTTAAAAAGTTTGGATTAGCTGAATATTCATGAATTCTCTTCTTTGTATCTTATATTAGCCAGACATCAACATTCTCTTGATTTAACATAACATTGTATTTACACCCCCTTATATATTAGCCTCACAGTTTTCGATTATACGCCCCATTATTTTGTAACTCTTACTGTATCATCTTTTATTGCCTCTTCGCATTACTGTTATTTGTTTCACACGATTGGCAACAGTGGATCTCTACTTTTAATCTTTATGATTGGCAACACTGATCTCTTCATTTTGGGCTCCAATGGTTAGTACACTTGCAGTTTTTATTCCAGGTATTCTTGTTTCCTTTATTATTTTTCTATCTTCATGTGTGTAGTCTAAGTTTTTAGAGTTTATAGATATTATCTATCTCTAAAATCAGAAACACACATTTTGTGTTCATTTTGATTAAGTACTTGGACCTGACGAAGAGTTTTTTCAAAATGAACAATTCATTTATTTAGGCCTAGCGCTTATCCAAGTGTACAGCTGTAATGCTTGGATTTTATTTGTTTTCCAATTATGGATTCTATTCCATTGATATTTGTTGATTACCTTTAACTTGATGACTAGCAATTTGCATTTTTTTTTCATTCGATTGATGATTCTCTATTTAATACTTTTTTTTTTATTATGTAGGCATTTTTTAAAGTTAGGATTTTTGAGTTGCAGCTTCTCTCTATTCTATCATTGGATTTTCAAACTATAATATATATATAAATATATATATATATATATATATATATATATATTAGTGTCTTGTAAATTGTATATCCTTCTAAAATGCTTTGATGCATACATTTATAAAACCAACTTTTTAAGCAGTCTTTTGGAATCTTTTCTTTTTGTTCCTCGTGTTCTAAAAATATTTCGTAACGTTCCATGAGCCTCACTTACCTCATTCGGTCATATTCACTTAAAGTGACTTCTAAACTACTTCAGAATGTCTGAAAAACTTTCTCACTTATGACTCAAAAACTTATAAAAGGGTGGCTACGTTTTCTTCTTAACGAACTTGCACGTGTTAAAAATTCAAAAGATGTTCTTAAAAAACCGCTTTCAAAAAGATTATCTACTTTGGTAAACATTCTCTAAAATGACCCCTTCAGATCGTCGTTATTGTGTTAAACTTGCACACCATTGCTCAAAATATTTTTGATAGTATTCTAAACTTCCCCGTTGCTACCATGGCAAAAAAATGACTTCAAAAAAGTGACTTTTTCCTTCGAGTTGATTAAGTATTGCATAGTAAAGTATTCAAATCACATAGAAATTTGCAAGTAAAAAGAAGACAAAAAATGTTTCAAATATAAAATTTATTTTGAATTAAATAAGTAATATTTTAAAATTTGAATATTATTTACTGCAACCACGATAAAAAGCAAGTATTTTATATTAACTTACCCAAAATTTGAAAACCTATATTTTCATGCTCATAGTACATGAAGCGCAAACTAAACAGTAATATATCCATTTCTTTCTTAGTAATAAACTTTTTTATTAAAAAATAAATACTAAAAATTATTGTTTTAAAATTAATACGACTTAAAAGACTAAGATTTTTCTTAAAATTTTTTTTCAAGAATTAGATAAATAATCATAGAAAAATTACTAAAATTCAGAAAAAAATCTTATATCATATTTGAGTTTTAATAAAAGGAAACAATTAGTTTGCGAAAGTTTTACCTGAATTAAATTTTGAAATAATTCTGTTGAATAAATTTAATTCAACAGAATTATTTCAAAAATTCACAATATATAAAACAATATATATTAAAAAATTACAATATATATTAATGCTATATTTTTAATTAATCAAATATTAGTGCTTCTACCTATTTTTTAAAATATCTCTTTCAATTTGAAAAATAAAATAATTTATTATAAATAATATATCGAAATATACATACAGAACATATATATAACATCATAACAATTTTTGAAAGGTTTTTATGATCTATCTAGCTTTTAAATAATTTGTTAACTGCGGTATCTCCAATTTTGCAAAATTAACAAACTCTGGAACAAAATATAAAACAAAAGATGAGACAAAGTTATGATTCAAAATTATCATTTCAAAATACTTCGAATGTTACAAAGCTTTTAAAATGTCATTTTTAAACTTCGTGAAGTGTATAACTTATTATCAAATGGAATATTTTTACAGATAACACTAAAAATTATACCAAATCTTCCAACTTAACATTTTCATTTTAGTTGCAGCAGAGAATCATTTTTAGAAAAGAACATATTTAATAAAATTCTTGTATTTCACTTTACATTCCTTAAATATTTTATGTAAAATCAAATATTAACTATTTAGTTTTTTGTGAAAAAAAAAACATTTTTGTGCTGTGCAAATGTTCACTACGTGCTATTTTAATTTCACTTGTTTGATGTACATTGTGAACGATGTATCTGTACTTTGTGCATGTTTGTTTCTCTTATGTATATTATATGGAGATGTATTAAGGACATACGACTTTTAGCCTCGCGTACTAATTATTTATAAGCTTTCAACAGCTTAAAAGAATGTAATCTTCAAAATGTCCACAATTAATTATGAATGAAATGTCGTCAAATTTAGATGTTTCTGTGCAACAATTTAAAAAGATTTGTTGACATATTTATAACTGTATTTGGCACAAAATCAAAACAAGTAACGGAGATTAAATACAAATTGAATTGAAATTTAGTTTATTGATGTATTCCAATTACCTATCGCATAAGTATAAAATAAATATAATTAAGTAAATATATCAAATTAAAATACATAAAAAATTGAAAATTTAATAAAATCTTTATTGATTTAAATTTTATAATATTATCAACAATAATTATAAAACAAAATTTTAATAATTAATTAAAAATTTAATAAAATTAAATAATAATGTAATGAAATTCGGTATAAAATTAGTAACATTACAGTAAAAATAAAATTGTGTAATGTTAATCAAGTAAAAGACACAAATACGTGTTAACTGTATCTCTAACATTATTTAAGTAATGCTCTTAAAACATTAAATTAATAAACATCCTCCTTGAAATTTTCATATTATATATATATATAATTATATATATATATATATATATATATATATATATATATATTAAATTTAAAGGAAAGTGTTTTGAAACGTCTTCAGACCATGTGAAAGGTGATTCAAGAAATAAAAATGTAGTTTAGTAAATTACCTCCAGAGGAAAGTGAGTGCTACAAAGCACGAAAAGTACCGATGAATTGTGTTTACAACCAATTATTAAATACAATCTCTAAACAAAAAGCATTTGAGAATATTTCTTTCTTTATGCAAAAAGTAAAAATTGAAAACGAAATTATTAATTTAATTTAAAAATAATTAAAAGAAGGGTACACTTTTAATATTGAATTTTTGCATGTATATAAAATTAAATTCATGTTGTAGCATGGAGATTTTAAGGGTCATACCTTCTTGCCCCTCTTATTGGTTGAGCAATTACATTTATTCTTCGCAAGGTCCATATTAAGTAACGAAATCTAGGACTGAAAACCCCCTCCATTCCTCTTACGTGCTATCTTAATCCCGCTCTTTTCGGGATTCTTACATCTAGTTTTCACCAAACGCGACACGCGCCAAAACAATGAGGGCAAGATCGACCAGCCAATAGGATAAAAGAAAGAGAACCGGCAAAAGATCGATTTTTTTTTTCATCTCCAAAAGAACTTTCGTATGCGCCGTGCTTTTCTATTGGCTAGTTGATTTCGCCCTCAGCGCTCGTCGCGTTTGGTGGAAACCCGGCGTTTACTCAAGGTTAATAGCATATTAATTATATAAAGATATTCTACGGACCTTAAGTGTATGTTAATAATAAGTAATGTATAAGTTAAATACCCTACGCTTATGGGAAGAAGAAATAGTTTATGCAGACAAAATATATATTTGTTACAATTTTATTGTCTAACAATTGATCATTACGAAGGAGAAAAGTCGTATGGGCCTCTAAACGAACAAAGTTTCAATGATCAAAACTGTATATGTATCTTTTTCCAAAGTCTTTCACAGTTGCCTTAGATAACATGGATCACAGCACTGTTAGACATTCTTTCAAAATATAATATTTTCATTCTTTCTAACATTACTTTTATATCAATGTTTTTCAATCAACAAGCGAGTTTGAAGACAAGTTTCACAGCAAGTTTGCGATTGCTTTTATAATTTTGTTCAGAATATATTCTATAATATATTCTATAATCTATAATATAGGAATAAGAATATATTACAATGAAATAAGAATATATTGCAATATTTTATTCAAAATCATCTCAACACTCGTCTGAGGACTCCTTTCCCCTTCTGTACATTAAATATTTAGCGTAAATCTGAAGTGTATGTAGAATTTCATTTGGATAAAAAAAATAATTTTCTCCCTCGCCTTCTTTAATTTATTCAGTTACTATCCTTCAAATACTGTTGAAGTTTCCTTGACTTCAATTTATTCTCTCCTTGAAATACCAAAGTCATTTCAACATTCTTCCAGTTGTTGAAATGAAATGTTAAATCCTAGATACGTTAAGTGAAGATTCGAATTAAAAAGATTGAGAAACATTGATAAGTGAGTTAGAAGTTTGCACTGGCTTGAGACAGTTTCGAGTCGTATATCCCTAAAACCATACAGAGATGCAAACATGTTTTTAATTATCCGAGGACATTGTCCATGTTAAATACAGTGCAATAAAGTTTGATAAATTTCTGTTTTATATACAAAAAAAAAGCTTCATTAAGAAAAGAACTATTTATGCTCTTTACGTATTTTTTAAAAATATCACGGCTACATACGTTTTGTTGGAATATTTTAAAGATTCTGTACCGGGCCATCCCTAGAAAGAAGTATTTCAATGCAGTGAAGAATACTGCAAGCTCGGGCCAAGTTTGTTATTGTCCAACTTGGTCTGTACAACTTGGACAATTGCAAATGTGAAATTTTTACCAGTGCAAACCTCTAAAGTTCATTCCGCGCATATGCAATGTTGAATATATCTGCATTTGCATATAAGCATTATTCAGTTTTGAGTTATTACGTGGTGGATATTTGTGTAAAAAGTATTGACAAGAGTTATAAAATGTACAATGATTTATGTAAATGACTCACTCAATTCTATAAACAACTTGCAATTCCAACAGGTAGTATTGACTTTTAAACTTGATAAAATTGACATTTCGGTCATGAATTTGCAATGCTGACTGAAAGTCAGTAAAAAACGTAAGAGAACTGTTGGGATTGCCAAGCGTTCAATAGCAATTTCACAAAATGGTGGAATTTTATCTTCGTAAAATTTTCGAAAGAATGAACTTCACTTATTCCTAAAATCGAACATCGTTGATTGTTCGATTTTGTAAAATTACTTTTTGTAACTGGTTTTCATAATTAAGTGTTGATTATTGTTGTGTTTTGTTAAATAAGAAACTGAGATAAAACATATTATCGATGTATCAAAATATATATTTTGTTGCCATTCTTTGATATAATACCCAATTCCTTGACATAATATCTTGTTGCAACAGTAAAAATCTTGTTACAAATAAAGTGTGCAAAGTGAGGAAATGGAGAGGATAGAATTGATTCCATAACATGTTACATCGTAAATAGCTATCCCTTCCATTCAAATGTTTATTATGCATCGTAATATTAAATACATTGTATAGAAATGTTTCTCACTTTTACCATTTGTACTTGTACCAATTTCTATTGTTGCTATTTTAATTTTCCTATTTTATATCTCTATTATACTTTTTATATTTTATATATTTATATATAAGCCCCATATTTTATATCTCGAGGGTATCAAGTCGGGCATTTGTATCTGCCATACAATTAACTTTGCATAAGGCGACACAAGACAAAATAATTAAAAGACATTTCAGAAATTATAAAAGCTTAGATAATGATAAATATCTTTCAGTGTATATTATGAAAAATTATGATCATTTGAGAATTTTTATTTAATAATTTAAGAGAAGATTTAGTTCGAATGTGATTTCAATCGGCTAACAGTTTTTGGTTCTCCAGCAAAATATACAAGCCCAAAGTGGTAGAAAATATCATTTAGTTATTTACTTTAATCAATAGTGGATTTAAATTACATTTATAAATAATTAGTAATATTTTATGCTATATTTAATAAATAACCAACGATGGGTATATTTCCAAGAAAAAACTTAATATAATACAATAATTAATACTAGTGGAATACAAAACTTAGCACATGTATGACCTAATGGTTGCAAGTTTTAGAAATTGGATTTCGTTTTATTTGGATTTATAATTACCATTATTATAGTATAATAATTTATAATAACATGTAATGCTCTAAATACAAGACATACGTAATGCAGTGTTTTGTTGTGTGCAATTGTTAGGTTTTTATTTTGACATATAATTACCGGTAATATAATGTAATAACTTATAATAAGATGTAATACTTTAAATACAAGACAGGCGTAATACAATGTCTTGTGGTGCACAATTGTTAGGTTTCTTATTTTGACATATAATTACCGGTAATATAATACAATAACTAATATTAGTAAAATATAGCACTTTAAATACAAGGTCTAATATTTAAAGTACCAAAAGTGTTACTCACGAAGAGCAATTTGTAAATCAACATAGCGATTTTTGAAAACGATTGATACAAATTACTGTTTTGATACCCTCGGTCTGTGTGTGTGTGTATTTGCTATAATGAACTGAGTGTATCATTTAATGCGAAAGAAATGCACTCAAAGCGTAGTTGCAAGACAATTAGACGCAGCTATGTAACGAAAGTCACTTCATTTACACAACATATAAGCACATCGTGCCTTCATTTGTCACTCGTGCATTAATTTGTGGATTATGTATCACATAGATTCGACGCTTATTTGTATAGATCCCTCATAAATGTATCCGTAACACACGAACCCCAGAATGGAGGTACCTTTTGAACTAAGACTCCTAAATATACAGGCTGACGCAACAGCAGTCACCTTGACGCCCAGTTGAAGCAACGGCGGTACATGGACGAAAGAGAGTTACGTTTTCGTCATTTTCCAGACATCTCGAGAAAATTAAAACATCCTAAACAACTTTCTTGAAAGATTGGTGCAATTTTGAGAAAACAAAAGCACCTATTTTACAGCTAAATTACGTATCAAACATCAGCTGTGTAACATGCACTCGTCATTGAAATAGCACTGGCAGACGATAACTGACTGAACCTGTTAGAGTCAAAATGGCGGCTGCGTCAGCCTGCATATTTAGGAGCCTTATTTCAAACTGATGTTTAACTGCCAGCTTATCTCCCGAATGTCCTGATTTCGAGTCTCTGATTAGCCATATTAGTGGCCCAGTATCGGGAAACAAATACATTAATAAAGATGCGCCCTAACTAAAAGCGACTCAGAACGAAAGGTTTCAATGCAGTGACGCTGATCTGTGATGTTACATCATAGACATGTCATCGGTCATAGACATGTCATTCGGCCATGTGTCGAGACACATGGCCGAATGCGATATTCACCTTCATGTTCTGTCCCTAAGTAGGGGCACATGTTCTCAATTGTTCATTACATTACACTGTTCTCTAGAAGTGAAATATTGTAGTGATTAAATACAGAAAATCTCAAGTATGGGATATGTTTCAGTTTAGTGTAAAATATAACGGACATTGAAGCAAGTGATTCTGAATTCGAACCATTGGCCAATAGAAATGAAATGCTGTCGAAAATTAAATAACTAAAGAAAGAAAAACATATAAAAAAATATTAATAATTGAGCAGTAGGATAATAGGATAAACATGCAGATAAATTAAAAAACGCAAAAGATGGCATTATATAAGATGCAAAAACGTTTCGAGAGACAACAACGAATTAATGCTACTAAATGTTCCTGGAAATATTTCACTTTAGTAGAAAAGAGATAAAATTGATATTTATCCCCCCCTTTGTTCTTATGCTTTTATAGAATGTTTCCTGTGGAAATGTATAAATAAGGAAATACGTTAAACTACTCATTGGTTATTTGTTTATTTTAATCATTTTCTCAGGTGTTAAAAATATAATGTTTAAAATGGGAAAAATAGTTTCTTATTCACAAACTAAACAATACGAGAAAGACATGCTTGTAAACATAAACTAAAATCATAATTAAAATATACTACACAATTTATATAGCTAGATATATGGTAATTTGATTCGTATAGGTATCTAATTGCAATAATTTGATCCTATGCTAATATCAGAATTGTGAATGAAAGTATTGAGATATTAAGAGCATTTTATACGGAACATGTACAGAAGAATATGACGATAGAAATATTCATATTAATGCGATAAATTTCAATCATTTAATTCCCTTACATAAAGTGATTCTCATATCAATCCACTACGTTTAGTGGGATTACAACCAATTTTCATAGCATACGATAACCATAACACATTCCATAAAAAAATATGACAAATCACCTTTCAAATTACATTTAATATTCTAATCCTGTAATACTCTAATTTAAAGTTTTATTTCCTCCGGAAAACACTAGAATTTTTCAAGAATTTACAATGCCAAATAAGTAGATCTATTGTTAATCCAAATAATTAGTTTGTAGTTTAATCTCGACCCGCCGCAGACGAAATGACAAACACCAAAACGCTATTTTTATGCCGTAACGAACGTTTCGAAATGGGAAAAACTAGAACTAAACGCTTTCAGTCGCAGAGAAAGAAAAAAAATAGAACCAAACAAATCGACATAGTCACAAACAACACATTAATCAGTATTCACCTGATCAAACATTGATATTATACACCCCCCACTCCGTGGGATGGAAGTGACGTCGTCAGAGGAACCTTCTATAAGATTTCAGTCACGTGGTTGGTCACGTGACTCCACATCACGTGATCGAACACCACGCCCCCATTGCACGTCATGCCCTGTGACGGCACTTCCGCCTCGCAGAATGGGGTTCTTACTACTAATATTAACTAAATATGATCAAACACAGGTCGGTCGCTCGTCTTTTGCTAGCAAAGACTTTCTCTTTCTCTCTCCTGATACCTATACCGGAAAAATGTACCACTCTGTCATGAGTTAATGCGTAATCGTTAAAAACCAGAGAATCATTGAAGGGTAATATTCAATATTGGCCCACCAAGAGAAAAGGTTTATCGAGAGACGTATTGTGAAAATCCTACAAGTCACCGCCAACTCCAAACAGTGAGCGACCTGTTTCTAAACTCCCATTTTCAAGTTACCCCCTCGATTTCAAGTTTACAGTTTTTTACTTCTTTGATATATATAAGTGTGCATGTACAAATTTGAAAAGAAAAATTTTTTTCCCATTCTTTGAGTAAAAGTTTAAGGAATTTTGAACTCTAGTCGTTGAATATTTGTAAAAGAAATATCTGGTTGCAGATTTACCCAGAAATGGTTAGAACTCTATAAGCAAAAGAAGAAGACCCTTGATAAGAAAAATATGGTAATTTAAATGACAATATCTTGATTAAAAATGAATGAATGCAAACATATTTTAATTTAAGGCAATTCTCTGTACAGAATTCATTATTCTTCTCTTGTTTAAATAGTTTAAAATAAAAGTAAAAAAATGGAGTTATATAACTTTATTATTGCTCCTTCAAATAACAACTTGACATTTATCATGTTTAAATTTATTTACGATCAAGTCAATATTCAGTTAGATAATCCTGCCAAATATTTCGACTCTTAAATAATTTAAATTTTTATAAATACATGAATTTTCAATGAATTCAAAATATATTAAGTATACATTTATGCGCATGAATACATATAAATGCATGCATTATCAATGCTAATACGATTAAGCATGCATCTGTGTAAAAGTGTTTGCATATAAAAAAATAAATAAATAAATGACTCTGTATTCAACTGCATATGGTTGAGTTCAATTTGACCTTATAAGCTTCTATTTCCACATAAATACTAAGCTAAACGTGAAAACAAGGATAAGTATATCATAACAGTTGTAAATGATGAGAGATGAATTTTTCGTAGAAGCGTTTCTAGTTGTGATTCTGTTCCAGCTTTTTATACCCTCTATCGTGTGAAGACAATCAAATGTCAAACGATATTTGAAAAGGAAGAAGAAATTTCTCACGCGAAATATCTGGATATAAAACAAAGAAAAATATTTTGGATATAAAATAAATTAAATTACACTGAAACCTCTCTATAGCGACCACACTCCGTTCTCATAAAAATATGATTGTTTAAACCGAAAAACTCCATATATAGCTTCAAAAAATTGATTTTTTTTCAATTTTGATTTTTAAAAAAGGGGGGTTACTTTGTTGATTCCTGAAGATATGTTGAATGAAAATCAAATGTCAAACGTAGAGTAAATTAAAATAATAAAATGTAAACAAAGATTGCAGAGTTATATATATATATATATATATATATATATATATATAGTAATAATTGTATTTGCTTATTATAGTACCAAATTCTTACGAATCATCCCCTATCAAAATCAAAGATAGTTTGGTGATTGAAAAGACGGTTGAAATTTTGATTGATTTATCCATACGATCTACGGTCACAAATATATTGATAATAATATATTGTTTCCCTTGAAAATGAGCAATTTTTACAAGACTTGTTTCCTCTGAATTTCTCTTTAGATCGAAAAATAAGATTTTGTATTGTTATATCCTTCAGAACAATCGTGATTTCATTAAGCGATAAATTTATTTTAAGGTAAGTGAACGTCCAGAATTTATTTTCTTTAATCTTGTTTGAATTCTTTTAATAATTTAATAACAGGTGTTTTAATGGTATTTTTTTTTTTTGTTTTCAATTAACTAGAGTTTAATCAAAATATTTAAGTTTTAAATATTTATTTTAGTACTCTTACCTGTACATAAATTTTCTTATTTTTTGCACAATAATCCTCAATTACAATGGTTAAGTACAGTGATCCAACAAAATGTTGACAAACAGAATATTTACTCCAATAATGAAAACGCATGAATTTAAATGCTATCTAAAAGTTTGTATGATAATTGATAACCAATTATACAAAAGACTAAGAAAAAACAATAAACAGTGTTTCAGCTAGAGACGTTTGCATTATTACAAACACTGCAAAAGAAGCTTTGAGTAAATTGCAAAATATCCGCTTAACTTTTGATTCTATTAAAGGGTAATGGGGCTTCGCAAAAAAAAAAAACGACAAAACAATTTAAACATTTTCAAAAGTAATTTTTAGCATTACAAACTAGAAAAATTTAGGATTTCCAAATTTTTGAAATCGTTATATAATCTCAACTGCAAATTAGAAAATTAATAGTTATTTTAATTTCATGTTTTTCCAGAAGAAAAGTGTGGTCTATTAATAAAGTGACAATTTTCATTATGCCTACATAATTTTAAATTCTTCCATTAAATTGTGGTCTTGAAGAGTGCTAATTGCTTAATACGGTGGTCGTTAAGAGTAGTAATTGCTTAATACGGCGGTCGTTAATAGTGGTAATTGCTTAATACGGTGGTCGTTAAAAGAGGTAATTGCTTAATACGGCGGTCGTTAAGAGAGGTTTCCCTGTAAATTATCAGCGGGTTCAAATCATCTGGATCTATATCCAGCACAGGGGATGTAACATAAGTCCATAGATAGAGATATCTTGCGAAACATGTTTGAAGAATTATATATTTGCTCCCTAAAAAGAAAATACAAAATTATTTGTAATGAAATAAAATTTTAAACACTTTTATATTTATATAAAAAAAATTACAATCTAGATAATATTTTGTAATAATAACATCCCCTCCAAAGGCATTAGTACAGAAAGTTATACATTAATCATTTATAAATTATAAAAAAAACAAGCAAAAGTTTAAAAAATGAGAAAAAAAGGACGTTTGTGCTAAATTGGAAATGTAGAAGGAAAATAATTAACAGGTTGTTACTTAGCATTTGTTGAATAACATAGAATAAGATATTTATTGCACAAATATGAAATTATGTTACTTAGATAACCCTGAAGCAAAAATTAATTTACTTTTCAATTAGATAAACTTTTAATTCGAGTAGAGAGATGTGTTTTCGCTCAACACGTCTTGGAAACATGTAGTATAAAAGTTTTCTAAGATAGTTTATACCTATTTAATGTACATTAATTCTTCCAAACTCTCAATATTTAGAACTTTAAGCAACAACAAAAGAGCCCATCGAATTTTCTCTTGCTTTTCAAGTGTAATATAAATTGCAATTCCGCTTGAATCACGGTATTGAATTGAACACGTGATGCCATTCCAGGATGGCAAAACATTTTATCATATCTCGTCCTGTTCTTAGACTTGGCAACTAGCCATTAAAGCTTTTTTCCATCTGTATATAATATATCAATAACTAGCCATTTTTTGGTAGTTTTAGAAATTTCTCATTAGCGTAAAAAAAAATCAGCGGATAGGCATCTAGCACAGTTTTTCATTCTAGATTACCACTTTTTGCAAAGAAAATAAGTGTACCGTTTAAATATTCTACATTCTTGGCTTTTTTTTTTATTTCCCATTCTAGAACTATCTCGTTGAAACTACCGAAATTTTTTTTGGTCCGAAGCGACTACACTTCTAGAGATAGCTCATAACTGAAATTACATGATTCAACATTCACGGTTACAGGTAAAGAACAAGCAAACAATTTAATGGATTCAGCTGTGTTTGCGAATCAAACCCGTACAAATGCAAGCGGGCGCTAAACCCAGGTGGTATTATCGTGGGAATTCAGTTAGTTATACCGTGCATCCTGAAACCTGTAAATGCCAGGTATAATTCGATATTTTGATTTTAAAAAAAAGACTAGGAAGTGTGTCGTAAAAATGTAATTAGCATTAAGGATATCGATGTTGTTTCAGAATAAAATAAAATAAAATAGCTCATAAACGACACAATAGACTAAAAAATTATTAGCCAAGAGAAGTTCGATAATGGAAGAAATATAATTAGAAAGGCAGTTTTAGGTTGAAAGTTTTCATCATTAGTTATACTTAAAATGTTCGAAAAAATGCTGTAAGAGCTAGCTGCTACTAGAACTTTCGACATAGCAAATTTATGAAATCAGGCAAACACATTTTCCTTCTTTCAGAACCGTTAGTTTGTTATTATCGGTAAAAAGAATATTTTTGTATTTTAATAACCTTAAAAACAAAGAAACTCGTATTTTGCAGCAAAATAAAAAAGAATATTTTTTTAAAAAAATAAATGTTTATTACGAAGTAATCGCTTTTTTCCGTCGTGTTTCTAGCCAAAAGGGTAAAAAATAAAAATATTTCATAAAATATATTAATAATCGCACAATTGAGTTTTATTACACAGAAGAATGTGTTTCTGAATTAACACACTTCAATACCGATAAATCTAATTAAAATAGTTACACCGAAACTAGAAACACAAAATTCTTACATATTCTTTAACCAAACATAGTTGAACGATTTAGATTAAAATTCAGTATCTAACAGTTCATAAAAAAAATAATTTTTCAATGAAAACTGCTATTTATGAAAAATGAATTGTGTTTAATAGTCATCAGTTTATCAAAATTAAATGAAGCAGGTTATAATTGTTATAAATGATGTATTGCACTTGTGTACACAATAAATTTCTGTTCTAAAGAAATTACGACTCAGAAATTATA